>SMGT01000005.1:172329-242061 GCA_004794575.1 Lanistes nyassanus | reverse complement strand
TCGCGCGGCTACATCAAGCTCTTGATGCTCGACACTACGCGTCGCTAGTTTTCCCCAGCTACGTAATCTTCCCTGAACAACTAACGCACACCTGGTGAGCCTGACATCTTCACGAATCCCACCCCAGCGGCCCCAGGTAATTAACACCTTGCCCCTGGCTTCTAGGGTCAGCACCCCCTGGTCATAAGTGTAAACAGGGAACTAATCCTGGGCTGGTGATGACGTGAGCGGCTAGATGGCGGCTTGAACAAGGGGATAATAGACCTTAATTAGGCCTGAGAGTCGAGGATGGTTCACACCTGGAATCTATGGTGCAATCTCCTTGACCCACCAGACCCCAACACGTGACATATACCGTGTGGAACATTTTGTAGGTGCGCGTGCATGATGATGATGATGATGATGATGATGATGATGATGATGATGATGATGATGATGATGATTGCATTTATTGTCTGCTGGATGTAAAAAAAGTATGGGGGGAGGAGTGGGGACCTGTCGGAGAAAATTTCAACAGAACATCATTATCCGTTCTGTTGCCCCTGTCACAGGCGTGATCCCCAGTGCTACAAACTCCATCCCGACATCATCTGTTAGCGACGAAGACAGCAGCTGTAATGCAGCTTCCTCCTCTTCAGACGCCGAGACATCCAGCGGCAGCAGGGACTTCCTGGGTGGGATGACGGCAGCTCCGGCAATGCGGTACAGCGACGTGCTGGTGCTGTGCGAGTCGCGAGACGTTAGCGAAAAGTCTGCGCTGATCGCTGGCCTCCGACAGCGTCACGTGCCCGTGCGGCTGATGACCAGGCCCGATGCACGTGACCTGGTGACCGCTGCCAGTGACGTGGTGTGGGTGACGCACTGGACCAACGTGCTGGGACTGGAGAGAAAGGTCGTGGTGTACGTCGGGGTCAAGGACCGCCAAGGGGAAGGAAGGATGTACGATCGACTGCACTGCTTATCTCGCTGTCTTTCACAGCTGGTGTGGGTCCACCCTTTAGGAGCTGGAGCGACGGGGTCCCAGTTTGCCGGGCATACCCGAGTGTGGCAGGAGCTGAAAGGGCAAGGTAAGATCTTATCCTCCTTGTCCTCTACACTTCTCTTCTTCCTCCTTTTTCCTTCCTCTTCCTCATCTTCTCGTTCTTCGTTTTTCTTTCATCTTCTTCTTTTTCGTCTTCGTAAGGTCGCGCTAATTCGTTTTTTATCAACCCATGACCTAAGAAAACCTGTGCATGATTTACTTTCAGACGAGGAGGACGCCCATACGACCAAAAGCGAAGACAGCCGACAGCAATTGGAAGTTAACCCGACAAGGGTCACGGGCACTCCAGTGTTCTGCGAGACCTGGCGAGCAGTGTTCTCTGTGACGTGCGAAGGAGGTACTTTCTGCCACAGTTCAGACGTCGTGTTGTATGTGCCCCCTGACGCAGTAAGCGGTGACGTGATCGAGGTGCACGCTGGGGTGTGTGCCAACTTGGAGCGCGTGCAGTGTGCCCTGGGGCTGCCCCGAGATGTCTACGTTGGCAGCCCACTGGTGGAGTTCTGCCCTGGGGCCTGCTTCCGTTTCGCGCAGCCCGTGCAGGTCCGGCTCCCTCATTGGCTTCCATCCGGCCTCGACCTCTCTCGGGCACGTGTCTATCACGTGGAGCGCTCTAACTGCGGAGACCACCACCTCTTCCATAGACTGAAGCACAGAACACCGGAAGTCCAAATGAAGACCAAAAATCAGGGCTCCAACGTCAAGCCCATGCTTGAGCAGGCCAAGAGAATATGTCCATGCCAGGTGGAAGACGAACGGATGCCGCTATGCCAGACAGACAAAGCAGACGACAGACGATGTCCAAGTACGGTATTGCAGACAGAGGAACACTGTGAGAGATGTATCCTCTTTCATCAGACATGCACCCCGCAGAACAGGTCGTCTCATGACCGTCAGGGGACATGGCCCCCTCTAGGGCAGTTTGCCCGTGATGCTCACACGATGGACCAACCAGAAGGACTAGATGGATCGGTCGATGAGAATGAAGACCTGTTAGAGGAAGAGGACCCAGGCAAAGACATTGAAACGTTTCATGTAGGGTCTGACGGACAGCTGTACGTCAGCACTAACCACCTGGGAGGCTATGTGTGCGTGTACCCCGGGCTCAGCTCGTGCAGCTCCATCCTCACAGTGATAGTCACCACTTCCTACTTGCAGACCCAACATGGCGATGCCAAAGTCAAAGTCACAGCATACCTCTGGGACCAACGACTAGCAAGTAAAGACTTCAAACAGGTGTGTGTGTGTGTGTGCGTGCGCGTGTGCCAATTGACCGAGGAGAGAGATGCTACAGAGCAGTCTGTATTTAAGTTATACAAATCATTCCTAGAAAAAAATTCTTGCTGCGTACGATTTGATCTGATTATCATTGGTGAGAAGCACCAGGAGGCGTGGCATGGGCAGAATGCTAAGCCCCTTGTCTTAATTATTCACCTGTGTTTATGAGCTCATGTTACTGTAAAGTTACCTAAAGGGTGAATTTCATATGTTTAGAAAGAGGCGCAATTTCCTCGCTTGACGAGTGCGATATCCCCCCTCCCCGCCCGCCCACCCGTTCAGTTGTATGAACGCTCGTATCCGTCTTTCTGGTAAAAAAAAAAGCGGTTGAAAAGCTCTCCGCACTGTGTATTTTACATCGACCTTAATTTGTGAACAATAGCTTTGATTTAGACCACACCTGGTTCTGGATCAGCGTTTTGCAAAACTTTAAGGGCAGCGTGCAAAAACAAGCGCTTCCAGTGGTATCTGAGAAGGAAAAGCACTGCAGAACTATTCATAAATCTAGAACAGCTGTTTGATTTTAGACAAGAGATAACCTCAGAAAAGTGTGTTGATCATAGGACCCCGTGGAATTAATGTCCATCGAGTAACCCCGCAATAATTTTGCTATTTTTTTAATAGTAAATAAATTCATACAGCAGATTAAAATGCTTCTTTGATTTTTTTTAAACAAACGTTTATTTACGCAACCAAAGTACAAAACACTGATACGGCCAAAGGTAGGACCAGGCAACAAGCCAGCTTATATAAACCTATCCCTAGCTTCTTCAATTAAACTACCAAACGCTCATGTACGGTCAGCTCATGGAATATCACATGTAATTAGACGCGAAAAGATAAAGCCACATTGTTCTTAACCTTGCACAGTAATATTCATTTTTATATACACCTTTGGGGTTTTGTGTGTGTGTGTGTTGATAGTACATTTGTGGTAATGTTTCCAAACCTAAAGGCTTAGCTAACTACATGGTGTATGTACGTATGCGACTGCTCATGCACGCAACCCAGTATAGCGAGTACAGCAGTAAAAGTCGCCAACAGCAACTTATTGCAAGTTGGGACAGTACGCAAGGTGTCGTGCGACAGCAGACGTTCGCGGACACAATATATTCAGGCCTATTTGTGCTGTGTGATAACTCTTCCAGCGCTCTAGCTGTTGGGAACTTCAGCGGTACTTCGTTCTGGCCCTTATAAATACAACAGCGGCTGAAACTCAGAACTCATTTGTATAGGCTGTAGTCAGAGATAGTCAGTCTATCTCCTATCTTTACAAAATTTTTCAGGAAAAATGTAACTTTTGTTGGAAACGGAGAGCCAGTAAATGTTCAATGTTCATGAAACCCAACCCTATTTTGAACCTATGATAACATAACTAGTTACTTTCCTGTTTTAGGAGATCCTTCACTCCCAAGGACAACGTGTTGCCCAGGAGACGAGGGTCAGGCTGCTGGACACAACGAACACATCCCGCTTACACTTCCGGCTAGAAATCGCGGGCAGCAACAAGGACAGGTGGCAGCACAGTCACCGCCATGACGGCACGCTAGCACTTCCAGTTCATCAGGTCGTGGGGCGTGGGACTTTAATATTTTTAAATGTCTCGCTCAAGGCAGACGTATGGATGCAAGGTGTGTGTGGGGGGGGGGGGTGCGAGTGCGTGCCCGCGTGTGCGTGAGAGAGAGAGAAAAAAACTTAAATTGTAGCTTGTGGATACGAAACTTCGAAACTTCTATTCATGAAACCACACATATTCAAATATTTTATTAACATTTATGGTGTAAACCCTCTACTTTGCTATCCAGGAATTCTGATCTGTCACTACTTAGGTCTGGAGTTTACAAGTAAAGTTCGATACTATCGCCAAAAAATAAAATCTTCGGTAAAAGTCGGAAAAACGGACCCCAGTCAAGCTAGAAGACGGTACAAGGGTGTGTTGTAGAGGAGCTGCAGTAACATTAAAAGTGAAAATGTAGCACTTCATCTGTATACATCTGTTCAATTAACTAGTACGGTTGTTGTGCTTGTTATGTTTCAGTACTTTAGTCTGTACTGTTTTATTGTATTTCTAAACAAGTTTTACTCGTGTTTAATTTATGTTCTTTGTTTTATTGTTGCCTTCTACGTTTTCCGTTGTTGTAATGTGTGTTTTGTAAAGGTTTTGACTGTGTAGTGTTTTTATACTTTAGGTGTTTTGTTTATCCATATTGTGTAAAGCGCAGAGCGTCCTGCATATTGCCGGGATGTCGCGCTATGTAAGCTTCCGTGTTATTATGATTTACACATTTCTCACACCGAAATTGTTGTGATCACTTATACTCGGAGTGCAGTTTTTGAAAACTTAGTGTTCTTTGCGTGTGCATGCATAACAGTCTGTACTCCGCTTACCTGTTTTGGTTGAGAAAATAAGTCAAAGGGGAAAAGTTAAAACAAGTTAGAACAATCCGATAATGAGTCCCGTGATGATTCTCGTGAACTCATTGTAAAAAAAAAAAAAAAGTTACACTCTGGTCTAGACTAAACAACAGTACCATTAGCGTGCTCCTTCTGGAGATGATGTCACTTCTGCTGTTGTGCTCCCTACTAAGTTTTCGGCAATCTCTGGCGCGGGGAGAATCCGCAAGGTACACTTTAAAGCGAGTTTGTTTGTTTCTTTTTTTTGGGGGGGGGGATGGATGAGCTGGCGTCCTCTTTGTTATCAGTCATCTCTGCGTAGGCTTCTTGTCCTGTTGTTCTCATTTTTGGGGTAGGGCGGTTGATACGCCTCGTCCCAGAAAGGTAATAATGTATGCACTTTCTGTTGCTACCCCAGAGTATGGAGTTCTCTGACCAGACGCACGGATTTCCATTCTTCAATTCACCTTTTGCCTTTTCTTGGCTCTTGGAAACGCAGTCTACCCCATGGACAGGTTCTTCTCAACATCCGGAGCCTTGGCCTCTGCAGTGTGTTCTGGACATCAGTCACGTGACACGCAACACCACATCGCCTTCATGGCAGGAAATGGTGGATGACGAAGTGATCACCAGAGTTGGCATCATGGTAAATGTTCACTTCCTGCTTCACTTCTCTCCCTTTCTCTCTCTCTCTCTCTCCTGCTTTCCTAGGTCAGTGACACCGTCAGTCATACTGACGTCACCTTTTGTGACAAAATATTTTCAGACTTAACATCAACTATGGACCGCACCAGTAATGGAACCTTAAGGAGTCAGTGCCACCGAGAAAAACTGGGAGCTGGGTGTGAGGCATTGTAAGAAAATCATTAAACTTGGGTGTTCTCTTTTCAAAATCAAACTAAGTGCGAACCTACTAATAATGCCCTTTTTAATAATGAATTTTGTAAGGCACAAAATGTTAGCAACTCCAGGTGCACATACTCCCCCGCACGCACACACAACACAACGCCCAGATTCAGATTATGCAAACACTGGTTTGCGCGAACTACTCCCGAGTTGGTGCAGCCAGAAATAATATTCTTTTTGAATATTCTGCTCAAGTCTTCAACATCAGACTAAGGTTGAAAGTGTAATGTTCCGCTGACGTGACGTTGACTGGTAAGTGTGTTGTACATAATTTTAAGCGTTCGTCTGGTCTACCAGCTGCCAGGTGCATAGCTACCACGAGGAAGCCGCATAAAGGGAGACAACCCACCCTAACAGCTGACACTGTATGGAAACTTGCACCTGAAACCATGCGCGTCGAGTGTTGTCGCCACACATCCGCACGCCCACCTTCATCATGTGACACGGATGACACACGTTCACTTCAGCTGCACAATCACGACGCGTGTTTTACCGAATTCTACCGTATCTGTGTGCGGGAAACCACACCAGGTGGGAAGGGATGCAGGAGTGGATGTCTGTTACAGGTTATCGAATCCATCGGTTATCAAAGCCCGAAAGATAAAAAAACTCTTCGAGGCATCCGGTTGCCTACTTTTCCATCCACTTTCCTGCCTCCCAGCCCAACCTCCCACCCATTTACATTTTTTATCGATGTTCCAGTCTTGATACCAAGTGAAACTAGTCTTTCAGAACTGATTATCGAAACAGACACAAAACGCCCTCTAAATGTGTTTATCACATTTATAAATTTTCATGTAGTTTTTTGCGTTAGACTGTACTACAAAAAGACCAAAAGGTATGATTTTTTAAAAATATTGATGAATACATATTTCTATATTGCATTCAAATATGTTAATTTCGTGCAGGCCAAGTATTCTTTCTTACGCAGGGCATGACGGTTGTGTGTAGAATTTTACTCCTGTCTGCAGTCAGCAGCACACCTAAGTATGTAGTGCTGAGTTGGCAGGTGATTCAAGAGTTTTTTATATAAAGTTATATAGTCCAGTCTGTGTTTTACCCCGACAGCTGGTGATGTCCCGGTGTCAGCGTGTTCAATACACACAGATGGCTGCACAACAAAGCCGCACTGTCGATACGTACAGGTTTTGAAATTTGTGAAGGAAATTGTTTTCGATCTCAGTTCCTACCCAGAACGGCATCTGGCTCAAGAGCATCCTTGCCCACCATCCCCGCTTACATTGTGCGTCAAAGCTACCGATGTTTTCATATCCACCATCCTGTCTTGCAGTGCTCGGGGTGATGGTGGTGGTAGTGTGTGTATGAGTGCGTGCGCGCGCGTGTGTGTTTGTGTGTGTGCGCGCGCGCACGTGCGTGTGTGCCTGTGCGCGTGTGCGTGTTAGTTAAATCCTGCAAACACACCTGTCGTTACACCGATTCCGGGCTTACAAGATTTCACTATGGCGAATGACATATAAGACGAAGCTCTTGGCAACAAGAACAGTTCTTTACTCCCCTCAGCTCTCCTATCAAGAGTTCAGCAGTTGCCTACAGGTGCATAGCGTACCTCTCAATCGGAATCCGACGCAGGATTTGAAGAACCCAGGTAGGGTAGGTCATTACCACACAAACCAAGTCGAGCCGTGTGAAGCATGGATAAGAGAAACAGAGGCGCGAAGCGACAGAGTGCAAAGAAATCAGCCACCGAGCTGTTGTCAGCAGCGAACGTCTCATGCTTGCAATGGGGGCTCGGCACGTGTCACTGAAGGCAAGCAGAAAGTGAGGCATATCTCTGGGCCGCATTAGTTACTGATTATGTTGTAGTGGGCTTGGATAGGTCTGCAGGTAGAGATGCGGACTAGCGTGCTGGTGTTGCTAGCTCAAAACCAGGAATGGCCAAAGGTTATTTCCTGGAGTTAAACATTGTGCAGACTAAATGACTCCCATACCCCCCCAATCCCCCAACATTAAACTGCTTCTTCACTTAGGCCATCTAACTGCAGCTATCGATCCTGTGCTGTGTCCTTTCACTGCATAGTTTAGTAATAGGACCCCATTCGTCCATAGTGCGAAATCACTGTGAGGTGGAAGCACTGTCCCTCTAAAATTACCTACCTACTTAGCTACAGAGTTTCTTTTCTGTCAGAATGCCCACCGAACAAAAGAAAAAATCACTTTACCCAGGGGACTTTGTTGTAATTTGTAGATATACTGGAGTGGGATCAACCCCTTATTGTTTAATGTGCGTGCATGTATAAGAGGAAGCTAATTAAACACTTTATTGTTTAGTTACACTATTCGGGAAAATCAAAAAGATTGTGAGATGGGCAAACAATGTACAAATTTGGAAATGTAACAGCTCCTTAGCTGATCCTGGCGATGTAGCCAGTCAACACACAGGAAGTAGAACACATAGACAATTGCATCCTTGTTAGAAGCAAATTAATATTTGGGGACTTCACAAAAAGCTATGGGTGGAATTTCAACGGGCCTTACTCGCGATTTTCTTCCTGTTGTTATCGGTTCATTTGAACCTGTTAGAACTGGTCTGTGTATATTCTCTTGCGTCCAGTAGAAGACGCTACTGACACTAGCCACAACGCCCTGTACGCGCTGTCTTGCCGGAGTGTGTGAGTGAAACACTCACAGTTTTAAAACTGCCATACGTGAGGTTTGAACGTCTGTGTACGTGTGCCTGCGTGTGCATGATAAAGCACCTTTCGCTGATATTTCCGACGTTCGCTAAGAGTGCTGTTCAGGAGTAAAAGCCAGCTGTGGTAATATCTCGTTGGCATTTCCTCTTACTTTCCTTCATCATTTATCTTATTTTAAATCGTTGCTTTTTCACACATATCAAAATAAATAAATAAAAACAGAAATGCTTCGCGTGACTTGATGTTCATCCTGAAACAGGTAGCATGACTTTCCGTGAACTTATCTGCACGCAGGTAACATTTCTTGGTGTCAGGTGGGTGGACCTGTCCTCAGCTGTAGATCACCGATCGTATAAATTATCCCATGTCATGCTATCTTGATTGACCTGTGGACAGTCAGGCAGATACGTCCAGAAGATAAGCTAAGGGAAAATGCAATTTGCGACTAGATATACATTTGAGCACCTCTGCCCAGGAATACTGGGCACCCCTGCCAACATGAAGATGTGGACTAGCCACAAAACCACACTTACACAACAACCAGGGACAGTACACACGTCACACGCGGGCTACGTACATGCGAGAGCAGTGAGCTAAGTTATGCTGTGACGTCGGAGATGCTATACGCCATTGTAAAGCTCTGATGTCCCTAATTAGCTTTATTTGCATATAGGCACACCGCTTTGTAAACTACTGGGAAAGAGAACGGAAGGGCTATAGTGGTGAGCGCATGATGACACACCTGGTCGATTGTCGATTGTCCTTCGGCCACTTACTCTCCTTTCGGTGGCACCAATATGTGCACGTTGTCTCACGTGCACGGCACTATAAAACTATTTGGTTTCATGAGCGCTCATATCTGTACTTCAGTACATGAATATTGTATTACAGACTTTTTACCCTGTGTGTTGTGCATGTGCACTTTTATAAATGTCTAAACAATTCAGGCCACTTACACGAGTGTTCGTATCTAATCTCATGTTCATAGAAGCGCTCATAAATTCTATTTTGAGTATTTTGTGTACACGTTTACGTGTGCAAAGGAGATAAAGCCATGCATTCCAGCCCAGGCGGGTACAAAACAGTTCTGGAGATAGCAGCATGCATGGTTAGGCACCAGTAGACTGTTTGAGAGACGCGACATAAGAATCTAAGGCCTATTTTCGGTTGTGCGTGTTCTACACAAAAATCATAATAGCAATAATAGATAGTAAAATATTAACGGAGATAATCTTTGAGCAGTAGGCGTGGGACTAAAGCCTGTGTTGCGACAGCAGTCCCACTGTGGCAGGACCTTAACTTCTCCCAAGCAACGCAGTCCCCATATGCACCAATATAGCTTTGGGCGGGACGTTAAGTCAACTGTAGCACCTGTGCAGGTCGCTGTTCTGAATTGCGATTGTCAGTGTACCTGACTTGCAGGATTTTCCAAACTCCACAATTTGCAGCAGTATGCTGCATTATTGGAAGAAAAATTATAAATAGTGTGCTCTTGCATTATTGGAAGATATAGGTATAAGATACTGTGTTCTTTGTAGACCTGCGTGTTTTCTGTTATGATGAGTATTAAATGCGACGGATAGTTTTTCGCTTTCAAAATTTAATCGTATATAATATTAAACATCAAGCTCAACGGTCAGTGGCAACAGATCAGAGGGGGCCGTGGAAAAAACCCACGTCCAATCTAATTAAGTTTCATGCTACGCTGGTTTTAGTTTTCCACGGGAGGATGGACTGGCTGCCTGGGAAAATGGGTTGAATGGAGGCCACTGTGGTTTGTTTAACGGTGGCTGTTTTCAATACCGTGAACGCCGCTTCAATGTCATTTCCGACTGCTTATACCTAGCATGTTTAAACTGTTTTGCACTGCGTGGCTATGTAGATAATATATCATTACAGCTATAATTTAACTGCAACACATTTCTTGCAAACTTTTAAAGCTCAGGCATATACCAACGCAAATGAGCGCGAAATTCTGTAAAATTATCTATGGTTGAAGACAGTAAGGATCAATATATTATACAAACCGTTCTCGTTTAGAATACAAATATCTTTCTGTTTAAAGAGAAACGTGTTCAGCTTATACACACGAGTAAATTTCACATAAGCAGCTCAATTCCAAAGTTTCTTGATTTATAATATTAATATATGCGGGGACGCCTTCGTATTACATGCATTAATTAGACCCAGAAGCCATTGCGATCTTCGGTGCATCGTCCTTGTCCTTAAAGTGTGTCAGTCAAGTGAGCGTGTACACAGTGCTTTAGTCTCAGTTTGTCAGTCAACCTTCTAAAGTAACGTGTCCTTTACGTGACGATCACAGCATTACAAGTCGTGTGTAAAAGTAATCTTGTCAGATATATTTATTGTCAGTCCTTGAATCTGCCATGCATCTCAGATGGGAAGGTGAGTGTAAAGAAATGCGCAAGAACTGAGAGTGGATAGGCAGTAACATCGTATCTGTTTGCTCCGACGGCAGGGGTTCTGATGTCATTGCCTAGCATCATATGACGGCTGCTTGCGTGCGCGAAACACAGACCTGGGCTGGGTTGTACGACTTTCACAAAGGTTTGTTTGTCCCCCGTGGATTGCTCATAAGAGCGATCGTAACTGCACTTGGCGCTGTTGTTTGTTGATTGGAGATTTCAGCTCAGCCGGATTGCCTGCTGTGTGCGCAGATAGACTAACGACGTACCGCTCAGCGATTCAAAGCACCAGTGTGCAAGGCGGACTACACAGGCTTCTCGATCATCTGCGTCAGCTGTCAATATAAAACACTATCAGCTAGCAAAACCGCATGCTCATGAGTGCACGTTTACAAACATGAAAAAAACCAGCAGCTCATCAGGAAATCGATTTTTTAAGTCAAGTCCGGTATAAAAAAATAGTGAGAGACAGCAGATGTTGATGCTTAGTCAAATGAAACAGCACAGCAATATAATTCGACATCCTGAAACATGAACCCTTCCGGATCGAGAACGCATGAACTGATCGATCTTTCGCTGTCCTGACCAGTGTTATAGTGTTTATATATTAAGATATTCTGGACACAAGATCTCCGAAGGTAAGTGTTTGACAGAAATAACAGGTCCCTAGCTCGCACGTTTATCCGCTCACACGCGCAGTTGTGTGTAAGCTATCGTCAGACGATAAAGGGATAGAAAGGAAAGAGACAGGACGTCGTGGAAACGTAGACAGGCGGAAATGGATGCAATATCTCCTATTCAATAGATGCGAACCGGGTGGGGAGTCTTACCGCTTTTCCTCGCTCACTTAACCGTCTGTTCATTTGTTGGTCAGAATTGTTTGTTGGCCTGCTTGAGCTAACGCTACGTGGCTGGATTTAGAGGTTATTCCCCAAAATAGCCAGGTTTCGTAGGCTTTCTTATCGCTCTGTCCGTCTCCACTCGGGACACTCATCTGTTTTCCCCAGTTAAAAGCGAAAGCTGGCGAAGTCATCCTGATCAGACGCTGTTTGGCAGACCGGATGCAGTCTCATACAAAGGAATCTGATGTGCGGGATTATAATTTCTGTACACGCGCCTACATTATGTGTAATCGCAAAGACGAAGAAACGTGAAAATGTTAACGACAACCAAGGCGTAGCGACATAAAGCACGCAGTTAGACCAGATCGTTTTATTCAGAGAGCAAATTTCTCTTGGTGAATATAAAACACATATAAGACATGTCGCTAATTTACACTGACCTTTTTCTGACACATTTTCAACCGAGCTGTTAATGTTCTCTGCTGTTAATGTTGTTTTTTTTTACAGCAATCACAATGATAATACAGGCGGTTAGGTCAGGCAAATTCCATATTATCATTGCATGCTTTTTTTCGGTATGGTAAAGCCAAGAGCTTGTTTGCAGCCATGGACTTGAATGGACAAAAACTTCCCTTGCTACTGACAAAGCATGCACTGATGACGAAACCTCGTTCAGTAATAGGGATTATCGCGTTTCCACATGACCTGACTTACGGGACAGCCAGCAACTGTAATGGGGGGGGGGGATGCGAAATATGGCAAGTGGAGGAAAGACGATACTTGAGTACTATTCCTTCTTGAAATAGTGAGCTGGTACAAAAGTTACACCCAAAAGACTACTTTATTGGGTCCCTGTTGCCGTCTATCTAGATTTTTCCACATCGTGATAAAATGGTTGGTTGGTTGGTTGGTTGGTTGGTTGGTTGGTTGGTTGGTTGGTTGGTTGGTTGGTTGGTTGGTTGGCTGGCTGGCTGGCTGGCTGGCTGGCTGGCTGGCTGATGTCTGATGTAAGGATATTGCTACTGGCCCCGTACTTCTCACTTCGTGTGGAGAGAGGCAGGCTCAGGTACAATTAAGGCTGACATTAACAGAACGACTCAAGTGCTGGGGGAGTCCGAAAGATGGTACGGCAGCCTGATGCACGGGACACTCATTCCACGGCGAGCCTTGCTAATAGCTGGTGGATAATTAGCTGCATACAATGAACAGTCCTTGGGCTAGTTGTAGCAGCGGAAACCCCAGGGTCAAAGACTAGCTACCTATAGGGTTGACCGGGGACTCGAGGCTAATGAGAAAAGTGTTCAGCTTGAGTAACCCCAAACAACATCATAAGTCTGTCCAGTCAGCGCTGAGTGCCCAGATCAGCGCCTAACTGGTACCACCCATTAGGATGCCTTGGATGCTTCCTTCTGCATATAAGCAGGCCATGCCAGCCACAATGGAGGGCAAGGAAAAGGCAAGGATGTATGGTTAAAGAAGCTTACGAAGCCCTTCTGGGGTGGCTGCCTTAGAAAGAGACACACATAGCAACGCGAGGGAAGACTTAGAGAAAGCTATGTTGGAAAGCTAAGGGAGCTCACAAAACCCTTTCTCTGGGGTGGGCTGCCCTTGAGAGAAAGACTGGGGGAGGAGAGAACGCAAGCTGGTTTAGAGAAGGCTATGATGTCAAGCACGAGGTAAAAACACTTAGAACTTTTTCGTCGGCCCCGGGTCGGTTGTCTGAGAGCGCACACCCTGTTGAGATGACGTAACACCGAAGAAACGC
This sequence comes from Lanistes nyassanus, assembly GCA_004794575.1. Classification (NCBI taxonomy): domain Eukaryota; kingdom Metazoa; phylum Mollusca; class Gastropoda; order Architaenioglossa; family Ampullariidae; genus Lanistes; species Lanistes nyassanus. Next base: position 228,757 of record SMGT01000005.1, on the reverse strand, counting down.
ATATAGACATACTGTGTGTTCCCTGTGCATCTGCTTACCGTTTATGGCTGTCTCAGTAAAAACAAACAATAAAGATAGCACATTTTGATGCCAGCTAGCCGCAGTTCAAACAACAAAGACAGCACATTTTGGTACCAGCTAGTTAATGATTTTGTTTTCGGTCACAGCGCCCGTTGGGAGGAAAAGACTGAAAATTTCTCCAATGTATAATTAACCGGGCTTGCTGCAATCCCATAAATTATTGCACACCGCACGTTAAACCGGACTGAAATGTGTTCTTTCCACTAGGAGCGGTACCAGCGTCCGACACTGGCCGTGAGTCGAACGCTGGACTGGCCGATGCTGACATACAATGCAAGTAAATATACCCTCTCCCCACCTCACTCACCCTCTCTCTCTCTTCCTCTATCGTACTTAGTATTCATGCATCTATCATCTTATCTTTTCTCACACCGTCCGCATTGTCCATGTCATTTATTCTGTTATAGAAGTCTAGTTGTTAACCCACGGGGCTGAGCTAATGTAAGGAAACTTGTTGCCTAGTCCTGCAATCTGTTGTTGTATAATGTACACTGACCGAATGTGGAAATAAATTATAACACATGTGTACTCCTTTCACAGACTTTTCAGTCTAGGCTGTTCATAACAATATAGTACTGGCCAGAAGAATGCGTTTAATAATAATAAATGCAGATTTTTAACACGCGAGAACACATTTCACGCACGCTTCGCGCGGCAACGTTTACCTTTTTTTTTTTTGGGTTAATGAAGACCCGCAGGGAAGACGGTGGTTGGGGGGGGGAAGAGGGATAGTGGGGGATGAATACAAGAAGGGAAGCTGAAGTACCTGAAGATAATCCTCAAGCGATAACCCTGTAAAACAGGTACAGAAAGGACATGCGCACAGCCGCCACAAGATAAATAAACATTTTACAATGTGGTAGCTAAGATAGGCAAGCCAAACTTTTTCGTTTGTCAAAGTCATGGGCTTCTGTCTCCAGGGTCCTTTCTGGTCATGTGAACAATAACAGCACGTAGCTTGCAATGACACGCAGTGCTAGCCCACGGCAAGGCCTTAATTCTGCAGCCTGCAAGGTAAACGGCTAAAATAATTTCTTTTTCTCAATCAGCTACCACTTATCAAAGCTCTGTTTCGATAGACTTTATATCATTCTGTCAATAATATGACGCGATTATCGCAAGTTCCCTTGTACGTCGACTGCACGCTCTCCTCGCACAGCAGAGCGCCGACCCACCCGTACCCCGCACGGCCGTTGGTTCGCCGACCTGCTACCTGCTATCGACTGCCTGGTGAGGTGCTTGGTGTTTATACAGACTGAGCGTCACAGTTGTTAGGAAACCAGTGTGTCGTCTGCGTGTAGCAAAACTCTCGCAACCAATCAAACGGTTGCACGGCGATATAGAACCGTAAAAATAGAATACAAGGACATCGACAACAAAATTACAACCACGCTAGTGGACCGTTGTCAGTTGCGGGCGGCGGTGTGACCCAAGTAAATGTGTTCCCTTTCCTCGCTGTTCGACAAACAATGTCAAGCGTTCGACTGCTGTGCTCTACACGCAATCGAAACTGTGTCGCATGATTCAGCGCCGATCTCTGTCCGTAGCGAAACGAGTTCTTTTAAACTAAACGTCTCGGTTGCATGGGAACGCACGCCCTCTCAGTCTACAGTGTCTCGGACTTTGCTGCAGTTAGCACGGTTATCGGGAAAAAAATTGACCTAGCACGCTGTCGACAGTGACATCCGATAAACATCCCATGTCTACAGGTCACGACAAGGCGTCGTCGTTGGCCCCTCCCCCATCCGCCACCACCATCCCTGCGGCTAAACTTTTCAGCAAACTTCCTTACACCACTGCGCATGTTCGAATGGCTGCGAAGCCGACCAGCTCGGAACGGAGACCGTCGTAAGTCCGAGAGTTTACTAAGCCGAAAGGAATCTCCTGCAAACAGGAAGGTTATCGCGTTGTTTGTAAACAAGCTTCAGACGAGCCAGCCCCCTGCACGATCAGAGGGCCATGTCACACGAACAAACTGCCGGTCGCCTTCCCGCGTGACTTCGGGTCGACGCGCATGTAACTGAAGACGAAGTATACAGCTGCTGGGCGGGCAAGGTATAGACAGTCGATCTCGTATTACTTTCACACGTGACCTGCCTTTCTGGACATAATAGCAGGTGGCAGCTTATCTCGTCACAATAGCTAACATCGCTACCTGTGCCGTATCTGGCCATCGGGTTCGCCACATAGTGACTCCACTATTTTGCTTGCGGGAGAAAGTTTCGCATTCCGGTCGCACACCCACCCTTCTCCTAGACACGTTGTTTTATGGAGCATCATGTTCAGCTGGCAGAAGAAATGTCTCGTCCTCTTGTCCGCAGCCTACGTGTTCTGCGCCCTCTACCTGAGCTTGCGAGTTATGTACCTTGACGCCGGAGCGCTCGGCGTGCTACAGTTGTCGGGCCTGAGCCAGTGCCCACACCCTCACTGCGACCTTGACACGCTGAGAGAACATGGAGCCAGGTCAGGGGTGATTACGAGAGAGTTCACGGGTGGGTTCGAGTCGCCCAAGGAGCTGCTGATCTACCCGAGCGTCATCAAGCACACCGACGACCGCATCACCAACCAGCTGGCCTTCGTGCCAAAGTCGGTGGCGGAGCTGCAAGCCAGCGGTCAACCGATCCCCAGCAAGAAAATCCATCTGCGAGACGGGTTGGGCGGCTGGGGCATTCCGGCCGGCGACAAGCTGTTCCGGGAGCAGAACTGCACGGTGCAGTCTTGCTCCCTGAGCGACAGTTTCTCGGACTTGGAGTCGGCCGACGTGGTGCTGTTCAAGACGCCCCCAGGACGCGAGGCCGCCTTCCGCAGCCGTTCCCTGCAGCAGGTGTGGGTCTTGTTCATCCTAGAATCGCCGCTGCACGCGGGCGGCATACCGCCGGGTCTCTCCGCTTTCAACTGGACCTCCACCTACCGTCACGACTCCACTATCGTCGCACCGTACGAGAAGTACGTGCCGCACGACGCCTCCGCGCCGCTTCGCCGCGTGGCTACCAAGAATTACGCGGCAGGCAAGACCAAAATGGTGGCCTGGTTCGTGTCCAACTGCGGCGCGTCCAACAACCGGCTAGACTACGCGCGGCGGCTGCAGGAGCATGTTCAGGTGGACATCTATGGCGCCTGTGGAAGCAAAAGCTGCAGCCGGGCCAACCAGGACCAGTGCTTCGACCTGCTGAACCGGGACTACAAGTTCTACCTGGCCTTCGAGAACTCCAACTGCCGCGACTACATCACGGAGAAGTTCTTCGTCACCGGCCTGCAGAACGATGTGGTGCCCATCGTGATGGGGGCGGCCCCCGAGGATTACGCGCGCGCAGCCCCACCCCACTCCTACATCCACGTGGACGACTTCGCCTCGCCAAAGGAGCTCGCCGAACACCTGAAAAAGTTGGACACGAACGACGAGCTGTACAACGAGTATTTCGCCTGGAAGGGACAGGGCAGTTTCATCGACACCCACTTCTGGTGCCGCGTGTGCGCGCTGGCGCACGACGTGCAGGCAAGAGGGCCCTCCTGGTTCGAGGACGTCGCGGAGTGGTGGGGAGGCCCCGGGGTCTGTATAGGGGCGGACAGCTGGCGGGACCATCCAAGGACCGGGCCTCTCATCGCCAAGCCCGCGGTCAGTCTGCCCAGCTCCTGATGGAACTTTCGGACGCAGGGTAAAGACTAAGCGAAAAAAAAAGAAAAAAAATGTACACTCGAATCTCTTGGACGAAAACAGCAACGTGACATCCTATAGATTAAGTGCTGGCTGCTGTTTTTCAGTGAAAGGTGAAGCCCGTTATTGGTTATTTTGTTCAAATCGTTGTGATGTCAAACCTGGCTGCAATAGTTTATTTAGTTGTTTTTTAACACTATTTTGCTACTGTTGTTCTTGAAAACGTTTCTGGGAAGAATCCTGGGTGACGTCGTCACTTGAGTCATATGAAAGTTCATGTTCCCTCAGGTGCCTACAGAGATACACTCTGTGACAAAGTCCGCATCCAATAGGACTGATTTCCTCGAGTTTCATATTATGAAGCGCGAAGTACAGACCACTCGTCGTTGTTTTTTTCCCTGCTCCTCCTCCTATCATCGAGGTCTTGGCGCCACAGCTGTAAGTGCTTGCATGACATAATTTTTATATGTTACTGTGATTTTTGAGAACCTGAACATAACCTGAGCAACCGCGAGAGCTGATGAGCGTGCGTGCGTGCGTGTGTTGTTTGCTTGTCTGTGAGCGGGCGGGTGCCACTGACATTTGATATTTGACACATTCCAGCCATTTTACTGGTAAGCAAAGTCATGATCTTATTTTGCCTACCCTCCCTTGTCTTTTCTTTTTCGATCTTTTCCCAGTCGTACTTACACAATGTGAAAGCAATCTGCTTGCTAGTCCCTCCACTTTGCGCTATCGAGACTATCAACACTTTTGATCATTTTAGTCCTTTGTGCTGTCATAGTCCCTGAGGAATTCTTTCCTGGATGTCAGATGTGCCTTATCTCATATATGTATATGTTGTTATGTATATCTAAAATGGTATGCAAGCTAGTTATGCCTTAAATCTACAGAGTATTCTGAAGCTGTTGAAAAAGAGTCCCGCATAGTTTGAGGTGTTTACACCGTGACAAGCATTTTGAGTTTTGATGGTGATGTTCGAAAATGAATTCCATTTTTCCCTTCGAACATTCGACATCGCCCAGTTCATGCTGTGACTGATAAAGACGCTATATTTCGCCGTAGATTCGCGCAGTCTATCACTCTGAAAAGAGATACGTGAAGAAGTACTTTCTCGATAAAGTTAGTGACAATTGTAACATGTAACATACCTACCCTGATGACTACCATGAAGCGCTGTGTGTGTGCGCGTGTGTAGGTCTGTAGACTGTATGTGTAGGCGTGTCGGGTGTGTACACGTATACTGTGTATGGGTGTACGTGTTTTGTTATTAATCACACCATGTCATTTTCTCATTTTTCTGTCATCATTTGTGGATCGTGCGGTTCCGTTGCTTCACGTCCAGGATGTGAGTAGTGAGCAGATATAGTTACTCGACCAACACAACAACCACAGTCGTGATGCTCCTCGAGTAATAAAAGTGTCCAAATCCACGAAATGGCTGTATTTCTTTCTGAAAATCGTACGACTGGCTCTAAGTTACGGCAGCGCGGTATCTTACTTTTCTTTGTCAAATCTTGTTAATGCCCGCGCAGCAACAGAATCTTCTTTGCTTTTTCGTCGCTCGGCATTGCTACTGCGTTTTATGCAGGGATGACAGAAATGTTTTTAAAAAAGGATAATTAATGCGCAGTGACATTAACCTCATCTGACGCCTCATTTAACTTTTAAGAGAACTGCTCTGTCTGTGCCGCATTACCTACTGATGTTATAAACAAACAAGAACAAATGAGGACAGAGCGCTATAAAATCGTCAAACGACAACTCCAACAAAGTACTGGCAGCGCTAGACACAACCGTATTCTGACGTAAGCAATTATTCCATGTAATTGTCCTATGTTGTGTTTGTGTCGAATCCCAGTTGTTAGTTTACGCTTAGTGAGCGAGCTGACGATATAAATTAGGGATTCGCTGTATGCACACGTGGTACACCAGGGGCTAGCCGTGTGAAGACTAGGGTCGTTTAAAAGAAAGGGATGGCAGATCTTTTTTGAAGATCTGCCACGTTCCTTACTTTCGACTCTCTCTTTGCTACGTGTATGGGTACGATAGGCTCCCTTGATTGCTTACGTCAGCATACAGTTGTGTCTAGCGCTGCCAGTACTTTGTTGGGGTTGTCGTTTACTGATGTTATAGTGTAGCCATGAGAGTATATGCTTGTACTTCTCTCACGTCATAAAGAGTAGCAGTCAATGGCATTAATGTCGTCAAGTGTCAAGTCTCTCCCTCCCCCAACCGTCTGTTTCTTTCTCTCGTTCTCTCTCTTGAATGCACATGCACCCGGGCACGCACACATGACTGTGCTCACATGCGAGCACGCAAGCACGCACGCACCCACACATGCACGCATGCACGCATCACACAAAGGCAACCTCCCATTTCAACGACCAGTAATATAGTCGATCACATGCGAAGCTTGTACAGTCTGAGCAAAGAACACAGTACATTGAGTAACCTATCCCATAGCTTATTTCACAAACTGCTGGCGAAGTTCTACAACACATGTACACATGTCAATTTTCTTCCGTGTACGTCTGGTTTTTGCCGCCTGTAGGGCAACTGACACATTTAAGTAGCTCGCACACAGTTAAGTACAACGCGGAAGTTAACCATCTGGATATTTTTATTACTGGAAACTTAAGCGCTGAAAACGCGGCATTTAGAGATCTCGGGCTCTAAGCCTCAATTAACTTTCCTTGGCCAGAAAGATTTGCAATCTGAGGTGGGCTGCACGAGTACTCCTATGTCTTTTGCCATACATAAAGTTATGGGCATAGCTCCGTATTAAAATGGGTATAGACTTTCATTCAACCCTAACACCACCTGGAGCTGTCGACAAGCATGTACGCGACTGCCTTCAGATATAAAACTGCTTGAGTGTTGCAGGACAAGCCTCGTGGTCCCTTTTATTATGAGAAATGACGTACTGACATTCGTGTAAGGTAATCAGCCTTTGCTGGCGACAAAGCAAAACGCGAAAAAAAAACTCCCGCAAGAAAGCGAGAAAATGTCACTGGCGCATACGACAGACGCAAGTACCTGGACCACAGGCGGTCTCACAGCGCCTTGCCATCAGTACCGGTGTTGCAGCTCAGCGTGCAAAAACACGAGTTCAGGGCGGATGACGTATTAAATGTACTTTCTGTCGCTGACGTGTCCAACATTTCCGTTTTTTTTTCCTGATGCGTTGACACTGGGGTCTGCGTGTCTTCGACTTCATTATAGAGCTTGCAACACGTTTTTCCTTTATCTGCTTCTTACTTGCGCTACCAGCGAAATATCTCCAGATCTGGATTGATTTTCTTATGTCAAAATTTACTCTGACACTTTCACGGTAAATGTACACACTTGGGCCGCATTACACGAATTGCTAGTTTCTTTTTTATATATACGACAGATCAAGTACCAGAAGGTGAGGGTTTATGTATATATATATATACAACAAATCTGATAAGTATCAGAAGGTGAGGGTTTATGTATATATATATATACAACAAATCTGATAAGTATCAGAAGGTGAGGGTTTATGTATATATATATACAACAAATCTGATAAGTATCAGAAGGTGAGGGTTTATATATATATATATCACGTTCGTGAGGGAGAGTCGTGTATGTGTACCATGGTGGTGGTGGTGGTGGTGGTGGTGTCAGAGTATCAGAGATAGCAGGCGGACAGACAGACAAAACAGCGTAAACGAATGAGTCAGACTCACGGAATCAGCTATCAATGGAATGGAAGAGACGAGATAATGTTTGCGATATATTGTAAATGTAAGGCTTACTAGAGAATGTTTACTGTATAGTAGGAGTGAAATTGCTTGGTTTATTAACTATCCTTTTCAAGAGAACAAATACATCAATGGTGACACAAAGGGCTAAGAGCTCATAGAGCGGTTGCGATGTAAGGGATAATAAGCAGAAATAAATCTGACTTTAATCAGTATTGCTAAGATTAAATGTTTCCCCACAAGTGTGACTTTCTAGATCTTTGCAGATCTGATGTGACAGTGGATTTATTTATTGTTTGTTTGTAGGTGTGTTTGTTTGACGCTTTAAGCTGAGACAACAACTTTAGCGATATCACGCTACACCGCTTTCACTTTTAAAAATTCACAGAGAGAAGAAATACATGTTCCAGAGCCGAGATTCGAACCAACCATTCACGACTTTTATTGTCTTGGTTGCAAGTACGAACTTTTGTGTCACATGACAGCCTTAATGGGATGAAGGGGAGTAAGATCTGGTAAGGCGAAGAGGGTGTTGACAAGAAAGAGAAAAGCCGAGGTGGGGATTGGATAAAGTGGGGTTGTGGTGGGGGGGGAGGTATAGAGGCATAGTGAAAGTAAATTAGCGGCAGGGAGCAGTAAGAGGTCATGCTCAAAACATCTGTGGCTCAATCTCGTTTTTTTTTTTTTTTACCCCTGAGAGTTAGTCTGGTGGTCACCTGTGTATTTTGTGGCTTCACATCTCGATACAAATTAAATACCACACTAGCTCCTCAGCAATGAAAAAGGCTGTCGAACTACTGGCAAGACGGGAACGTCTTGTGTGCACACCTAGTTAAACCAGGTAATAGTGTTTGCCTTTCAAGGTACCGGAATGCTTACATTTTAGCAGGAAACGAACATTGCGGAGATCAGAACTGTCATGAAAGCTGGATAGATGTGAGAAAATATTTCTCACTAACTGTCCAGAGTCCAAGATGACTGGCAAAAAAATTTGCCTGTGGAGATGGTTACACGTATGATGATGGAAAAACTTATTACCAAAGGCCTTTATTAACCAGACAAATGTGCAAGTTTGATAAGGTTCGTCCAAGTGGGACGAACATTCCTTCAAGTTTAGAAAGGTCCACAAATAAACGCAGCGAAGGAGATGGGGGAACAAGTTAACCATCACTTAACAGATCAAATAAAAGTAGTGGTTGATGGCTATATTTCATTTAAATTTTAACAATGCGATGCTCACTTTGGGAAATGTCTTTTATAAAGGTGCTAATATATTTATGAAAAATACCGAGGGCACGAGAACTGTGGAAATGGGATGAGTGTGTCTACTTGAATACTTGAGGGAGATGTCTTGCATAAGATTAAAGTGCCCGTGGAAAACGCAAACATTTTTCACGATGTACTTCACACAAATTACTTACATAGCTTATTTGAAAGGAGTCTCTGACATTAACGCCAGTCATTAAATGTCACGGACGCGTATGCGCGTAAGTTTTGAGTGCGTGTGTTGGAAGCTAAAAAATAGTACGTATGACGTCAATGCATTGTGTTTGTATTGGGATACCCGTATAGTATGGCTGTTAGGAAAACCCCAGAGCATGTCAGCTCACTACACATGTAGGCTGGGAGGGGGTATGACCCGGAATGTGAACGATGTTATCTGAAGCTGAAACTGAGTAGTGTTAGGAAGGGAGAAAGAACAGTGCGTTGTCGGAAAGAAAGAGAGACTGAAGGTGCGAGACTCGAAAGCTGAGATTCCCTCTGACTGATGGTGGTTGTGAGGTACTGTTTGTGGTAACTTATTTCACATGATTTTGATAATTCATTTGGGGTATATTGTTATTGAGAAACTTGAGTATGTTTTTATGAGATCATGCCAGAATAATGTGTGAACGGCGGTAGGCCGGCTTTGGTTTTTGCAAACGAAATGTATAACTTTGAATCAAAGATTAGTTGGCATAACCTTATGTAAGGCTCGTAGAAAATCTAAAGTATATTCGGGAAAGTTTTGCATCTGACGAGGTGTTGAAGTTAATGGGAAACGATGAACAGCAAAAGGGCTTTCAGAGATTTTGTAAGTTGGTAATGCCACAGCCTAAAGTTAGATCAATTCAGGGTTTTTACAGAGGGGCAGATCCAAGGACTGATCTGAGCGGCGACACCAGGGAAGTGTTGAGCCGAGCCCTGCTTCCAGTGAGAGTGACTAGGCGAGATGATGTCTAGCCAACGGGAGTAATACGACTGTGGAGGCGGAGGTGATGTGTTTACCCACCTGCAGTACTGACGTCGGGCTGGGTGCCTTGAAGTAAGGGACCGTGGATCGTTCCCATGTCAGAACCAAGGTAGGAGTGGTAAATTATTCCCTCCGGAACAAGAGAGACTTTTTTTTTTTGAGCGAACCGAAATCGGACAGTTAGGAGAAAGTCGGACGACGACCAGTCGGTGGACGTCAAGAGAAAAATAAACAGAAACATTATCGCTCAGTCTGAAGTGACAGTATCGCTCAGTCTGAAGTGACAGTATCGCTCAGTCTGAAGTGACAGTATCGCTCAGTCTGAAGTGACAGTATCGATGAATATCCAGTGAAGGGACTTGGACACATTCGATGATTGTTGTATTATCGGGGATTGATCGAAAGTGACTTTTTGCTGCGATGAGGATGTGTTGACGAAGGACTGTCACGAGCCATTTAATGATGTGTTGGTTAGAGAGAACAACGATCTTTGATCCTAGTGACCTTGACGGCACAATTATCACCCTGCGCGATGGAGAGCTCGCCTGTTAGTGCTGCAATGTTTGTGACTTAGTTTCAGTGCAAACATTGCCCTTAAACCTGTCTGTACTCTACTATTTTTGTTAGTTTTTTAAATATACTTCGATGTTAGTTTCCCACTAAAATACTGCTTGTTGCAGAAGCAAAACAAAAAGTTTGAGTCAGTTATTTTTGGCTGGAATGCCTTAATAAATGAGTTTGCACTGTGAGGTCTGGGTAGAGGCTGTTGAACTCATGCTGAAAGGAAAAGAGGGAAGAGAGAGATAGGAGTGGGGTGGGCAGGCAGGAGAAGAAAAGTAATTACTTCGTCTATCTGACCTAATACATACCGAAGAAATTACATCTTTCCTCGATTGTTTATGCATGACAAATTGGATGAAACACTGGTGTACAAAAGTGAAGGCTTGGCGACATCCTGCAGGCTATAATTCACAGTGAGAGAGAAAAATTAGTTGACGTGGAGGACACTGGTCCAGGCTTGTGTCCTGTGGATCACGTCTCACCAGCTGTTGCACAGCCGAGACCAGAATGTGTATGTGTGTGCGTGTGCGTGCGTGAGTGAGTTGACGTATGTCTGGATTATGGACGCTTGAAACGAGTTCAGACTATAATCAATGGTATGATTAACCAAATAAATGTTTGCACAATGTCAGATCGATATGTGATTATATTATTTCTTGGTATCTTCTCGTAGCATGGTGTCCTTATGAGTTTGACTTTGTTAATTTACTCGATGTCATGCTATCTAATTAAAGTCATTAAGCGGGTTCCTACCATAGTTTAGCAGATGTTATTCATGCACAACCGGTGTTTATTTAAAATTAATCTCTTATTTATTTATTTTTGACGAACTTGACAAATGTCCATTTCATAATAATCTGAACAACAAAGAACCTGGTTATTAGTGGCATTAAAATTTGTTGCACATGGACTGCTGTGCACCGTGCTTGTATAAGGTGCTTGAATTTCTTTATCTTCTGTTTGTTACGCAGTGTCTTAGAGGTAGTGACATCAGGCTCTGTAAAAATCTTTTTAATCAAAGACATTAAGCGAAACCGATCAATCGTAGCAACAAGAAAATGTCTTTCCTACAGAAATATATTTCTGTATCGCAGACTCCGTCAGGAAGGTTCTGTACTCAGGGCCGATCTCACTTCTGATTGGCTGTAGCAATCACGTGACGATTTTCACAGATCCGTGATCGTCTGCCAGGAGTGCGATCCCGTCATTTTTCCTGGAATGGAAAGTCAGAACAGATGAGCATTGTAAATTTAGCATTCAGTGAATTGATAGAATTTAAAACGTCCTTTTAGATAAGCAGGTATCCTCCTACAAATCGGACAGAGGTAAAAGATAGGTTCCCAAGTTAACGAAAAACATTTAAATAGTGCACGCGATTTCTTGTTTTTAATCAAAGTGAATGACGTCAGTACACACATAATAAGCCAGGTGACAGCGCCACCTGTAGGGGACAGAATGCCCTTCTTCTCCGCAGTCTCGCAGATCAGGCTGTCCTGAAACAGCCCCAAGTAACTAAATGAGACAAATGTGAGTGCAGCCTGTAGATGGCGGGGCTGTGCACTTCCCTGTCCTTCCTCCGCTATTAGTTTTCTGACAAGCAGCAGACGACTGCCTGAAACTGCGGCCTGCTCATTTATGTAGGCAAACATGGTGAAAATGCGTTAGATTTTTTCCCGGTACATTTTTCTCTCTCTGTCCCACTTTCTCTATTACTCCCTCGCTTGTTCACCGTGTGTGTGTGTGTGTCCCTTTGTGTTTGGAGGAGGGGGCAGAAAAGGTGCATCTATGACTGTGTTTACTTACCTGTGTTATAAAGGTGACTGGGTCGATTTTCAAGGGGCAAGGTCCACAAGTTGCTCTGAATAATAATAATAATAATGAAAAAGGAAAGGCTATAAATACTGGAAGATATGTAGTAGCAGAGGAGCTTTAACGTCCACGTTGGTGCGCCTGCGCTGTTGTTTGTCTTTACCTATATTATGTGATAATCTGCATTTTGTGACATGAAGTATTAAACGTTTCACATAAGACTTCGGCATTACGAAGAAAATAATACAAGTCTGTGAGCTTTTCTATAGCAAAAAAGTTCGTTACCTTACTATATTAATATAGTACTATAATGGTATGATTGTGGTATTAAACTATCACAGCATTTTATCACCAATAGAAAGGTCTTGACATCTTCTTGTTTAAAAGTGCTTCAGAGGAAAATTTTAATATTAGGACTATGCAGGAGACCATACAGGGTTTTGATGTGGTCCTTGCTTCACGTGCCGGTATATTTCTTGTTGAAAACAGGTCATTATGATGTTATGTGCGTAGCCTACTTGAGAATAGCTTCAGGAGGCAGAGAAATTATGGAACGTAATGAAAAGACTGGGTGCCGGCTGTAGATGGCGGGGCTGTGCGCTCCCCGATCCTTCCTCCGCTATTAGTTTTCTGACAAGCAGCAGACGACTGCCTGAAACTGCGGCCTGCTCATTTATGTAGGCAAACATGGAGAAAACGCTCTAGATTTTTTCCCCGTACATTTCAGCCCCCTTTCTTACTCAGTTGCCCTCAGCGTTTGAAATCTCAAGGAACAGTGTGTGTGGGGGTGGGGGGATGTGGGTATGTGTGCACTGGCAGCGAGAACGAGGGTGCTGTGTGCATGTGTGTGCAAGGTTGGGTTCGCGTGTGTAAGTGTCCCATTGTCATTAAGGTATTCTATTTTAGGATTTGACAGCTAGATTGCATGTGGGAAATAAAGTATTATTGTATTGTATTGTATTGTATTGTATTGTATTGTATTGTATTGAACCTACCTGAGAATTGTTCCAACGGACTTCGTATTGAAGCAATACCAGCAGACCAAATACCAATAGTTAAAAACAATACTAGTAGACATATTTCGTATTAAATGTTGTATACCTACCTAAGAACACAGACCTCGAATTTAAGCTGTATACCTGCCTCAGAACACAGACCTCATATTTCTGGCTGTATACATACCTGAGGACACTACCAGCTCATATACCTCATATTTAAGGTTGTTTACCTACCTGAGAACAGTGCCCGCTGACGGACCGCCTTTAGAAAACTGGTCAGTACATGAGACGTTGCCTGGAAACTCCTTGTAGACTGTGGAGAAATACGCGCACGCACGAACACACGTACACATAGAGACACACACGCGTGTGCACACATACATCGACTGTAAAGACATGGTCTGATTTTTTTTTCTAATGCTACTGTCCCCGATACTAGCCATAGTGCCAGCCATACTAAACTTACTGCCTGTCCGCTTTCTGCTGCATTTAACCCATTGACAGCATCATCTTTTGTCCCATTCAGACTCTCTGACAGTCTCATTTTCTCCCACATCATCTCTTCCTGCATTAAAGCTCAGTGGAAAAAACCCTGCATCCATGCAGCAAGACCACGCGTCACTGAACTCACTGACAAAGCGCTGGACGTTGTCTGGGTTCCCCCCGGGCACACGGCATTCATAAACCCCCGTTATGGTCAGCGACAAGGCAGACGGCTGGGTGATCACCAGTGCACCATAACCTGTCCCAGAGAAGCAGAAGACATTATCATCATCATCAGCAGCAGCAGCAGCAGCAGAGGCAACAACAACAGCAACAACAACGACGATGACATCAGTTCCTGTGTTACTAGAGAACATTTACCAAGCAATGTTGTGTTGATCAGTATACCCTAACATGGCTGGCTTAACACGACGCTGTTCAGAGACAAGTCTTAGCTTCAACACAATTCCGTGGCAAAGCAAGCCTGGCGACAATAAAGAGATGTAATTAGTTATTCACCATGCAGCGAACTTTCTTTAGAGTTAATTAGCAGACCGCTTTGCAAACTTGTTACAAAATTTCGTTTATTCTTTTCTACTGTTTGCGCAAAAAAACCAGAAAGTGGAGAAAAACGATAAATGTAGACATATTTCTTCCAGACTCTCGTTCCATCCCCGCAGGTCGTCTATGTCAAGACCTACCTGTTCTGTTCCGACCTTACTTCCCCTGTTTTACGAAGTCATTGAAATGTAGCCGGGTGGTGGTTACGTAACACCCTGGCGTCCGCCCGACCAGCCCCTGAACTCCCTGTTAGTCGGCACGGCGTGGATAGCAGCATCATGCACTTTACTAGTCGTCTGTTACTCAAGAGTGGGAAACAAAGGGTATCTGTGCAGGGAAGGGCCAAGGACTCACTGTCCGAGGCCACCCTAACCCTTTGACGTAATCTAGGTGCGACCAGGCTTCCCCAGTGAAGGGTAGGGCAACTTAGAGTCCTAAGGTGGTCAGGGCCGAGGGTCAGCGGGAGGCGAGAGCGAAAGGTCAGCGACAATGTGCGGGGAGCGTGGTTAAAAAGAGGAGAACAAATGTAGAAGTTTAGTTCAGTTCAGAGTTGATTGGAGTAGTGCATTCATTCAGAGTGCGAGCTTCGAGTCAGTCGCTCGTCTTTGAGTTGCTGTGCCCTCACAGTGACCTGAGGGAAAATAAAAGTTAACATGTAGCTGTGAGGACGTCTTGTGTTGCTGTGTCCAGAGTGGAGGGATGATAGAGCCATTTCCACAATTAAGGAAGTAACAGGACCCGCTACCGCTCGACCCTGTTACAGAAAGACTGTGACTGTCCTCTCGTCAGATGGACAAAAGCTGACAATACGAGCGTCGCCGAGGCGAAAGTAGAGGCTAGTGGCATCTCCGGGGAAGAAACTTGGGTGCAAACGTATTCTGCCCCATGTGGGGACATGATGAGTGACAACACAACTAAGTGGTGCTGCACAGACTACCCAACTGGCCATCGCCAAAGATCCTAGACGTGCTCCACACTTGGTCACGATGTATAAACACATTACTGTCAGTAGTTCATTCACTGTCATCGCCAGTCTTCGTGGTGGTTGTGCGTCGACGCACGTTGTCGCCTGCCACTCACCATTGTCAGTGACGGTGGTGTCGTTGTGATCGAAATCCTGTTCCAGGCGAGACCACGTGATCGGCGTAGGCGTGACACTTCCGGGCACCTGGCACTGGAGAATGAAGGCGCGTCCTGTGAGAGTGTTCCATACGGATCCTACCGTTATCAGGGACGCAGGTAAACTTGCTGCTGTTGATGTCACTGGGAAATAATAATGATGCTCATAATGACAATGAAGTCGTCGTCAACGACGACGACGACGACGACGACGATGATGATAACGACGAAGAGAACGACATTGCAGACGTCGATAAAAGTGCACTCACTTCGAACGCAAATCCACCAGATTTGATTTATACCAACAAGCCCTTAAATGAAATAAAGTTTTTTGTTGTTGTTGTTTTTTTTAATGTTACAGTTCCCATTAGCTTCACTGCAATTTTTCCTCTCTGTTTCCGTCTTTTCTTTCTTTCTGCCTGCCTGTCTGCCTGTCTGCCTGCCTGTCTGCCTGTCTGCCTGCCTGTCTGCCTGTCTGTTTGTTTGTCTGTCTGTCTTTCTTTACAACAAAACAAAATCATTCTTTCCTTTCTATTTTTGTAAAAGACACTGTTTTGTTGTACCGTGACTGTCAGCTGATACAGACGGAGGCTGGCTGCCGCTAGTCAGGGGGGTGGCGATGGGGTTAGCAGCAGGAGAGGCGGGGCTGATGGCAGAGGCCACGCTGGGACACGGTGCGGTGGCGTTGTCTAGGAAACATATAAGTAGACATATAAGTACATGGTAAGTTACAAGGTGAAATTTATACTCGTTTCTATCAAATATGATATGCCCTCGTTCATCGTGAATGGCAAAGTTCCACTGCGACATCAAATATCGGTTGATATTCCTCGATATTTCGCCCTAGCGCGTCTCTCTGTCACACACACACACACAAAGCCCCCCCCCTCCACACACACACACACGCCCACACACCCGCACGACCACCACACACAAGTGCACAAAACACAAAAATTGCGACAAACGGATACAAAATAAATACTTAAGTCTTTCACATTGCAGCTAAAATTACGCTCTTGGCCTGTCAGCCGTGTTCAGCGTTAACGGAACAGCGTGACCCACCATGACAACGATACATCCTGTTTTCTTCCTGTGAGAATTTAATGCAGACCGTGGCTGGCACAGTGAGAATGAAGCAGTTTTGGTGAAGTTGTAGCTGACACCGACAGTTCAAACAAGGAGACAACCAGGCTACAGTGTCGGAAAAATGCTGAGGGCTGGGGGGTGGGAGCACAAGGAAGACAGAACTAGTTTCGCTGAAAGGGGCAGTTATCCCTTGCATTTCAGGAACGGGTACTCCGCGTGGACCGAGGCACACGGGGTAAACTGTTTTAACGGAAATATATTGAAACCAAGCACTTGGAGTACACTGTTTTAACGGAAATATCTTGAAACCAAACAGTTTGAGCACACTGTTTTAACGGAAATATCTTGAAACCAAACAGTTGGAGTACACTGCTTTACATGTAACAGAAATATCTCGGAGCAAGAATCAAAAGATCGATTTTTTGGTTTTAATGCGCAATGATGCAGAATAGATGTTTGCTGAAAGCTTAAAACTGACGGCTGTTTCTTGACAATGCCTGCGAAGTCCCTTTCCGGAAAAAAACTTATGATAGTCATCCCCTCGACACCAACCATCATTCGGAACCAGATTCTTCTGGCTACGAGCACTCCATTCGCCTGGCACTTAGAGTCCCTGCAAGGGATTCCGTGTAGCAGCAAAGAATGTCTGCTTGCTCGTGACCGCTGTAGTGCAGCCAGCGCAGCATCCCTTGCAGCGACTCTTGACTGCAGTCAGACCGGCTGCACCAACCTGTCACCGACAACTTGAACGACTTTACAGCTTTCCCGGCGCTGTTCTCCGCCACACACTGGTAACTGCCATCGTTGTCGGCGTGAACGTTGTGCAGTAGGACAGAACCGTTGGCCAGGTGTTCAACACCTCCAGCTGTCTGCGTCATAGAAACGTAACGTGGTCACATACCGTAACTCGTTATCTACAGTGTCTTGTCGATATTGTCGAAAATAATACAGCTTCAAGATTCGATATTGCGCTCTCTGAAATGTCTCGTCACTTAGGAAACCTGCTTGCTGTGTAGTCTTGTGGAAATTCAGTCTCCAGCACTAGTTCACTGGTTGCAGTATGTCGCTTGATACAGCTAGGACATTTTGTCAAATCTAAATTAGTCGTTGCAGTCTATGGTGTATTTTATGTTATATGATGGTACTGCGGCCGAATTTCCGTCAGAATAATAAAGAATTTTGAATCTTGACTACTGAATCTTGAAAATGAAGAGAGCTGTAGGAAAGGGTTCCCGCCTGTCCTTGTCTATATATATATATGTGGATAAAATGTTTTTGAAGGTGTCAGTGTGTCCGAAAAAAATTTAAAGTTTTAAACGAATAACGAAAAACTCGCTAAATATTTTCTCTTGATACTATTTCATCACACCGTTTTCGTGTTGTTATAAAACAGTTTGAAAAAACACCCTTATGTAGTCATATTAATTCTACTTGCTTCATGGTCCATATTGCTAGAAGACTATATAAAAAGTACAAGAGGTTGGGTGGGGAGCTTTTCACCACACTGCAAGTAATCATGGAGTGATTGAGCAAGTGTACCTCTTCTACCTACCGGGGGTATCACCCAGGTGACATTAGGCGGAGGGCTGCCGATGACCTCGCAGTCTAGCAACACGTCACTGCGTGCGTCTGTCAGGAATGTCGAATTCAGCTCTCCAGTAATAAATGGCACGGCTGATGACACACGCAGATACGAGCACGTACATACGCGCGCGCACACATACACACGCGCACGCACGCATACGCACACAAACACGCACGGAGTATGAATGTGGTAAATTTCAGTGTGCGCAGGCAGATTGCCAGACTGGAACATTCTACGGCGCTGTTAAAATATATTTGTAACTATCTCCTTTATTCTACAGTGTTGTGCCAAAACTTCAAGAGCTGAGTCACGTTTTTTTTTCTCTTTTCTGCTGCACGGTCGGTAATCCCCGACCTTCAAACTACTCGTATTGTACGAGAGTTGTTTGAATATTAAATATTTAGAACATCCTTTCGTGCTCTTGAAATATCTCCCATGTTCTGAAATAAATTCAAGCATGCCTATAGAAAATGCTAGAGATGTGCTGTTGTAATTTCACAAGGTTTTACAAATGTTCTAAAGTCTTCCAGGAATTTCTAGTTTGTTGTCTATTTCCAGACTGCTGTTTAAACAGTGTGTACGGTTAGTTTTTTTTTAAAGCAGAAGCGACTAAGCCGTGTGCTGCTCTTGACCCTCACCACTGACTGTGACAACAACAGAGTCGTTGGCTGAACTGTTGCTGTTGGCTGCTGAACACACGTACACGCCAGCGTTGTCCGCGGTGGGGGTGTCAATCTGCAGTTTGCTGACTCCGTCTGAGGTGGTCACTCCTGTAGTGATCTCCGTCGGAGCTGCTGAAGAGAAAGAGAAAGACAATGCCAAAACAAGCATGACACTGCTGACTGCGAAGACAAATCAATTCTGCGGGAAGAGATAGCTAAGAGGGTTTAACATTCAGCTCAAAACCGGGAGGCCAGAGTTCAAATCCCGCCCTGGCCACACGGGCTCTTCACAAGGGAGGACCAGATAGACAATTTCTAGATGAGTTTTGGGATTAATAAAGAGATTTATTTTTTAAATTATTATTAATTAAATTTGAAATATAAAATGATTACCACACAAACTAAAACTCAGGCACAGGTACCAGTTTAATTATTACTGGATAATCCAAACGAAAGGGCTAACAAGTGACGTTTGGTCGTAATCTGACATCTACCTCTATTTAGAACTAGGACATAATTCTCTTCATGGCGATTTGTAAAGGTACACCAATGCCTCACATATCGATGTTAACACTCTTTATGTTGGAAGGAGTTTATAAAGGAAAACATTTGATTGTTAAAAAATGGTATTTAAATTTTGAAAAAAAAATTGGGTAAGATGAATAAGTTGAGCTTCATTCTAACGCCCCTTTTCCCAATATGTCCTCGCCGATTTCTGCATTGTGAAAGCTAGACGTTACAGCCTGAATAGCAAGGTATCTGATTATGCCAAAACGCAGTTTCGCTGGAACTGACCACCCACCATACAACATGCTTCGCTGCTTGGTCTCAGAATCACGTGGCATGCAAGGCATAATGTTGCTGAAACGGTTCATATTTGAAGCTTTTGTGATACGTCTTGATGGTTCAAACAACTCAAAAGATGTTAAATGGGAAACATCAAGATCATCAAGCAAAGAGCAAAATCTGAGATAGTAAAATCTGAATGTAATCATATAGAACAAATATGATGAAGGAAAAAAACCTTTTCAAAACTTAAAACATATTGCGTTAGGAAAAAAGATTTCACGGCGATAATTTCGACCTTGGACATGCCTGCAGCTGTTTTAGCCCGGACCGCTCGGTTGAAAGCATTAGACGTGGCCGAGCTTAAACCACTCACCCGTGCTGTTGGACACGGTGACGTTTGTCCCAAGCGTGACGTTCGCAGCAGTCGTGTTGTCAGGGGCGCCAGTGGTCCCGAGTGACGTGCCGTTGCTGGAGGCATTTCCACCGGAAGTGGCGGCAGGCGTGAATGTCCAGGTGACGTTGGGGACGGGGAAGCCACCGATGTTGCAGACGATCTTCAGCGTTTCGTTGGCAGCGTGCTGACTGACGTAGTCGATCGTGTTGTTGTCGATGGACGCGGTCGCCGGTGCTGTGACGTCGACACAGATCCACAAACAGATGGGGGAGATTAAGATTAAACATGATTAATTATGTAATTATGGAAGCAGCCGAAAGATCTGGGGAATAGTGAGGCTATTGCAATAGCTGCTCTTTCAGTTCTAACAGAAATCGTAAAACTCGTTTGCCCTATATATTCTACGTGCACCGTTACTTGTAGAGAGAACTTGGAACTCTTGTTAGGTGGGAAATATAGCTCTGTTATAAAGCGAGCAAACTCACAAGCCAGCTTTTACCCAAAAGGTTACTAAATTCTCCCAATATCAAATAAAATCAAACGAAATTAGAATTGATAACATATGCATGCAGTAGATTGCACCATGCTTGTCAAACATAAAAGTGGGGAGAACATTGTGCAATGGTATATGTTACTGTTCGCTACTTCGGTACGGTGCTTATCATACTCAGCTCTGTCAAGAAAACATGCAAAACCATGTAAAGTAGACATGGGAAGTATAGTTTACATGGATGTTCGTTTTTCGCTTTGTTTAATGTAAGCGTAGTCATAAATTCCATTGAGCCCGTGTATTTTACAGGCACATTAACGTGTGAACAGAATATATATGTATATATAATCTGCCTTGCAATATAGCCCAGGTGTGTCGCTTTTTAACAGAAAATCTCTGATAATTAGATGTAGCTAGATTGTCAGGCTGACAGCATTGGGCATCTCTGCCCCAGACAGGAGTAACAACTATTATTCAAGATGATTTTTTAACTAACAGATAATCAGAAGAACGTGAGCCGTAAAATATGCGGTTCAAACTGTCAGAGAGATGGTTATGGAAACGATGGTGTCGAAAGTTATTGTTGACGATGGGTAGAACCTGGGTAAATGACATGTGGACGACCACTACATAGAAACTCTCCCGATGGCGAAGACGTTTGGCTGCGACTTACATGGTGGAGGTGGGGTGGTGGTCGGAGGGGGTGGGGTGTACAATTCTGGCGGCACTCCCTCCATGTTGCTGTTGCACAGCGTGGTGTTGCAGCACATTAGGTTGTCTTTATCCAGCGTCTTGCCGGCACATGTCTAGACAGACATTTCAGTACTTTTGTCAGCGCAGCGATGTGCACCAACATTTATTATCACACAGCATCGACAGAACATAAGCCTGACTGTGTGTCGTGAAAATGTCGTCTCTCTGCCTCTCACACGCTCTCGATTATCCACACCTATGACCCACCCACTTCTCCATGCCACTCTACCCACCACAGAGACAGACAGACAGACAGACAGACAGACAGACAGACAGACAGACAGACAGACAGACAGACAGACAGACAGACAGACAGACAGACAGAGGAGCTTAGATTCTTCAGTGTGAGTGAGAGAGAGCGAGAGAGAGAGAGAGCAATGTGGTGTTCCGTCGTATGGCATCCTTGTTAGCCCCTCCAACCAGTCGACTGACTAAATATAGGGTGTATGAAAAAGTCCCCATCGTGCATAATCAGGACAGTTGTTTGATTTTACAATCCAAAGCAGACGATATCATCTACAGTATCAAATGCTTACTACACAAAGGATATACTTTAGCTGGCCTTGCAAAATTCATTTTTGAAATCATGTTGCTGTTGTAGTGCCAATTGCGCACGCTTCTATTTGGCCCACGACAGTGGTGTCTGAGCTATAATCTCACCGCCTGCAACAAAGGTCTCTTCTAATTTCGATTGAGAGGTTGGAGTTCTCCCTGTCATCTCACCCATGACTGTTTTTTTATATATATATATATGCAACAAAAAGAACTTAGCCAAGCGAGATAAAAACAGACAAGTCGACGTCTCAGAGCATGGGCCCTTCTACGGGCCGGCGCAGATACAGACAGATAATAAACAACAAATAAAAATCACTTAACTGACAAGGACGCTGATCATGTAAGGTCGATGTTGAAGATGGCTTTTGGCGTGTGGAGCCGTCTGAAGGTGTTGAGGGATGGGCATGTGTGACAGCGGGCGACATTGCATGGGGTGGTGCCAGAGGGTAGAGAGGAGAGGGTGCGTGTACTGAGTTTGGAATCAGCTAGGTCACGTAGGTTCTTGTTCCGCCAGGATGCAGGAGTGGTATAGACTGAAGAGATGTGGTTCAGATTTGGATAGTAGGTTGGAAAAAAGGATTCTGCGTACAAGCATGTTGTGGGGGTGGTGGGTGAGTACGGCGATGGGGCGAGGCTCGACGTGTTTGGTGTTGTGGGTGGTGTGGAAGAGGCTTTTTGTTTAGCAGAGGACAACAGATCTAGAGCCTAGTTACCCCCACGGGATTTAAAATATTAACCTCGCTTCCACCCATTTTTCCTGTCCCCTCCCCCCTCTCCTGTCTCCCTTTGTAACCACCCCCACACCTTTTCCCTTACTCTCTCCCCCCTCCCTTTCACTAGTCCCGATAGCACACACCTTTCTATTGGCTATAGTATTCTCGCCACTGATTGGTTTAACACGCTCTACTTCTTATGCTCTGTCTCTCTTTCCCACATTCTCTTCCTGTACATGGACCTTGCAGGACCAGCGTCCTTGTCCACTAAGTGATTTTTATGTGTGATTTGTTTATTTGTCTCTATCTGTTTGCGTCGTCCTGAGGAAGGGGCCATACTCTGAAACGTTGACTTTTTGTCTGTCTAATTCTCGCTTGGTCAAGTTCCTTTTGTTGTACCTTTATTAATTAACCCAAGACGCAGTCACCTGTTTCTTTTCTATATATATATATAGAGAGAGAGAGAGAGAGAGAGAGAGAAAATGACGTTCAGTCAAGGAAGATACGAAAAATTTCTTTTTCAGTTAGTCAATACTGTGTCGTTCGTCTTTCAATCTAATCAGGCACTCCAGCAGATCAAAGCTGCTGCAGACAGCTTGCACACACTCGATTCTAGTACTTACCGTACGGGACTCGCATTTCAAACTATAGGCAGTAAATCCAAATCTGTTTTCTCGTTCTACGGAACACAGCTGCAATTAAAAAAAATTAACACAGAATACTAGAAGAGAAAATTGTAACTTAAATAGAATTATGAAAGAATGCTTCGTAAAAGATGTGTTACATATTCCTAAACAAATTATAAAAATACCGTAGAATAAATGCTTCACGTTGGTGCTAGCAATGTTAATAACGTTATATGATATTACACCTATAGACGCACATCTAAAGACAGTAAGCAAATACAGATAAAAATGAATAAATAAAAATGAATAATTTTGCTATAGTAAAAGAACTGTCGAGTAATTATCGATTAATAAATTCGAAAATATTTTATTTGGTTGCATATAATATTTCCGTTTTTCTTTTACTACTGTAAACACTGCCACCACCACGGCTACCAACACGATAACGACCCTTAAAAAGCTAAGTGAGATTTATATCAGAGGGATGTAAATGAGCAGTACAGAAGGTGACGGTGCGACGGTGGTCTGTATCTGTCTGTTTGTGCCATCCTGAAGAAGGGGCCATGTCCTCAAAATTCGACAGTCTGCAACTGCTTTTTACAAAGAATGTGCTTGTTTGGTACTGTTAATGGTTACAGCAGCTACAATACCCGACAAGCATCAGCTCACGCACCTCATCTTTTGAACAGAGAGTGACCTCACCACAGTCGTTTGGACTTGACTGATAATCGCAGTTGGCGCACCACAGCCTGTGTTCGGTGTTTATACCTGCAGAATCATCCGAAGATTGTTTTTCTTGCAAAAGTGCGCAGTGTCAGTCCTACAAAACCACCTATTTTCAATACTCTCAATTAAACTGTTCAGGAAAGCAATTACCTAGAATCTACAGGGATAAAACTGAGGATGAGCAATGCGGTTTGTTGTCCATATGTATGAGCTGGTGTGTGTAGATGTTTGCAAATGGCGGTGTATTTTATATTCCTACTGCCGAACAGTCTCTGTGATGAGGATCTCATGGATTGCATGTATACCCACGCATGTTGGATAAAGGTCTAAGGGACATGGTATTCACACGGAAGCCTGAACGAATGGGATCCCTGAGGGCAATTATGCATTGTAACCGTTAGCCCTGTCATACCTTACATGTAAGGTGTAATGTAAATAACTCGCACTGAGTTCACTTGTGCATTAGAGCATTGTCATCGGGGAGTAAATAGGTGGTAACACTAACTTGAATATTAATATTTGCATTAGACTTAATGAGGACATATGACTTGTCTTCGTGATAATAACCATGCGCTTCTGTGCCATGAATAAAACGCCTCCATGTCTGTTTACACCATGGAAACATTGATTTCTAGAAGCAAGAAGCTGTCAGACGTAAATTAGGTACATTTACAGCAAAGCTTGTCCTATAGTGTATGAAGCTATATCCAGGCACTAAAAAAAACTTGTAGCCTTGCACTTGTCTGTACGATTATATACAGGCACTAACCTGTACCCTGGAACTTGTCTGTACGACTATACACAAAAACTAACTTGGAGCCTGGCACTTGTCTTCGTTACAGAGCGTGCCTGAGCAGCACTCACTGCACTGTGTGACGGACGCTCTTTTGGTTCTGTTAGAACCTACACAGTCCTGTACACGGTACAAAGAAACATCAGCGACACATGCGTCTCCAAATAAATGTGCAATCGTATACTACACGAAATCAAATCAAAGTATGAAGGATGGAGGATTTTTTCCTCGCATTTTAATTCAGTCCTACAAGGCAGATGAGAATAATGAGTTCTATCTCATTCTTCCTAGCTGCCTGTTGAACTCACGGCCTGCCGATAATCATATTATACTTTTCCGGACCACCCAGCCCTCCAATAAAATGTTAAGAATAATGAGTACGGTGACAACAACAACAACAACAATAACAACAACAACAAAGTAGACAGCCAACTTAACACACTAGCGGTTGTACGACAAACAGACAGACCGACAGACAGACAGGGAGGCAGGGAGGCAGGGAGGCAAAGGATAAAAAGATGAAAGACAATGGTGACATTATCTGTCTACCCACCGACGTGGCCTTACAGCCAGACGTGTACACTTTAGCACCAGTATGAGCGGTATGTGCCTCTGTATAGCAAGACTGAAATTACACAAACATACAACGCACACAGTATTCTGTTCCTTAGTGTGTTTCTCCTGTAGTTTAGTTCGTCTGTTTGTCCATTCTTCCATTGTCAGTCTGCCTTTTTCTCTGCGTGAGTCCGTCTGCAAGCTTTTCCCTTAATCTCTCCGCTTTGTCCTTGTATATCAAAAGTGTCAAAACTATCTTGCAAACTCTCAGTGTCCAAACCTTAAACTCTCGATCTGACATCTTTTAATCACACAAGTCATTTAACAATCGACTTAACCTAAACCCGACTGACGGAGGGCTGTGACATTCCGTACATGAAACATGTCGAGACAAACTCAGACGTTCGATGCAAGTTTACGTACTTCGTGCTCAGAGCAAGGGATCACCTCCCCACAGACGGCCGGGTGGAAGGCGTTCTGACACGAGAAGCACCATGACGATGCAGTCGCTGAAATCAGACCAACGTTTTTACAGACAGACAGACAGACAGACAGACAGACAGACAGACAGACAGGCGGGCGGGCGGGCGGGCGGCCAGGCAGGCAGGCAGGCAGGCAGACGGGCAGACAGACGGACGGACAGACAGACAGATGGACATACGGACAGACAGACAGACTGAAGGAAAGAACGAAGAACGGTGAACAGGGGACGAGAATAATGTAAGGATTATGCATTTCCTTGACATGCAGGACGGTAAAACGCATGTTTGAATGCCACTCATTTCATCGTCTCTTTCAGGACATAGAGTTTCTTAGAAACAACTGTTTCATGGAGAAGACTACTAGATATTTTGTCACTCTCCTCTGTCCTCAACGTGAGTCCACTTACTCAGAACCGGCAGCAGAACCAGACACAATCCTGAAACAGGGTAAAGTGAAAGAATAAAGTGTCTGCAGAATGTAGCTATAGAATAATGTGTCTGCAGAATATAGCTATAGAATAATGTGTCTGCAGAATGTAAGTCTTACATCAAAAAATCAATAATTTTCAGAACGAAGACACTAATGGAAAAATAACATTATCATATACAGCACACTTTAGCATCAATCATTACAATACCAGAAAAACGAGGAAGTATACATGCCATATATTTTGTGCAGAATACCTAAACTATTCCGTTACATTTCAGACAAGTAAATACATACAGGTATTAAAGATACTTTTGTAATGTAATGAAAAGTTATCATACGAAAACGTGAAATCACACAACACACCTGTAAGACCTGCATGCAGTGCGAGTACGCAATACTTCTTTAAATCATAGTTTGGAATGTTAACTTTAAAAACAATAGCAGCGGTTTATTGTCTTAATTCTAAATATTTCATGTTTTCAACTGATCAGAGTTATTGGCAAATGACAAACTGCAGCCATCGTCTTACCTTGTATCAACATTTCAAATAAAACGACCACAGCAGAACCTGATGGAAACTGACACACAAAGTACAGAAAAAAAATCTTTTCGTCAGGATATCAAAATGTCCAATCCTTATCGTCGGCTGCTCAGGTGAGGCAAACACTTTTGTAGAAATCTTCTAAGATGGAATACAGATTGACCACAGATCATCGGGCAAACAATGCATTTTTCTGGGAGCTGTTGATGTGAGAAATGGTTTCGTAGACAGTGCCCTGTGTTCACCAACAGAACTGAACAATTAACGTTTATTTTTCAAAGGTATGTTTAATGGTTCGTCGGGACAGCACATACCGTTTGTTTTACAGGACATGTCACAGAATTTCAACAAGAATGCTGACATCGCTGAAATGCGTTGCGATCGTTTTGAAATATCTTAAGCTCTCGGCTCGTTATCTTGTCTAAATATAAAACACACTGGTGGCACACTTTTCCACACTGTGCGTGTGGGCGCGCGCATGCCTATGCGTATGTGTCACAAAATGTACGTGTCTAGATCTGTTTGTCAGTCACGTGCCAGGACCTGTTTTGTATGTGTTGTCTTCCTGATCGCTATGTTTTGTATATGTTTGTCTTTCTGTTCGCCATTTTTACTCTTTCCCATCCTCTTCCCCCTTCGTGTCCTTGTTTGGCTGTGCGTGTTCGTGTGTCAGGGGATGCATGCATGCTTGTAGGTGGTGATGATGGTGGTATGCGTGCGTGCGTTGGGACTGCATTTATTATTTTCCATGTTCTTTCTGTAATAATCTCATTTAGTTTAATAGAGTGAAACCGGCGCCCCGCAGGCAGGGATTCGAACAAAAAGCGAGCTGAATGTGAATCATCAAAGGTAACCTTGAGTAATTTGGACGCCACACGCTTGGCATAGACAGACGCCAGGGAGGGAAACAAGCCCGATGCTCCTTCCAGCAGTGTGCACAACCCGCTCCAGCCTTTCCTTCTGTTGCTGGGGGGTGGGGGTGGGGGTGGGGGTGGGGCACCGCCAAACCAAACACAAATGGAAAATGTTAGAACACTTTCCACAACAGAATAGTAGAACTGTAAGAGTACTTTCTGTGGCAAACCAAACTTCCTCAGTTGCCTGAGAAAGTACAGGCCCTGCTGGGCACGTTTAACGATGGAATCAGTATTGCTATTCCAGTTGAGATCGTTGGAAATAATCGCGGCGAGGAACTTACAGCCGTGCACAACCTCAATGGCTTTTCCATTAATGACCAGTGGATCCGTCGGAGAAGAGTTGTTACGAAAGTCTAGGATCATCTCCTTGGTGTCGGAGGTGTTAAGCTCAGGGTTATTGATCCTGCACCAAGCCACCAGCCGATCGACATCCTCTCAGTAAGTGACTCATCGCCGTTGTAGATGACGCCCTCGATCGTGGTGTTGTCAGCGAGTGTGATGAGCTGCAGAGCCTGATGGTTTGAGATACAATCGTTTGTGAAGAGAGAGGACAACAGACGCAGAGTAGGTCTTACCCCATAAGCAGTTGAAGAAATGGACTGTGGTACCTCAAATAACGACAACTATCCGTTCCAAGATGGCGTCGTAATTTAAATCCATCGTTAATTACAGCAAGATTTCCCATACGTAATTCAGGAAAATCCTTCAGTTCCTTCCGTGGCTCTCTAAAAATCATAGAACTTATAAAATACATTAAATAGCTTTAAAATACATTTAAAAGAGACAAAAATTGAGGCAGACACTAATTAATTACATAGAAATAAATTTGTCTTTGTCCTACAGTCTTCTGAGTTACCACAAAACAAACACAAAAACAGGACACACAGCCTCATATACAAGTAAAGCCAAGCAAAACAACACAACGATAATGGCCTCCTACCCACCTAATAGACCACCATTTTGGGCACGGAACTTGAGAAAAATCGTACACAGCGATCCCGCAGCATGCAACAACGGGCGAAGCTGGTTTGCCGCTCGCATCTTTAATCAAAGCACGAGTCGTTATAAAGGCATCCCTCCACACCGCCCCCGTTGCTACCGACCGTCGTTAAACAGGTATCGTTAACTTGGCAGTCGTTAATCGAAATGTGTAGTGTGTAAAAGGGCAAATTATTTAACTTGGACTAGAAAAACACACACCTTATTGCAAGAAGAGAGAAACTGGGCTATAAGAACTTCAGCTGCAGTTACAAAAGTGCAAAAAGATGATGACATCATAAACGTTTACCGCCATGTTGTTCTGTTAATGTGTGCGATACCTGGCAAAGAGGTGAGAAGGTGCTCGACTTCTCCAAGACAGGTTTTAATGTTTTTATTGCAAATGACTCTAGAATGAAAGCGAAATGCGCATCAGAAACAAGACGATCCTGTACATCTCAAACTGAAGCTGATGTGAAAAGTATTAAATCTGATGCATATCAAACAAAAATTTTTTAAACAGAATGTACCCTTAGACAGGTCTAGGAAAAATCGCCAGCATAAATTTGACTCACCACTTTTGTCAAACATGGTGCAGCCTAAATTCAGTGGTGTCTTTTAAAAAAAATCACAATGATTATTGAATGTGCTGTCAGAACGTGTTAATGGGAGTCATCAGCAAATATTAACACGTTCTGACACCACATTTTACTTATTACAAGAAGAAATAAAGATTACTGTCACATGTCACTCCTAGGTTATCACCTGTCACTCTTAGTTTAGCCTGTTCGCTCCTCCCCCTCCCGACACCTTGGTAGGGAACGCTACGTCATTAGCCATAGACAGGCTGATAGCTCCTCCCCAACCTAGGCTGGCCAGAACCGGTTTAATCGAGGTTAAGGTGTCAGGACGCCTACTACTTAAGGAGGCAAAAACGTGAATGTAGGACACAGACAGACGGGATAGGCCATGGAGAGAGAGTTAATGTAGGAAGACCAAGAGAAGCGGACACGTGTGGACCCACGGACCTCTACCCCTCGCCATCTAAGCCAAGACGTGGAAAGAGTAAAAGGGCTCCAGCATTTCATGCCAGAGTGACTGCTGTTGCGCCATAGACTGTCTTAGAGTCTGGGACTCGGGTTGAATTAAGATAGGTGGTTTTATCCTGCCGGAGACAGGAGACGTCACAAGCTAGAGGCCGGGCATATGCCAAGAGGAGGTATAGAGGAAGTGCTAGCCGTGGCATTGTCATAGCTTCATTGTTGGTCGTTGAATAGCTTTTTAGAATTGTGTATCGCAGAAATAGTTGTTTCAGTAGTGACGAGAGTAGGAGCTCTGTTGTCGGTCACTTACTGTATTTGTGTATTGAGCGGGATCGTAGGCAGTTTTGCAGTTTGATTTCCCCTCTGGAGTTTGATTATCTTCTTTGTCTAATACCGCGTGGTATGACGTAATCAGGCAGCGTCTTACCCTAGACACGAGCAAGGTGATTCTTTGTAAATAATCTGTAGATATATTTGATGTTGTCGAGCCAGTTAGTGTTTGAAATATATGTTGAATAACGGTTCGCTGCAGTTGTGTGTTTTACGAGGGTGGGGGCTCTTGAGCTAGTAGTGTTTTGCCTGCGTGAGACTGAGCGAACGTGTCAGAGTATGAGAATCTTTTCCCTCGGTAGATTTCTCTAGTTATTCACATTATTTCATAGCGTCGTCACTCTTTGGTGTAGAAACCATTGACCTGAGGCAGTCAAGGTTTTGGTGATGATTGCTCAATTAAATCTACATTTACGAGATCACCATAAAAGTTTGTCCAGTAATTCTGGAGAAGTCGAGTCCAGTAAGTTAAGGTACGGCCCGTGACGTCACAATTACACAGTGGACAGCTCTATGATACAATCAGTTGCAGACGACAACGAGAGCAGGTGAACTGTACGCCTATGCAGCCAATGAGTGAATTGGAAGTCGGTCACATGATTTGTAAATCTATGAAATTAAAAGAAGAACGACTACCTCTTTTTCATTTCATCTTTGGCTGTTTTGGTGGGGTCAAATAGAATTTTTTTTCCGATTCTCTTGCAATCGAGATAGATTCGTTCTGCTTTATGAGGTCTTATTAGCTTCACGACTGTAGTTTATTTCAGAAATTTGTAGCTCCTTTGCAGAATATAGATACTGCTTGAATTTCAAATCATCAGGGCTATATTCCAGAAGATTGGAACCTCCGTTTTCGCCCAGTCGCTCCCTAAATCCGCTAACACTCAGAGTTAAATGAAAGGTACGTACATGTGATTGCACGCGCGCGCGTGTGTGTGGTTTGACTGAAAAAGACAGACTAAAGAAGACAGGAGCACCTTAAAACAAGATGCGTTAATGTTTTTTTCAAGTTAGTTGAGAATCTCATTGAAGGGAATTCCAGTTAGAGATAGTAAGCGGTATGAATGATTTCTTGTACAAGTATATTTCACTGTTTCGCAGTAGGCAATTACTGTTCTTTCATCTCCCACCATTTCTTAACATATTTATGTTGGCAAAATTAACAAAGTAGCGGCCAGAGTTTTAAGAGAAACGTAATGAAGGAGAGAACACGTAACGTTATGCTTAATTTTTCTTTGGAAAATCACACCACTGTTTCCACGTCTCTAAGCGTTCAGTAGAATATCCTCAGGAATGCTGATATCGTTTCAATGCTCCTCGATCGTTTCGAAACTGTCTTATCTCGAAAATTTAGAACACAGCTTATTTCCATTCTACAAAAGTGAGTACGCGTTACAAGCACTGGCTGGAAAAGGGGTCGGTTTTCGGAATTTTTTTTTTAGAAAACCGATTTACATGCAAATTGCCCATTCAAGCTGGTCCACACGCCGATTATTTGTTATCCAGACTGGTAAAGACTTCAAGGCTATGGATGACCGACCTTTTACGACTGACTCGTTCATGAACCGCTAAAATGACCGTGAGAAAGAAACCTTAAACCTAACACTTTAGGCAGTGTGTTATCTAGAGAAGCCTCCTACTATTGTCGCTCAGACTTGCCTTGAGTGTGCGTACTTGAGTCCGTGTGTGTGTGTGCGCGCGCGCTTGGGTTTGTATGATGTTTGTAAAGTAATGGTTGAGGAGACGATTTGGTGATAGAGACATTTTCCTGTCCAGTACCAATACAAGACAGTGTGATTTGCAGTTGACGGGTTGTCAAAAGGGACAGAAAGAGGGAGAGCATGATTTGGGGCACGCTGTGAAGTGGGTCAAGAGTTTGTACTGTACACTTAGGATCTTGCGGAACAAATCAGCAGACCTAAAAATAATGAAGCGGGATCCTTTCCACAGTGACGTCACTTTTTAACCTCATTCTTGGGACTGGAAAATGTTGATGCTCATACCATGGCATTTCGTCAGTGCACTCAAACAACAGTATAACTCGCTCTTTTGAGTTAATATTGTGTAAAAAGCTAAAACCACTCAAACGGCTTGTGCTCACGCTGAGTTTTTAGGCGGGGATTGATCGGTGACGGGGATCTCTTTGCATTGCTCTTTTCTCTGTCCATGTTCTCTGTGCAGTTGAAAAATCTGAATACGGGGTAGTACATCATTAGAGATCGTTGTTGGACAACGAAATTTATAATCGTTCATACATTCACTTGTCTCTAAGCAACGCTGTCCTGACATTACGTGCAGTGATTGGTGCAGACGTTCCGTTGGGATAGGTTTGTTAGGGATTTTTTTCTCCTTCTCAACCCTGCCCCTCCCCCCCCGCCCCTCGACCGGAGGTATTATCACACGGTTGGCAACCTGTGTGTTATCAGTGTCCTTGATAATGGCCTACAGCCATGAAGTGTAGACCAGCAAGGCAAGCATTTGTAGGTGGGACACACATATTTTTCTGTCTTTTAAAAAGATCGATTATCTTGTTAAACATTATGTCGTTCTTGCACGCTTTCGCTCCACTGATTTACGTCCGGCAATGTAATGTTTTTTAACTACTTCCGCAATTGTTTTATGGCATTAATTTCCGCCGTCTGTGTACAGTGTACTGTTTAATATTCCTATACTGACACTTTCACATGTATTGAAGTACCTGTTTAATTTAACTGTTTGGAAAAATGGAAAATTAGATGCCAATGTCGACCTTAAAGTTAACGATTGATAATGGAGTGGAAGCGCAAAACCCGCAATGTTTATTAGAGGTTAACCCTTATCCAGCCATAAGTGTGTGTGTGGGTGAGCGGGTGACTAGGTGGTTGTGTGTAGGATGTATGGTTCTCTTTTGGGAGTTGTGTGTGTGTGTGTGTATATTTGTGTATGTATGTATTAGCTTTAATTGTAATAAAGAAATTGCCACAAAATGTCTGACAACGTTCATATTGACCTTAAAGTTAATGTAATCAATAATGCTGAACAGAGACAGTCTTGAAATGTCTGGCTACGGTCTTTCTTCTCTCCAGTCAGGTCAAAGGTTAGATTTGTTTGCTTGTCGATTTTTTTCTCCAAGATACAATAACGACTATTTAAAGGAAATTTCTAGAGATGTATTTTATGCCCGAGAAGGCTAGCGATCAGCGGAACTTATAACTGACAGATATTTTGTGTTATTATTTTTAACTAGAAGCATTTGAGAATGGTTCAGAAGTCAAATGATATTATATCTACTATTTGGTCCATTATGCACTTGAAAAAAATCGGGTTGTTTTGAGTAGCGTTTGGTCGTACTTCCATTGTGTGCAACATTTCTACACATGGTGACATTAAAAAATCCATGGATGGAAACGAGCGAAGATTAATTGGTGTTATGCTCATATACACGTTTATTAAACACGGCTGTCTTTCTTTTGCATTCATGGCGTCTTGTGATCGTAAAATCTGCTGTGTTACAGGAGACACACTGTGTTTTGAATGTGACGAAAACTTTCACCCCGCCGCTTGTGAAGGTCTGGCTAGGTGTGGACCGCACGAGGTAAGCAAGTGTTGGAAGGATTCGTTAATGCATAAGAGCTGGAAGGCAGTCCACAAACATGTTCCAAGAATAAAATAACAAGAAAAATGTCCTACAAAACACCTTGAACCTCTCACGTTAGCCATCCACATTACAGTCAGTCAGACTTAAACTCAGACAATAATGACTTTCCGGTTGACTATAAAAATTCTATAAAATGTTTCCATATATCATGCGTATCTCGATCATTGCAGCAAGTATACGATTAGCTACACGTTACTATCTAGACCCCCTTCAAAAACAAAAAACAAAAAATCCCCAAAGCTAACCAAAGGGATTATAGAAAAATTATAGTCTTTTTAATGTATCATTTATTAATTTAGTTAATAGTACTTTGCCATAAGAAAATTTCTTGCTTTTTTAATGTATCATTTAGTATTTATTTAATAGTACTTTGCCATACAAAAGGGACTATCATGGAAGCTTTTCGCTTAGTGAAGTCAATATGGGTCCACTTCGCGTCAATCCAGATCGTCTGCCGAACACCATTCAACTCTCTCTGAGTTGCAGCAGCTTTTCTGTGTATTTAGTAAAGCCCCGTCTGCCCACTTCTATTTTCTTATCTCTTCTAATCGCGTTTCAGAAATACGAAAAGTGCTCTCTGCATCAATGTGTGTGATAACCACTTGGGCTCTCGAGCCCCGGCAATAGGATAATTCTATATAAGCTGACTTTTCTTTATCTTTATAGCCGAGTTTTGCTCAGCCTTTGATTCTTCTTTGTGTGTCAAAATACCCTTCTAAATCATTTCTTCTTCTTTCTATGCATCTTTCGTTTTATCTTTAACTTATTTCTTTCTTTTGTCCTACTTTCGTATTGTAGATGTACACGAGCACTGTTTCCTTACTTTCATCTTCAAAATGCTAATTTAACTTTTATGTAATTGGAGACTTTATTTTCTGTATTGTTTATTTTATGACCATTGACCCTTGACAGGCTTGCTACACAGTGAAAGGTACCAGCAGTACTTCTGGAAATGCAGAGTTTTCATCTGGATGCATGGCGCGAGAGGTTGGGAAATAGACTTATCTGCTTCGTGTTTGTAGTTTAGTGTATTACATTTATCCCCTTAAAAAAAAGAAATCTGGGACGTCATAATTGTAGCAAAAATTAGTTCCTTACACTTATGCCGAGAACAGCAACTCCATCTCCTGCCCCACCTGTTTCTTTACCTTAAAACAATTTCGGCAGAGCTTGCAGTTCTTAGCAACTGGTGGGTGAAGTTTACAGCTGGCATGCGCACGTGTACGATTATTTAAACACGACAGTTTTTAAATCGAACCATGTGCTGTGTTTTGCCTCATTATCCCTACCCCGGGGAAGGGGGATGGTGCAAGAGGACAGGGGAGGGTGGGTGGTTGTTAGTGAATGAGAACTGGGACAAATTTAAGACAGTATGTTCAATTGTTATGTTTCTCTAAACTACAACTTCTGCATAAATTTAGGACGATATGTTAGGACACTCTTTCTCTATAAGCTAATGCGCTTTTAACAAAGATTTTTCGTACAAAAGATTTGTGTCTGTAACAAGTTCTATTATGTATATTAATGAACTTCTGGCTCAAATAATGTTGAGTTTCTATGGAAGATCTTCTCTCTGCTTGTATATGTTCAAGAATTTGTGTTCAGTAACAAGACACATTTCTATCAGGACTGCCCAAACATATTTCGAAGCAATGTCCGCCATTTCAACACTGAGCTATGCACAGAATGTTGCCATGGAGACCTGTGTAATGCCTATCTTTGTGGCCAAAGTAAGTATTAAAATCTAAATTTTCTTAACTGGAAGAACCTGTGTTGTACTTCCCACACAGAAGAAAAGACAGACAGACCGACAGACAAAACCATCTCGAAGATATCTAAGTGTTACATGAGGCCTAGAAATACATTTCTTTTGAATTTAAAGTAGCTTTTGTCCATTTCCAATTATAGCTTTGCCGCCTGGGATGATCTGCGCTGAATGTAGTAACGAGACTGAGGTGGACAAATGCCTGAAAGTGGCCTTCTGTAACAACGGCGAGGTCAGGCCTGTTAGTCTTCTGTAGCTAGTAGCTGATCCGTCTTTCGTCCACCATGTCTGTAACCCGGATACCAGTTTTTTAAGAAACATTTTTGCTATCATCGTCGTCATCGTCATCGTCGTCGCATTATCATCGTCTTTGACGTTGTCATCAACATTGACGTGTTAAATGTTTTTATTCTTCTAATTAGCTATTGTTATCGCGGCTGGTAGTTTTATACGTATCAAACGTTCAAGATGAGTCGCACCTGCTGTGAACACCCGCATAAAAACAAACACACGTGGGGAGGAGGAGAAAGGGATGCAAAGATAAATGAATATTTCAATAAATGAATAATGAAATGAAAATCTAAAATCACTATAGGCCTAACAACTACTACATGCAAAATCATTTCATTACCACAAAGATCACCTAAGAAAAATCTCTTCTTTTCCCGAACGTCCATTAAGACAGAACAAACAATGTTTATATATATATAAATGTAGCACAGGTTCACCAATCAGTTTTAGGTATTTAAAAAAAATTAAATTGCCCTTCTATTCATCTGTTCTTTTCTTTATATTACAGATATGTTTTTCGGAACGCTCAGCTCAGTCAGACACCATTACACTGGGGTGCAGGCGAAAGTCGGTAAGTTAAAAACAATTAATATAGAATAACATGGCCTAAGTTGCTGGCACAGCGTTATCCCCCTGCCACCCCACCCCCACTCCCCAACAAAAACAACGACCAGCTTCTGTACTGGAACAGTGATGAACAAGACAAGTGAATAGCCGTGTTAACTGAATGATTACCTTTTCATGATTGCCAGTACTTGATATTGTTTTATTGCCAGCGAGACGTCTGTACACTTTAAAAAGAAAACTAGCTGCGTGAATATAATATGGTACAAACCTATTTCTTATCGAAATCAACTGGATGTTGATCACTGATATTCTTGTAGATACTGTCAGGTAGGTTAATGTGGAGGAGCAGAGAACAACAACCTTACATAATGTGTCACGTACAGGACTGTACTACCAGTGGTACTTGTTGCGACAACGGCAACCTCTGCAATTTAAACCTTACCGCCTCCGTCAACAACCCCAGGCAGGTTTCGGCAACATCAAATCCCACGACATCTGTTTTGACATCACCTGGAACAAGGGAGACAACCACAGATCAGACTAAAACGGACCAGACGTTACCTACCTTTGTAACGTTCATCAGTTCCATCTTTGCTGACAACAGAACATTGGAGGTGGCCAGCGATGCCAGCTTTACGACTGCAGTCAGTGTAACGCGAGCATCGGGCTCGCCCCTTGCCTCGGGGCCAGCTAGCGTGACTGGTGGTTTGCCGATGACGTCAGAAGCTATCGCTTTCACCAGCAGCGCTGCCGGCGTGACGCGTGACGTAACTGGTGACGTCTCACAGGTGGTAACACCTGTTCCAGCCCATAACACCAGCGTACCGTCCCTTGTTAAGGGTGAGGCCCTTATTATCTCAATCTGTGCTCCCGCAACACTTGAGTTACTTTTCTGTTGGGGGGAAGGGGGGGGGGGCAATTTGAAAATCCTGCATAAATACCAATGCCAGCTTGTGTGGCTCTGGACCGATAAATGTGGATGTAATATTTTTGTATTCTACTCTCAGGCCATTATATGCCCTCTTGTTGCAGAAGGAGAAACTCTGTGTTACTCTTGCGACAAAGTTATGAACCCTGTTGTCTGCAGCCAGTTTGAAATTTGTGGAGCTCATGAGGTTAGGATGAACGAGTGATAGATGAATGGAGGAAAGACAGATCGATGAAAAACTGATACGAAAGATAGATGAATTCGAGATGGGACGTCTACCTACTTGACCAGACGGTGGATGGAGATTATGTGTTAGCTAGATCTGCTTTGTATTTGCGATTTTTCAAATTCTTTATTTAACTGTGCACAGTTACTTATCCTTTCTTCATGCTCAATATGCCGTAAAAAAATGGTAAAAATTCATCTAATTAGCTAGTTGCCTCTGAACTAGAAAACTTAATGGGTTTAAAATGTTAACTTCCGCACATTATAACACACTCCAGTTCTTGTAAAAGGTGAACAGAACAATTTTTAGTCAGAGATACACAGAAAACTAGCTTGTGAATTGGCAGGCGCTTCTGTGTTTGTAGGGTGAATATTGCGTCATGCCCATACATAATGGCTGCCAGATGTGATGATATGCTATGAAGAAGTACATGTCTGAAGGAATAAGAATAAGAAAAACTTAAAGAATGACTGCATACAACGGCTAACAGACCAAAACATAAGCAACAAAAACAAAGATTAAACGAGCATAGAAATAGCATGTACTGTTTTATTTATTTATTCGATCGTTTGTTTATGTATACATTTATTTGAATTTCAGACATGTTTCACCGAACAAGGGGTGGTTACCACAGGAGCGCTAGATTTCTCGTCTGGCTGCGTGGCTCGAGAGGTGACCAATAGCTTGTTCGTAATTTTAATGTTTGCTGCTTAAGCATGATTCTGGTTTTGTGTGGGCATGGGGGAGGGGGGAGATGAACTGTAATGAGTACAAACCATTTGGTAAATTTGCAACGTGTCTCCTGAACAACCGACCTGATACGCACTTTGTTTTGCGACTGCAAGTTAAGCAATGAAACCAAACAAGTCCCAAAATCATATCGAGCTTTTACTGGTTCCAAACGTATAGTAGCTTCACTAGTTCTGGGGAACGAGGAGGGCTGTGTCTAGACATGGGGAAAGAGGAGGGCTGTGTCTAGACATGTGGAACGAGGAGGGCTGTGTCTAGACATGTGGAACGAGGAGGGCTGTGTCTAGAAATGTGGAACGAGGAGGGCTGTGTCTAGACATGTGGAACGAGGAGTGCTGTGTCTAGACATGGGGAACGAGGAGGGCTGTGTCTAGACATGGGGAACGAGGAGGGCTGTGTCTAGACATGTGGAACGAGGAGGGCTGTGTCTAGACATGGGGAACGAGGAGGGCTGTGTCTAGACATGTGGAACGGGGAGGGCTGTGTCTAGACATGGGGAACGAGGAGGGCTGTGTCTAGACATGGGGGACGAGGAGGGTTGTGTCTAGACATGGGGAACGAGGAGGGTTGTGTCTAGACATGGGGAACGAGGAGGGCTGTGTCTAGACATGGGGAACGAGGAGGGTTGTGTCTAGACATGGGGAACGAGGAGGGCTGTGTCTAGACATGGGGGACGAGGAGGGTTGTGTCTAGACATGGGGGACGAGGAGGGTTGTGTCTAGACATGGGGAACGAGGAGGGCTGTGTCTAGACATGTTCAAGAGCCTACTCGGCCTGTGTGCTGCAGGACTGCCAGGAAACGGAAAAAGTTCGTGGACAGAAGTACGAAAACGTTGAGTGTAGCGAGTGTTGCTATGGTGATCTGTGCAACGGCAACCTGTGCAAAGCGCAAGGTCAGCTGGTACTTTATCAACCCTTTCCTGTCTGTCTGTCCTTATCTGGTCCTTGTCTGGTCTGGTCTTGTCTTTCTGTCTAGTTATATGCTAATTTTTGTTTCAGAATACTTTTGCCTTACTTTTAGTATAGTACTATCTGGAGTATATTAGCAACAAGTGCTGTTCATTAGTCAAAGGATGCTATGGCAGGCCGCCACAAGCCGTTGAAAGTTGTGCATGGCTAGTGGTCGAATCTCGCTAGTGGCATCTACTATTGTTTTTTATCCTTCCCGTTATTGTACGCAGTGTTCGCGGCTGAGTGGTCAGAGGTTAGAGTTTGGGAAAGGATTACAAGCAGCTGGGGCACAAGTATTTAACGGTTTCCACAACTCCCTTCTTGATCGTCTCTTCTATTCTTTGTGTATCAGTCCATTCGTCCGCCCCTGGTGTTTTCCTCTGACGCCAACGAAATAATATTAAAACATTGGTTCATCATGAAATACATATTGAGCACGCTACAGCTACAAGTAGTGTTTCTGTTCGCTTCCACACACATATACGCACATGCGCGTGCATGCACGCACACACATACACAGATTCTTACACCAGTGTGGACACTCGCGCCTGCATGCACCTGCGCTCACTACAGCCTAAAATATCTTTTGTGTGCAGAGCTTATCGCACGGAGCACTCTGGTTTGCGCGATCTGTGAAAATGTAGATGACCTGAGAAAGTGCTTGCACTTCGACGTCTGTACTGACGGGGTGAGTGAACGCGGGGAACGGCTTTACGTTTTTTTTTTTCTTTGCTTGCCTTCGGAAATATGCATATAATCTGCATAAATACACTACACGACAGACAGTTACAGAAGTGAAGGAAGCCTTGATACATTTGTATTGTTTTTGTTCTCCGCTTATCACACACTACGGTGGGGTCCGGGTGAATACGTTTTTCGCCATTATCACATCAGATCACACAGTATAGCGTTAAACACCCTGCCTTAGTGTACCCATGGGGGTGTGTAATGCCAGCAACTTACACATCATACTTAGCATAAAACTATCTCCGTCGCGTGTCTGAAATGTAATGGTTTATTACAGGTATTATGTGCATATTGCATGTATTATATGTATGTTACAGGTGTGTTCCGCAGAACAGAGTGCTAAAGGATTTACATTAGGGTGCCGCAAGCAAAAGGTCAGCCATTAGTCTTAAGAGATCAAATCCGGCCACTATCTCAAGAATCCAGACACTATTTGACTGATACACGTTATTAGCATACATTAAGCTACCTTCAGAAAGTCAGACGTTGCAGGTATCAAGAAATCAGATGCTGTCAAATAAGAAACTTAGATTTAAATCACACCTTAACACTAGTTATACTAGGGGATGTAAATTTTGCAACGACCATCTGACTGACCATGTGAATCCCTTAAATAGTGGACCCCAAACCCACCCTCCACCCATTAAAATTAAGAATGATGATATTTTCAGAATGATGGGAAACCGCATTATTGTAACGATGTATACTTCACGATAAAAGATAATATCTTGTTTCTCTAAGACTGAATGGCATGTTTCTCCTTCCAGGACTGCACTGGTGAGGTCACCTGCTGCAATGACACCAGTCTCTGTAACATCAAAGGTGGGTCAAACGTGCATGCTTCCTCAGGTCAGACAGTGACTCTCCCAGCGACAACGGGATACCCCACCGCATCGCCAGTGACAACACCATCCTCCTTGCCAACCACACACGAAGAGGCCTCCGCCTTGCTGGAAACATCATCAACTTTCTCGTCGTCCAGGGTTTTTGCGAACACTGACACTGAGCTGTCTACTTCTGCAAGGGCTGACAACTCCAGCACGTTGATGTGGCAAAGCCTAGCGCAGGGAACGTCGTCTGTTGAGATGTCGCTGCCGACTGAAAGCCTGGGTAGTCCTACATTCGCGGTGACGGTCTTGCAGACTCTATCCAGTGTTTCCTGGGCAGCATCTCAAGCGCCACCTTCAGACTGGAGCGTGACTGAAAGTTTTGGCATGTCCTTCGAAAGTGGTTATTCACAATCCTTGAAAGCACTTCCAACAGCAGAACAGCACAGCTATTTTGCCACCGAACCCCTCGTGTCTCAAAGTTCTGAATCCAACATTTATTCAAGTATTTTCTCTGGCACGGCTGAGAGAACCGGCTTGGAGGAACTGTCTACAGCTGCCGGCAGCACAACAAGCCTTTCCTTCCAAACTACAGAGAACGTGGGAACCTCTAGTGCTCAAGTCTCCCTAGACAACACATTAGAGTCTTCCGGTCAGACCTTTGCACCCTACAGCTTGCCCCGCTCAGCTGAACCTTTCACCACACAGGCAACAACGCCATCCGAATACTGGCCACTTACGCCTTCTCAGATCTGGACGAGTGAAAGTCTAGAGTCTGCCACACCTTCCAGCTTACTTGTAAGTGCAAGAGAAGCCATTTCCCCAACTGTGATTTCTGCTGAATCATCGCTATTCACGCATACTGGAATCAGTAAAGTTGAGCTTTTTGAGACTATAGCACCACACAGCTCGCCTGTCACATCTGACGGATTCTTTTCACAGCCAGTGACGTCATCAGTGTCACAGTCGCTTACGCCTGCTGAAACCGTGTCGATGGAGGCATCCGAGTCTGTGGCACCGTACAGCTCGCCTAGAACTGCCAAAGAAGCCACTTCACAGGCTTCAACGTTTCCTGAATCCTCGGTATTTACATCTACTCAGTTTTTGACGACTGAAGTCACAGAGTCTGTGACACCTTACATTTTATCTGTCATTGCTACAGCAGTCACTCAGTCACATGTGTCGTCTGAATCCCCGCTGTTTACAGGGACTGGAGTTGACACAATTAAATTTTCTGAGACAATGGGACCCTACAGCTGGCATGTAACTCTTGGAGACGTCGCTTCACATTTATTGCTGTCGTCTGAACCCTCTCCATTTACACGGACTGAAACTGGCGCAACTGAATTGCCAGAGACTGTGACAACGTACAGCTTATCTGCCGCTCCTGGCGGATTTATTTCAAAGTCAGCGATGTCGTCATTACTTGAATCGATTGAAAGTCAGAATACCGAAGTCTCAGAGTCTTTGGCAGGTTACAGCTTGCTTGGCACTGCTGCCCAATCCACTTTACAGTTATTGATGTCTTCGGAACTCTTATTACTTAGGCCGACTGAAGTGTGGACGTCTAAAGCTGCAGAGACTATGGGACGTTATAGCCTGGGTATCTCCTCAAAATCCACTTTAAAGTCGCTGGTGTTCTCACAACTTTCGTCAGTCACACAGATAGAAATGAAAACGACTGAAGTCCCGGAGACTGCTGCACCTTACGGATTGTCGGCAACTGCCGAACTATCAAGTTTACTGTCACCGATGTCTCATGAGACCTCTGTGTTTACAAAGATTGAAATTGGAACTACTGAAGTCTCAGATTTTGCGGCACTTCACAGCAAGCTTGTAACTGCTGGAGGATCCATTTCACAGTCACTTATGCCAGAACATTCATTATTTTCATCGACTGAAGCTGCAACAATTGCATTTTCAGAGAACACTGTAGGAATGCTTTCTTTACGTGGGCTGATTTCTGAGCTATCGTCATC
Source organism: Lanistes nyassanus (assembly GCA_004794575.1). NCBI lineage: Eukaryota > Metazoa > Mollusca > Gastropoda > Architaenioglossa > Ampullariidae > Lanistes > Lanistes nyassanus. The sequence goes on along the minus strand of SMGT01000005.1, from coordinate 186,410 downwards.
GACAAGGGCTGAATTTCTCACGACTGATGTCTCAGAGTCTGTGCCGTCTAACAGATTGCTTATAACTGCCAGGGAATTCGTTTCACAGTCACAGATGTCCCAATCCCCGTTATTTACTCAAACTGAAATTAGGACGTTAGAAATCTCAGAGACTATGCCATCTTATAGCTTACCTATCACTGCTGGACACCTTACTTCACACGTACAATTGTCTACTGAATCCTCTGTTTTCACATCGTCTGAAATTCTAATATCCAAGGCTACAGAGTCTCTAGCACCTTACATCATACCAATCACTGCAAGAGAATTCACTTCACAGCCTATAATGTCTGAACTTTCTTTAACCGTACCTACTGAGATTGCAGCAACCAAAGTCTCAGAGACAAGGGCGCCCTACAGTTTGCCTGTCACAGATATAAATTTCACTTCACAGTTACTGATGTCGTCGGGAAGGTCATTGTTTATAGCGACGGAAATCGGAGCGACTGAAGTCTTAAAGTCTGCAGCAGCTCGCAGTTTGTCCGTCACTTCTGGACAGTCCACTTTACAATCCCTAATGTCGTCTCAACCCTCGTTACTTGCGCTGACTGAAATATGGACGTCTGAAGTCTCAGAGACTACGAAACCTTACAGCTGGTCTATTAGTGCTGAACAAGCCATTTCGCAGCCAGCAATCCCCTCAGAGCTCTCATTATTTACAAGGAAGGAATTTCGAACAACCGAATTCCAAGAGTCTGTGGGTTCTTACAGCTTGCCCCTCGCTTCTAAAGAATACAGTGTCCAGTCACAGAGTTCCTCCGAATACCCTGTATTTACATCCTCTGAACTTTTGACATCAGGAATCTCAGAATCTGCGGCACCTTACAGCAGACCTATCACTGCAAGAGAACACGCTACACAACCACTCACATCTGAACCTTCCTCACTTACACTGACAGAAATGGGAAGGACAGAAATCCCCATGTCTTTGGAACCTTACAGCTTGCCTGTCACTTCTGGGGAATCTACTTCGCAGTCTCTGAAGTCCCCTAAAGTCGCGTCGCTCATACCGACTCCAACTGGAACAACTAAAGTGCAAGATACTGTGGATCCTTACAGGTTTCCTGTCGCAGCTGTACGATTTACTTCACACTTACTGATGTCGTCGGAATCTTCAGTATTTACACAGACTGAAATAAGAACGACTGAAATCTTAGATTCTGAAGAAACGGACAGCATACCTCCGACTTCTACAGAATCTGTTTTGGAGTCAGTGATGCCCCCTGAACTTTCTTCATTTACGCTGTCTGAAATGTCTGAAGTTCTGACGTCTCAGATCTCAAAATCGGTGGGACCTTACGCCATACCAATCACTGTAAAGATAACCACGACACAGTCGCACATGTCTGAAACTTCTTTATTTGCACCGACTGGAATCGGCATACAAACCAATTCACTCACACCGATTCCAGCTGAAAGTCAGTCTCAGATCTTAGAGGCTATGACAGTTTACAACTTACCTGTTGCCTCTAGCAAGTCCTCTTCGCTGTCACTCTGGCTGTTTGAATCCTCTTCCTTTAGCCTGACTGAGGTCTCACAATCTGCAGTATATTTCAGCTTGCCTGCGACTGCTAAAGAACCCACTTCACAGTCACAAATGTCTTCTGAAACCTCGCCATTTATACCAACTGAAACTGAAATATCTGATATCTCAGAAACTACCTCTTTTTACTGGACTTATTTCTTGTTATCTACACCGACTAGGATGTCTGAATTCTCAGGTTCTATGGCACCTTACAGTTTGCCCATCGTTGATATGGAACACAGCTCACAGTCACCAATACCCTCTGAGGCCTCTTTACTTACGCCTACTGAAATCTGGACGTCTGATGTCTCGAAATCTTTGATACCTAACAACTTGCCTATCACTGCTGAAGAATCCACCCCACTGGCTCTGGTGCCTTCTGAATCCTCTATGTATTTCCCGACTGGAATCTCCGAGTCTGTTTCATGTTATAGCTTGCTTTTCACTCTTGGAGAGTACACTACACAGTCAGTGCTGTCGTATGAATCTTCCTTAGTTACACAAAGTAGCATCACAACGAGCTTAGAGTCCTTGATACCTTACGGAATACCCGTCGCTGCAAGAAACTCCAGTTCACAGTCAGTGAGGTCTGAATCCTTAATTATACCGGCTCAACTTGAAACAACAGAAATCTGTAAGACTATGGCACGGGACAGCTTGTCTGTGGGTCCGGAAAAGACCACGCCTTTGTTGCTGATGCCATCTGAAGCTTCTGTACTAACACCGACTGCAGTTCTGAGGACTGAGGTCGCAGAGTCCGTGGCACCTCGCGGCTTACTTGTCACTGCTGGAGAATCCATTGTTCAATCGCTCATGTCGCCTAAAAGCTCGGTCTCACAGACTGTTTTTGAAACAGGAAGGGCCACAGATACCACATCACTTCACGCCTCACCTGTCACTGCCGGAAAGTTCACTTCGCTGTCACTTTTGTCGTCTGAATCCTCTGTATTCACGCTGCCTGAAAACGCCATGGCGGAACAGTCACAGTCTGTGGCATCTTACAGTTTGCACATCAACGCCGTGGGCTCGAGATCTAGTTCCGATAAAGGAATGCGTTCTATGTCATCAAAATTCCGGCCAGCTGTCGGTGACGGACCCACTGATCTGCGGACGGTGGACACCTCCAGTGACATCCCGCGCCCTCCCGCCACCCTTGTGTCCATCATCATGCCGAGGTCTTCTCAACGCCGACTTCGAGTGGCGACATAGGACGGGACAACGGCCGACACAGAGACTGAAGGAGTCGCGACAGTTGACACTGTCCCCGACACTGGCACAGTTGTAACAAACGACACAGTGACAAGTGAGCATGCGACTACAGCATACGCCGTGTCATCCTACATGACACGGATGACACAATTACTACAAACTATAAATGTTCCCAACAGCTTACGCCATCACGGTAAACGACACGATCACAACTGATTACTGAGAAGCGAGGGATAACACACTCACATAAAATGACACAGGAACGACATAAGACGAAATCACAAGTGAGTCATCACCACAAATGTCATATCCACAACAACTGCTACACTAATGACACACACCCAAGCAGTTATACACCCAACAAGAGACGAAACAATCTCATTTACGTTCACAGAAGATGATAGAGCCACAACAAGCAGAATTGTTGCAGCAAGCGACACCCTCAGTAAATCATATCACAAAATATATCGCAGCCTCCACAGATAGCGACACTGCCCCAAAGCCACAACAGAAGAAGCGGTTTAAACCAGCGACACTATCATAGATAATAGCATTTCCATCACAACTGACACTGGCATAGTTAACGATACAGCTAGCACATTAGAATGCCTACAGCGCTGATGGAAATTGTGTAGATACTTTGCATAATTCAAGCAGCTCATGGTTCTTATGCATCTCATTATAAGTCTTGTTGATCAGCAGATTCTCAAAGGTTGACACACTCACAACAAGTGATTACACATCAACAAATATGTAGATACACAAGACAACAAGACAAACATCTGCAGCAACCAGACTTAGTGACGAAAGAATTTCGGCAGCCGATAATTGCACAACTGACACTTCTCACAAAAAATGGAGGGTCCTGATTTCGCAATCATTACAAAGAAATTTTATATGATCGTCATATTTTGTATTTTCTTTATTACAAGTTTTGTAAAGTATCAAACTCACGGGTCATTTTGTGTTCGTCCAAGGGAGATGACCCTTGTTTCATCTCCTACAACTCTTAGGCAGGTTATGCCCCTTATGCTTCACAGTACTATACTTCTCACACAGTACCCATGTCGACGTCTCTGGTTTCTAAGCGTGGTCGTGGCAAACACACAGGTCATACTTCATGCCATGATATCCCTGCTGTCAACTCCATCTTTGATCTTTGGCATTTTCTCTTTCGGCTTTATGATGTCATGCGCCCAAGATGTAGAAATCTGAAAGTTTAATGAAGATTGTTCAGGCCACATCTCAGGTTATCAGTTTTTTGTGCTTAAAAAAAAAGAGATTTACATTCAATACTTTCAATGCTTCTTATTTTTCTTGTGTTTGTTCGCTTCCTTCGTGCTGCTTGTCTGCTCAACGTTTCCCGCACGCATGCAGTTAATCAGATTTGTACCTGTTTTATATGTTTGCGCACTAATTTCTATGCCTAGCACCGTTTACCAGATTTCATTTCATTTGGAGAGGGGGTCTAATCTGAAAAAATCCCCGATTTTTACGAGATACCAAACAAATGGAAGTATATATTTCATGCTGAGAGCATTTTTATCTAATGGGCTTTTTTACTAGTTTACGCGACCTGCTCTTTTAACATAACATAAAATTTGGATCAAAGTGTAACAAACTTTTGCTTTTTTGTATTCAGATTTCATTGAAAATACTTGTAACATTGTCCTTGACGAAAGTTTCTCTTCTGGAAATTCAGTTATGGATTCACACAGGGCTGGGCTAGTGTAAGCTAGCCTGCAACACAGGCCTGTAGTATTTTGTTCTAAAATACATTGTCTGTAAACCGTAATAAAATACATTTAAAAATTATTGGATTTTAACAACTTTTCTGGGTTCAGTTTGTGTGGTTACTGCCTTGCTCTCAAATGTCTGCCGTAAGCAGGTACAAATCTAAGTCGTTACGATCAGTGTGTAACAGTACTAGCTGTTACAGACAGTTCTGTCGGAGAAGACAAAGATGACTGTATCATCACACCCTGTGCTTACATGGTCTGCCTATAAACATGTCAGAGATAAGGGTCTGTATTGATATCGACTCCGTAAGTTGCGCCCCTTTTAAACCCGATTCAGGTTGGCATGAAACGGAATAACAGTCCCATCTGTGCATTTCATGCAATTTAAAGGTAGGAATAACCAAAACACATAAGTTAATGTGGACTGGAAAATCGGATGACCCTAATATTCTGAAGTGAATGGCCTGCTAATGGACTTACATGCTTGACCCACCCATAACGGGGTTAACGGCTCGACGTGAATGTACACTGGCTCTGGGTTGGCTTGCATGAGCGTTCTTATCTCATGTTCATACGTAAAGGTGTACGTAAAATACACAGGGCGAACGGGCACCATGACCACTCTTATGACTGGAAGAGCAGATGCGAGCACTTTTGGAAGCCAGCCAAGAGGTCTGGTAAACCACGTGGCCAGCCCTTTCTGCTTGCTTGTGTGTGTGTGTGTGTGCGCGCGCGCGCTCCTAGACAAGTCCCTACTCAATGTCTTTTGCCCTCAATACACTGTTTCTAATCAATGTGTCCAACGGAACATCGTGTAATAGAGAAGCCCAATCTCTCTTCATTATTATTGCTGTTTTCAGCTTAGCATTTTGAGCATCGCAATGCCCCACAAACCTATGTGCTTTGTGCCTCATATATTTGTAATTGTTTTGAATCTGATGGCTGGTCATATTTCAAGAGGTAAACAATAAACAAGTATGATGAGAGGGACGGCTTGGCGAACAAGGTGCAAAGGTGAGATGTCAGCTACTTGCCTGGTGGGGAGTTTACAAAAATATATCAAAAGGTGGTCCAGAGGCCGGAAGGGGACGGGGTGATCTAAGGCGCAAAAAGTAGAACGAACCACGAAGTGGTAGACAGTCAAGGAATGTACTAGATGGATGAAGAGAGCGATCGTGTTTCCAAAAATGTGTAATTCTCCGTCTGAGGTTATGGCAGGGTATAGCCTGTTTTTCCTTGTAGCGTCAACACTGGCGCACATGGTCATAAAACAAATGACTGCAGAAGAAAAACTCACCTTTACACGTGATCACTTAATTGGCAATAATAAAAGTGAAGTGTTTTTTTAGGGGTTGTGCAAAACAGGGAAAAGTTTTTACCTGTAAACAACCACATGCGGTCGCTTTTTTCGTCCGTGTGGGCGCATAAGCACACGCACAGAGAAAGAGACAAAAGCAGCAGCTCTCTTTGATCCCGGTGCAGACATATCTAAGAAGCACCTAGATCCCAGCCTGGCTTTTAATTGCTAGGTTCAGACCTCACGCCTCACCACTCCACGATTACATCAAGGTCTGCCTCTTACCCCAGTTCTCTCCTCCTACCCCACCTTTCCACCCACCTCCATCCCATCCCGCCCCAACCTGTTCTCGGTGTGATCGCCACGGTCTGATGACTGCCAACCTGGGCACCCGTCACACCCGTGGGAGACAGCAACACGGCAACACGGCAACAACTTCACTTTGGGGGGATTGGACACGCCCCCAGCCCCCACACAAGCACACAATCTCTTAAATCACCTGCCCGAAACACCTAAGAGATAGCAGGTGTCCTGGGAAGCTGGCGGACTGAAAGAAACTTAGAACTGAAATGTATGGCTTTTTAACTCCTAAATGTACAGAAATACCCCTATCATGAAAGCGTATAATTTAAAACAACGTTTCGCTACACACGTGCACATAAAACATGCCATCTTCTAGAACCAGTTCTCGCCCAATATCCTGCTGTTGACGTCATCACCACCTAACCAGTCCGCACAGCTTGATGACGTAACTGGAAGAGTGATTCTTGTGGGACCCTTAGAAAGGGCCTCAGTGAAAATACACAAAGTGTGCGTTACACGATTTGACAGTGGCCAGTAGCCGTGAGCTTTATGTGACTCCTGCTCCACCCTCCTCCGTCGGCTACCGATGTCAACACTTTCTACGTAAGATCCACAGTGTGGGTCAAGACAGCGTGGCCGTTACCTCCTATGACGAGGTCACGCCCATGCCACTCGCCCGCACTGCCACCAAACGGCACAACGGCCGAGCATTTTGTCCGGCGACATTTCCACCGCTCTCCGTCACCGTGCGTCACTCAGGCGAGCGGATCGCTCTCGTGTGAAATATTATTGCTTGGCTGCGTGGTGTGCTTGTGTGCGCTCGCATAGCCTGCCTCCAGTGAACCACTGCCCCTCACCGTGTCACCTGCCTTAGCAAGAGCCGGCGCGCGCGCCAGAGAGAGAAGCTGAACAGGTGGGGCTCAAAACTGCTCTTCGACGGAACGACCCACGAGCCTGAGACAGCGGACAGAAGAGGCTCGGAGGCAGAGAAAAAGAGAGTTTCGCTCAGCCTTTGCTCAGTTCTTGCTACTGGTCGATTCGCGCGCGCTTCCACACCGCTGCTGCTGACTTTTGTCACCTGAACGACCTTCCCTTTCGTCTACCTGTCTGCATCAGAGTTACTGGATATTGCGTCCTCGCCTTCCCGCGCCTTTTCACCTGCACTTTGCATGCAGTTCGTTGTACATTCTGCATAAACCACGCGGCGTACCGTAACCGGGGGCCGTCAGGACAAAAATATTCCTTGCCGGGCGCAGTTTGCGGACAACCAGCAAGAACGGTGACAACACTGCCGCGGAGGTTAACAAGGTGAAGTGTGAGACATGTCAACACGAAGCTGTTGTTAACACTACCCTGCTCCCTCGCCCGTCAGCACACACCTCCAACCCCACGCCCGATCTTTCCACCTCTCCCTTCGAATTCCGGGTGGAGGCGCGGCGTTGTTTGGACTGGCGTGCAGGTCCGACGGGAAGAAAGCCGGGCGGGTGCCATAGACTGTCGTCGATCGCCTACGCCAAGGATAAGGAAGGCGAACACACGACGCCCCCACACACACGCCCGCCGATCATTCCAAACTTCGCACGTTCCTGGCCGCGTCTTTACGTACGACTACTCGCACAAAACTTGCGTGCACCTGAGATTTCCACATTCGCACGTTGGCTTGCTCGCTGCACGTACAGTGTCACCGGATGTACAGCCCTACTGTCCTCGTGGACAAAGACATGCAACCATCTCCTTGTGTTTCCTCGGAGCTTTGTTTGTGATCCCCAAACTTGTGACTGTGGACAGGTCCTCTAAACATTGTTACATATTCAACATCTTTTTTTTTAAAAAAACGCGCTTTTTTATCAGCCACTGACGCCGTATGAGTAGTGAGTAGATATGGCTGCACATGGATGGTTCGTGTTGTCGCTACTGCTGGTGGTCTCGTCGCCTCCTACAGCTGGCCAAGGTAAGCATTATCTTTTCTGTTCTAAGCCCTTCTTACAGCCTCCGTCAAACCGATGAGAGATGTTCTGATTTTTCATTGTAACGAGTATAAACAACATGGAAGAGAATGACGGAGGGGTGTGTGTGTTGGGGGCTGGGGAGGGTGTATGTGTGTACGTGTGTGTACCCACGCAGGCGTGTTAACAGTCTATTCACCACCTCTATCTAGATTCCAGCCTGGTCGCACAGTCGCACGACCGTCCTCTTTTACGACAGAAACACCGACACGAAGACGAATTTATCGCCGCGTTTAGGTTTCCCCGAGAATCCCGAGGTTTTTACCTTTTTTTTCTGAAGATAAGCTGGCTGGCTGGTGCTGGTGACAGATTTGTTTACTTTTAAGGGATACTCAGTCATAAACATTCGTCGTACGAGCGCAAAGACCAAGCAAGATCAGGGGTCAAAGTTGGGATTCTGAGTGACAGGTTTTTCATTTCTGCGATGTGCAAAGAAGGCGAGCGGCGCCTAAAGTTCCCCACTCCCTTTCTGTGCCACGTCGTGTGAGCTTTCTGGACTACGATGAGAGAGGGCCACAGTCTTATCTTATCTCGGAGGATAGCTGTAGAGAGACTGCGGCTGGCTTGACAGGGGAGGGCAAGAGACTGTGGTAGGGTGTGACATGCACATGAGTTAATAACGTATGCCGTTACTTCTTAAAATGACAGGCAGAATAAAAGAGACTGGCTTGTTCCCCAGTTTCGTTGCGAGCGCATGTTAACATGATTTATTTCCCTTGGCTGTTACAAACGTTTTGCTTCATTTGAGTTCCACAGCTCTCTTTGGCGAAAGTTTTTTTCCCAGTAGACTCCTGCCTAAGTCCGGGCGCACATGCGCGACCTACCAAGTGCGCTGCGCATCCGCATGTCGGTTGCTAACCACAACAGATGATTATTCATTTGTCAATTCATGACGTCTACACAGCGGTGATCACTATTCTAGCGCACTTTACACGGCAACACCGGTCGAACATGACACTTGGATTACGTGACTGAACTGAGCTCCCCATCTGTCAGTCTTACACCGTTTATGTTCAGTTAGCCACTTGATAGCTGACTTTTCTCTCTTCGCGAACGAACGAACGGAAGAAAGAAAGAAAAAGAAAGAAAGACTCAGCATAATAGCTTTAAATGTCTCCTCCCATGCCCCTCCTCTGGTAGTATGACTTGTCTTTTTATCCCATGTATATTCACGGTCTGAAAGTTATTCGTGGAATTATTAGGCCGTGTCATCATCTCGATCTTTTCATAGGCTGCTGTTCTTATAATTGTCAGAAGTTGAACAGGCCGAAGAGCACTTAAATGTTGTCCAGATGACGGACACTCTTCCAAAATCTGTCCGTAACTGTCAGTGCTTTTCTTTTTGAAGAAAATGGGCGTTTTCCCTGAACATGTCGTGTATCGATCACCACTTGTTACTAGCCTCGGCACAAATTCTCACAAAACCCTGTCAGACTCCCTCCGCCCAAGTCGCGCCAGCTCCACATGGGTGTCATGTAGAGTGGCGAACAAAGCTCATGCCCCACCGAACACGCCTGTCGTCAAAACCCACTGACGTCATAATCCTTCATCCCTCGGTAGCGTTCGGAAGGTCACACCTGATAATGCTGATAATGCCTGACGTGAATGGGCTGTAGGTGAACAGAGGTTAAAGGTTAGCTTCGCTCCAAAACAAGTGTGTGGGGGGGGAATTTGATACCCTCAGCACTTGTACTGCGCAGTGCGTATGATTCGTGCGGGAATAATTTTTCCACTTGTAGTCTGCTGTCGAGTTAATTCGTGCAGATGGGCATTGTTTCCCCATTCACCGACCCGCTCAGTCACCTTTGGTAACCTATCTGCCACTGCTGAATCCAACCACATCTTTTGCCTGTTACTGATTTACATCAGCTTACACTTCTAGCAATCAGTCAAAACGTCTTCTATTAAAACTACAGTCTTAAAGTCAGTGTGTTCGGATTTTTTGGTTTGTTTGTTTGTCACTTTGTGTGTTGTTTCCTCGCCAGAGAAATATTAAACATAACTTTATGCTAAAAAAAAACCAAAACACTACACAACCTTACCATTGCTACGCAATTTATGAAGTGCGATTTGACATTAAAACAAGTCCAGACATTTTCATTTGTTGCGGACATGGAGATAGGGCATGGAACGGAGGGAGTGGGCTATCTGTAGGCAAAAGGTAGGAGTGTTACTGTCTGTTTTGTGACTGATGGGAGGAGGAGGGAAAAGAGAGAGGGAGAGACAGATGAAAAACCCGACACGTTAGACAGCGATGAGACAGAAGATTGAGTCACGCTTGTGTATCCTCCAGACTTGTTCCATTTCCAACGCTTTGACGTGCCGCATAAATTTTATTTCCCTTCTCCGCGGTCGTGAAATGCACAGTCATAAGTCTAAGGTGACGACAAAATATTCGTTTGCGTGCTTGAATCTCTTTCTCTGAGAGAGAGAGAGAGCAAAGGATCAAGCAAGGGAGCTGGTGAGCGAGCGAGCACGTCAGGGTTGGCATGTAGATACGCGCTGTTGCGAACAAGAGCCCAATATGCTCCAGACTGAGTCACGCCTGCTTCGTTCCTGTGAAATGACTGCAAAGCGGACGGACGTATGCTCCACTTTATGCTACGTTTTACTGGTTTGGTTAGCAAAAGGCATACGTCTACAGGGCGGGGGTGTTGCCATGCGTTGTTCAGACACTGGCATACAAGCGTACGTACACACACATGCACGCGCACGCGCAAGAGAAAAGGAGAGAATGATCTGAAGAGCCCGTCGACGCTGGTCTGACGGGGATGTCCGTTCCATCTCCGACATTAATTAATCAAGTAATGTGAGCTGGCTGTCGTATTAACGTCTGCGATACTCAGCATCAGTCAAGTTTTGGCTCGTCACCATGGCGACCTTTTGACGTAAAAAGGTCCAATCGGCCCTCATTGCGGGTTATTTTTCTTTTTGGAGATCTCTTGAGTGGGCAGATTCGTTTCGCAGAGACCATTAGGTCGGATAAGAATCGGGTGGCATGCTTTGGAAGGTAGTCTTTGCTTCGTAGGAACAGCATGTGTGGAGTAGTTAGGGTGATCACGGGTGGCCCTTTGTAACGCCGCTTGCCGAAGATGACCTTAGGTGTCTTGACCTGATCCAAAAGATTCGAGCCCAAACCCATTCTTTCACGTACCCGGGCAAGAGGTTAGAGGTTAGAGGTAGGTAGAGTGGCAACACGACATAAACGTGTTCGTCTGTTTGGTTTAGGCACATGTCAAATTTGCTTGCATGCTTGCTTGCTTGCTTGATTGATTGATTGATTTATTGATTGATTGATTGATTGATTTATTTATTGATTGATTGATTGATTCGTAAAGTCCACAAGAACAGGTGATAGCAAACAGTAATTTACCTTCGTAGAGTGCAGGAAAGGGGAGAGAAAGCTGGCAGTCAAAGTTGACGTGAATTTTACTTCAGGTCTATGGTTGGAATTAAAACAAAAAATAACGACCTTGTTTACTTGTGATGGTTAATGTCAAGGCTGTACATGACAAGAAACGTGATATATAGTCACCGCAGTGCTGGTTCCGGCATGGCAGTGACATGTCCATAGCGGCCATGCAATGGTGTCCGGTTACTTGACCAGTGATGTACACGCCCAGTAAAGCCTGTGAGACCTTTCACACAGTACATGAATACATATGGAAGTTATTTGACTGTTATTGCCTTTTCAATGAAAATATGTATTGCTTGTACATTACCTCTGATAGTGTGCAACAACCTGACTTACAAGCTGTTACATACGTTCAGCTGGACCGAGCCCACTTTATTGTCACAATAAGCATAGGACGTGTCTGTGATTGATGAGGTGCACAAAACAGTCTCCACCCTTGTTTTAATGTACTCTGACGTCTGCTCACGCTTGTCTTCTCATGCGAGAGAGTTAACTACCTGTTAAAAAGCCAGGCGTATCAAAAACAAAATAAAAACAAAAACAAATAAGGATTTTGGATTCTTAAGTGGCCATTCTTCTGAATTTTAAAATTTTGCCGTATAATATAAAAATACATGTATCATTTCTTTCCGTCTTTTTCTGCCTTTCGGTCTGTTCGTCTGTTTGTCGGTCCAATCGTCCGTCCGTCCGTCCGCCCGTCTATGTTCAAGTTGTCCTTGTTGTTGGGTTTGCTTACGTAAACTTCCCGTAGCACCTGTTCCAGTTTCAATCTTAGATCACGCGAACACCTGCCTCAGTGTGTCGGGTAGCATCAGGAAAAAGATGAGTAGTCGTGTTGACAACTTCTAGCGCAGATCCCCAGCTACCTGTGCTGCCAGAACCGCTGGGCGAACCAAAGCAAATTTGCAGCAATACAGTCTTGTAAACATCCTTCTAACCCCCACCTAGAGGCTATGGCGACTGGGAGTTCTTACCGGAAAAAAATATTTAAAAAATATCCACGATCCGATATTTAACGATCCGTTAACAGTTGGAAGTTCTCTGAGTAGCACACAAGATCTAAAATATTAAGCAAGGATTATTTTTGTTTTCGTCACCTCTGACAGCAAGACGTTGTTGTTTACCCCTGTGTATAAAATGCATGCTATAAAGTCTAGTCAGTCTACACCGCATGCACACGAAACGCTTCATTTCCGCGTGTGACGCCGGCTGTCGAATCTCGTAAAGCAAACCTCACTGTAACTCTGTGTATTCACAGGAACTCCGTACGACGATAGTCACGCAGTTTAATTTTTAATGCTTGTGCGAGAACAACGATCGAAAACCCGCGCTTTCGCGGCGTCGTTGTCACGTTACCTGCTGTCGGAAGCTGCGAAGGGCAATAATCAGAAATAGGTCCGATGAGCTTAGACTGTTATTGATCTGTTGTTAACGTCTCTCCCTTGTAAACAGCCCAGCGCAGTGATCGCGTCAAACGATACCACAGCCATTCAAGGTGACTTGTGTGGGGAAGGTTGTTTGGAGAGCCTCCACGCGCTTTGAATGCCGGAACTGACCTACACCGGTGTTGAGGCAGTTGGGGTACTCTCCACCCCATCTTGCTTGAATGGTCCGTAAAAGGAAAACAAAATTGTGATGGCAGATGCACGGCTTAATGTGAATGCCGTTTGTATCTCTTACCTGTTGGGGTAGTGGTGTCGGGTGGAACGGTGCGAAAAGCGAATAAGTTAGTCACGCGAAAGACCTGCTCGCACATTCCAACAGACACCAGCACACATTCGTGCAAACAGCTCAACAGCGACCCACAGCTTGTGACAAATGACGCTGCAGTGATAACGGTGTCCTTTCATTGAAAGAAACCGCACTGGGAAGGTCTCTCTAACCAGATACTTTTAAGAACGCAGATTTGGTAGTGGGGGGTTAGGTGGGAATAGGTGACTAGAAAGGGAATTTTCTGGGGTCGTTCTTTTTTTTTAAACAGAGTTTGAATTGCGTCTCGTGGTCTCAGAGGAGCGGCTTGATTTGTTGGGAAACTAGATTTGTTTGGTGCTGGCACTGATTTCAAGGGGTAACAGTACAGTTTGGCCTTCTGAAAATACAGGGTGTGTGGGCGAGGGAGAGAGAGAGAAATGAAGAAAATATTTCAAGGAGGGGACGGTGTTTTTCAGGAGGACGTTTGTATCTTACAAAACAGGGGAGCAGAGGCTGGAGGGGTGGCTTTTGGGAGGGGTAGATGTTTGAATACCGGGAAGTGAGTAGCAGCTGGTTCTGGACTGGATTCACTGTGCAATCGGCAAACATAAAATACTCATCTTTACAAAGGTACCTTTATTTACGAAGGTAGAGACTGATTCTGGAGTGCTTTCATGGTGCACTGATAGAAAACAAAAAGCCGTCTTTATGAAGGTGTCTTTTGTAAATAAAAGACAGTTTGAGAGTGACAATAAAAGGTTTAGTGTAGAAAATGAAAAGATGTTCTTGATGTAAATTTGCTTTTGGCTTGGCAATGGCTCTACCCCCCCCCCCCCCCCCCCCCCCCCCCCCCCCC
>SMGT01000005.1:139694-172301 GCA_004794575.1 Lanistes nyassanus | reverse complement strand
TCCCTCCCTCCCTCCCTCCCTCCCTCCCTCCCTCCCTCTTGCGTGAAGACTGCCTCAGTGATCTAGTGGTTAAGGCGTCCGCTGTCGAAGCGGGAGATCGGTGGTCCGCGCCCCGGTCGAGTCATACCCAAGACTTATTATGAGCAGTCTAGTAACTGCCCAGAAAGACGCCTGGCGCTATGGGGAACAGTACTAGGACTGTTGGCCCGGTGTCAGTATAATGTGACTGGGTGGGACTGAAGCCTGTATTGCGACAGCAGTTCCAGTGCGGCAGCACCTTGACTGATGATCTATCTATATGATGCCTTAACAAACTGTCGATTAGAATCAGTGGAATAAAAATCATCGATCAGTGTATAGTAGACACTATCGGCAAATCACGTCAATTGCCTGTAACAGTGGGAAAAGTATAAAGGAAGTATTGATAGGAATTTCCAACTCGTGTTTGGGAATCAACTCACGATAAATCAGCGAACCAATGTTGAGTTTACATTGTTGCAAGGTAATTCAGTAAATGTGCAAGTGTGAAAATACTTTAATAGTACTGGTAGTGGTAATATAGATTAAAGACAAATAAGCACTCAAACGGCACGAGGTTCCAAATAGCAGAATATTTTAAAATATGCATGAGTGAGATATGGAAATACTGTGGCCTAAATTTGTTATCCTCCTCGTTAAAAGCCTCTGAACATACTAATATATTTCTCGCGTGCCCTTTGTTGAAATTTTTTTCTCGGAGTTTGCAAAAACCAGTTCCATGCTGACCAAGATTGTAAGAAAACAGTCAAGAGTAAAAAAAAGTAAAGGAAGTAAAGTTAAGGTAAAAGTCAACAGGAAAAAAATGAATGTCTTTCACTATCCCCCACCCCCACCCCATCCATCGGTAGAAAGAAGTCAAACACTTGTTTTAACTTTTCCATTTTGACTTATTTTCTCAATCACCTTTACTCATCGTCTGTGTTCGGAACTGGTGACTTGAAATGAGAGGTCGATATCATTCGTGCGTCATCCCGTTCCTTGCATGAAACAGGTAAGCAGAGTACAGATTGTTATACATGCACACGCAAATAACGCAAAGTTTTCAAAAACTGCATTTCGAGTATAAGTGATCACAGCAGTTGCATCACTGTTTCGGTGTGAGAAATGTGTAAATAATAATAACGCGGAAGCTTACATAGCGCGATATCCCGCCAACATGCCGGGCGCTCCTCGATCTACACAATATGGATAAACAAAACAACTAAAGTATAAAAACACAACTCAAACGAAACCTTTACAAAACACCCATTACAACAATGGTAAACATATAAGTACAACCATAAACTACTAATGAGACAACAATAAAACAGAGGACATGAACAGGAGTAAAACTTGTTTAGAAATACTATAAGCACAATAAACAACGCCAACAATAGTACAGACTAAAGTATTGAATCATAAGCGCAACAACCTTAATAGTCAATTGAACCGATGGATGCAGATAAAGTGCTACATTTTCACTTTTAATATTACTTCAGCTCCTCTACAACAAACCCATGTACCGTCTTCTAGCTTCACTCGGGTCCTTTCTGTAGTCGACGTCACACTCGGGGTTTTCCAACTTTTACGGAAGATTTTTTTTTTTGGCGATAGTTTCGAACTTATTTGTAAACGCAAAATCTGTTTATGAATAAATCTAAGTAGTGACAGATCAGAACTCCCTGATAGAAAAGTAGAGGGTTTACACCATAGATGTTAATAAAATATTTGAATTTTTGTGGTTTCATGAATGGAAGTTTCGTATCCAGAAGCTACACTTCAAGCAACAGCCAACCAGCGAAACCACCTCTCTTTGCCTCGCGATCCTGCCACTGTCTCCATCCTACTTCTTTCTTCCCTCTTTACTATCCCCCATTCCCCTTCCTATGGCTCCCTTCTATCATATTCCCCGTTTTCCACCTTTCATGCACTCCTCCGAGCACGTACATACACAGACTCACGCAGGCACACAAAAGACGCGGCCACCAACACCCACTGATGAAGTCGTGTAGCCAGCCCGAAGCACAGCGTACATAGCTGCGGACAAGGAGATTTCGAATTTCCAACATGTCACAGGCTGCTTCCGGGTCAGGGGCCCCTAAGGTCTGCATTTTGCTTGTCCAAAGACAAAGAGACTGTGTTCCTTGGGAAAATATTGGCCAAAGATCGGTTTAAAAAGAAGCAGAGTGGAAACTAGTGGTTGTGGAGATTCAATTCGAAAAAGGCTGCATTTCTTTTTAGGTCACTGTTCCTTCAAATCCTGAGTTTTGCTGATATGTCCTGTTGTGAGTTCAAAGGTTCCTGTTGCAAGACGGATGGATATAAACAAAATGGACAGGAGATTACCGAAACGATTGGGTGAGGAAACAGCATTTGGGTAACGTGGATTTCCTTTTTTAATCCTATCAGTTTTATTGTGATTTAATGAAGCATTACACCGCGTTTAAATGTGTGCAATAAGACACGCACAGCTGAAGGACCTGAAATGAAACTTTATTTCCTCATCAACTGGATAGGGAAAGAACATCTTGTGACATTAAATGTAAGTTTCCGCACTGAATGATTGCGTCTGACAGGCTTAGCTATGAAAAGGCTTTAGTGACAGTTACTGGGCTTCTTATGAAAACCAGTCAGGTGACTGCACATGACGTCACAGCGTGCGTACCTCAGTGCGTTCTCTTTGTCACTAGAGAAGCTGTGATTACTTTTTTTAAACAATGACTGGATCCAGTGCAAGGTGAAGCTGTCGCCGACAATCGTAAATGTCTTGAGTCGTCGAAAACAGAGTTTCATGGGTTTTCAGAGGACATACAGTCTCTTGACATAGAGTGTTATTGGTCAGCAGACTAATTAAATGTACATATATTTATGCATTTATTTATTCGCACTATATGTACCCCAGTTTCAACCAATGTAAATCTACTTTAAAGTGGAATTGTTCATGAGGATGCTGCCTGGATGGTTGGTTTTAAGTTCAGCTAACGAGCGGCCTGTCTCATAACTTTTCACCTTCTGTGACACCGATTCAGATAGTCTCGAGTTCTTGTCTTCTGTCGGCGCAGATATTTTCTCTGCGACACCGGTTTACAGAGCTGGCTGTCCTGAGCTTCTCCTGGCATTCCTTTCTTTTTTCGTTTGTTTCTTCGGGTTTATTTTTTCAAATCGATCTGCTTCACCTGCTTCTGTATGCTGGGATTGTCCGTTTCGATCGTGGGAGGATGTAAATGAGTTACTGTGGTTGCACAAATTTGAAAGTAGGGGGAATCGTTAATCAAAGATGTAACCTAGTATCGAATACTCTAATTTGGTTTTCTCAAAACAAAATAAATAAAGAGAAGCATTGTATTTAGCGAGTTCAAAGCATTAGTTGTCGTATTCTAAACTTTTCAACTTGCCTCTGTGCCTGGTTGTCATAAGCCCACGTGCACACTTGAGATTTTTGCAGTACAATTCCTACGTCACAAGCAGGGGAAGGCAAAAAAGGTCTGTGAAAGAAAAGAAAATTATGCAAGCTAATACATCATTGCATTCGACCCTTGGCTTCCATCTGAAGGTGGGGGAGTGAGACGACGGGATGGAAAACCTTGCGGCTGCTTCTTGTCCTCGTGTCATCCCGTTAACGCAGGACACGCTCTGTTATTCTTTTCCCACACTCCTACTGTCTCCCTCCCACTCCGCCAAAACTGGGGTCGTCACGCTTCGAGATTTTGCATAGTGCAGAAAGACGTTGTGTCTCCCACCTTTCTCATTTTTCCGATGTCACCACAAGTCCGCCACGGAACCGTACGTCACTAAGCCATGTTTGCTGTCAAGGTGTTGATTAACCTGCTCTTGGGTGACACCAGCTATTGGATGCTGAGGTTACAATGTCATTTAAGGTATTAGGCTTGGACGTTTCGCAGGGAAACAGAAATACAACGGGGGTCTCAGAATGACTAACGGGCTCTCAAGATAACACTCGGAAATCTGGTTGGCGCTTTTTGAAACCATATTTCTAGATGGCAAGTAATTACTGTGACCGGATATTGCATACGTATTGTCACCGCTCACCTGAACACGCGACTTGCAGTCAGTGCATATTCTGTTTCCTCCGATCAGAGCTGACCTTAAAAGGTCAGGAAAGCTGCACCGCTTCGCAGTCTGAGGTACCTTATTTGGGCCTCACACGATCCGACAATCTGTATAAAAACGGTGGTAAAACCGTTGGCACCAAGGTTTCCATCCTGCTTTGGTCCACAAGTTTCCTCACGACTCTTCAATAACAAAACTGGAGCGAAATGTGGTTCGGTGGGAGATAGCTCTCAGGTGGAAATGGCGATGTTGCTGGTTCGAATCCACGGCTTGTCAAGGATTATATCCAGGAGTTAAACATTGTGTAGAACTCATCTTTCTTTCCCCGAAAATTAAACTCCCTCTTCGCACTGCAGCTTTCAGTGTGGTGGCTGTTTCAGTGCTTAGTTTAGTAATAGGACCCCATTCTCACTCCCTCACCACCACCAGCGCGAAATCACCGCGAGGTGGAAGCACTACCCCTCTGAGATGATCTTCCTACCAATTTGTATCTGTCCAGATTTGATCCAGCTTTGAAAAAAAACCACCACATTTAAAAAAAATTTTGTTGGGGGTGGGGTGAGGCTGACATATGGACTTGTTCTTTATCTCTGCCTTTCTTCGGCTAAATCCAGCTGTGTGAAACCGCCCTTACTTAGAGTGTCAGCTGCGGTCTGCACCCTTGAATCTTGTTTTCTCCATTTGCGTGTGAAGCGAATTCTCTGAGTTGACGTGAAACGTTTTCATGGCGTCGTGTACTGGTGGCGGACCGTAAAAGATACGCAGGTTCTTACGTTCCAGAGAGAGCCCTCTGCCCTTTTCCCTCTCCCTTCCACCAGGCTTTTTCCTTTCCCCCTGATGTCGTATAAGTTTATGGAGGCTTCTTTTTCTGCAGTTTGCATTCACATCGTTCGTTCTTGCTTTCTCTGTCCCTGTTCTGTCAGGGGTTTTCTTAACCAGACGAGTGTTCGGCGAACTAAGATTGAAGACTATTTTATTGTCAGATTCTTCTGTGCAGTAGTTGTTCTTCTCCCCTCTCACCCCACCTTTTTTTGTCACCATGGCAACAGCATCCAGTAAGATTACTCGCCACATGCACGTCGTATGCGTCGTCTGATTCTCTGCATCAACGACAAAGCGCTATGTGACAGGAGTCACTGCAGCAGCAGACTGCATCACGTGCTCCAAAACCTGACGGCGCATGTTTGTCGGCCTAGTTCCAAGGACGCCGCAACCCTGTTCACCTGCAAGGGTGACGGACTGGAAGGGTGAATGTTTGTGGGGTGGGTATGTGGGCCGTAAAATCCCGTTCTGCGTGTTCTCGATGTGCAGTAGTGAACACCCCCAGCCCCGCCTCTCTCCCCAACTCCCCGTTCAGTCGCATGCAGCCTGGAGATAGAGCGATTGGCGGCGACTCAATATTCCGAGCCGATCTTCACGGGAAGGGGGCGTCTCAAAAGTCTTCAATGCACAACGGCGAAATTCCTGCGTCAGCAGATTCAATAGAACAACAACAGTTCACTCCAAATTCTACAGAATACTATACGGGACCCGTGTGTGTGTGTGTGTGTGTTGGGGGGGGGAGAGAGATATAAATAGCTACTTCCTAAACAGGCCTGCCAAAGGAATCTGTCGAATTCAAGGTAGCTGGCCCCAAAAGAGACGCTGCTCTTTTAAAAATCGGCACTTGAAAAGTCCGCCTTCTGTGGTGTTCAACCCAAAACACGACAGCAGTCGAGAGCTCGTTTGTGAAAGAATTCAATGGCTGGAACGTACTGGTTGAATGGTTGTCACGTCAGCCCGGTACGTCGATCCTGGGAACAGCTCTAGTGAAGAGCCCAAAGGCAGTTTGCTAAATAAGGAAATGCTGATTTTTTCGTGGAATGTATTATGAATAGAATGCGGCGTATTCGCGTCGTAGTTTGTTTGGGGGTACAAACTATTCACAAACGTAATTAATCTATATATGTATATATATCACAGTCCCATTTAAGAGGGCATAATAAGCTAGGCTGTATGAAGTCCGGTGAATAAATCCATACATACATTCCCAGTCGCTTGGTTCTTTCTGTCTTGTACAAGCCAACCACACATTTTCCAGCGCAGTTTTGAAACTCGCTTAAACGTTAAAAGGAAGTAATCCTTGTTATATTTGACATTTTGCCCACAAATAAAAACCACACTGTCAACAAATTAATTTGGAAAATGTCAGTTTAGACTGCCCCAGACTAAATTCAGAACCTGAAGTTTTCTGCATAAAAGTTGTTACCACTCCAGGCCCCCTATTAAAGAAACCTGAATAGCTTACTTAATTCCAGAATAACCGCCATGACAAGAATAAGTTCCTTGAAATTCCCAAGCACTGAAACCACAGACTTTACATATACAGATACTTCACTAGGGCGATTTTAGTCTGCCCAGTTGCGTACGATAACTCTTCACCGGGATAACTCTTCACTGTGCCAATTCTATTGTCAGTTACCAATCCCCCCAAAAGAATAGATTGCAAAAGACCAAATCAAATGTCAATGAAAAGCGATTCAGACATGCTTCTGAAGGAAGTTCTGAACCAAGGGGAAAAAAAGACAGCAAAAGAATAATGAAACAGGTATAACAAAATTTCCAATATCCATTTAAGCGGTTAGGATATGTAAACATATAAGAGGCTAAACATTGACATTAAAAAAACCATTTTCATGCCAGTCAGTTCATTATTTCCAGTAAATTGTCAGTTCTCTAGTGTGACATAATAAAAAAATAACATAATAAAACTTTTCATATTGAGAGATGACAATGTAATCTTTTAAAAGTGACTGTAATAACTTTATTATTGGTTGTTTCCTAATAAAATATGGCATTGTGTATATTAAAAAATATGTAATTGATGAATGAATGATTTATAGAAAGCAGTAAAATTTAAACATCCAAGGTTTTTGCTGTACTGCTATATATATATATATATTTTAACAGAACTACTGAAGGTTAGGCATATGTAGGAAAGTTGCAAAAAATCATACCAGTAGCCTTGCTTATAGCAGTGGAAGAGAAACAACAGCTAGCAAAAATGGATACTTCAGTGGTTGCCATGAACACAATCTTTCAATGTGTTGTTTTCAGATAGGTCAGTAAAATATTCATTGAAGAGTTGGTTTGATGTGTTAGCAGATTCGTTTTAATGTCTGGAGTCACAGACTAAGGCATTGACCTATTGTTTGCTTTGCATTTGCAGACAAATCAAACACAAAACTTTATTTGCCAGTACTAATCACTCCGAGGTGTGTGTTACAATAATTTACACTAAGTTTTTGAAAAGTTTAATATAAACTGTTACACCATACCCGTATGTCTATTTGTCTTGATGTCTGCTAATATTTACCGTAAGGTAGGTAGCATCTGATTTTTAAAAAAATGCATATTAGGCTGTTGTAAATTATCCCATGTTATTCTTTCCATAAACAAACTCATGCAGTGTGCTGGATCTGATGGTATGGGCAAAAAGTCTGTTAAAATAATACATTTCAATAGGATTATGTGTTTTTACAGTAGTTGAAGCATTTGCTACACAGTTCATTTATCTGCTTGTCTGAAATAAGACAGTTATGCAATGGAGCTAACAGGAAATGTAAAATGCTAAGGAAGTATGTAAATGAATATTCAGTGTGTGTGTGTGTGTGTGAATGTTTTTTCTGAATGACTCCTGGTGTGTGCATAAATAAAACAGGTGACCGCATTCAGGACACAACAAACAACGAACAAGCAGCAAATAAGAAAATACTGTAGATCAGAATGACTGCCATGCCTCTGTATGGTACATACTACTGTATATGTAGCTTTCATTATACCACACTTCCCACCACAAGCAGAAAAGAATTAATAAAGTAGCGCGACATCCATTAAAAGCTTCATGCTGGTTTCGGCACAAAACCCCTAGACCAAAAGGGACGCAACTCTAGAAGCACGAGTTGCTTCCCTCAACTGGGCAGATTTTCTTAACAAAGCGCGAAGAAGGAGTGAAGTATCTATCTGTATATGTAAGGTGTGTGCTAAAACTAAGTAGTCTATTTTTCCCCCTATTTTTCGGTAAATTAAGTTATTCGGTCGTCTCAGGAGCAAACAGCTTATTCTAAGTTCGCCGAAGCAACGTTTCCAGAGACAGAAAAAAAGTCCGCTATTCGGTAATAAATTTTGTACGGTTTACATGCATACGGGGCCTGGTAGGAGCCCAAGGGAAGGTTGTGAACTGTTAACACTTTCCATGTTGTACCTTGCCGAGCACGTGTTGTCAGCGTTAGGGGCACAACGAGATTTGATCTCCAACGGATTGACTGCGTGTTTTGCAACTTAGGCAGACGTTTGAAAAGCCTTCTTTAATGTGTATACACATCTCACACAGACACCTCGTCCTGTAGACCCCCTTTCACTGCTGTGCGTTTCAAATCTTTCGGCTATCTTGCCCACAACGAGACAACCCATGAGATAGATCAAAGGTCACCAATTTACATTGGCCAATCAGTGATCTGTTGTTGTGTCAAGTCTTGCGCCTGCCTGACTTGTCGACATTAGCGGCCAGACAGCGACAGTGGCTGCTAGCAAGACGGGAAGCATTTTTCCCAGCTAGATCAGGAGACATAGACTCCCAGCCAGTGTAAGCGCTTGAGAAATAAATCACACGTCGCAAGTGTTTCAGCCGTCTAGAATCGAAAACTCATAATGTTGTAGAAAGTTGGCATGAAACTATCGGCAACAGGCTACATACGCAGAAACTGTGCTATTACTGTACTAGTAATTCTCATACTGTTACTTCAGTGTGCTACACAGTAGTTCTAGTACTTATGTAGTACACTAAAGTAGTACTTGTAAGTACACTTGTTTACAGCTTGAGCATCCCACTGTGCTGTTTCGGGTAATGCAAACACGTCGGAACATAAACTCTAATCCCACCCCTATATTCTCTTATAGCCCCCCCCCCCCCAACAATGGTTTTAAAAAAATAAGGAGAAAATAATATCAGGAGAATCGAACCACCTAGTTTTCTTATGCTAAACCCAAGGGCTATGCATCACAACGGCAAAACATTCTTCGTGTATGTAGTCTAGATGGAAAAAAATAATTAAGCGCGCGGGAAAGACATGTCCCTGCCGAGCACGTCAAAAGTTGTTTCAAGAAGGAAACACACCAGTCTGGCAGCTCGCGGACTGTGTCAGAGATCGCCTGGTTTTGTGGGAACAAACTAATGAGTTCTTTTGTATCCCTCCGCACTCTCGTACTGGCTTTAAGGGAAAGTTGTATGGCCCGCACGATGCCGACTCTCTGATAAGAACGTCAGAATGCGTTTATTAGTGTAGCTGTTTGGGTTGGAAAGGTGGTCGCGTGAGCTGGTCGCCGTCTTCATTAGAGTAGGTTTGAAAAGATCCGTAACTCTTGCAAAGGGAGACTATTTAGCTGAAATGACGTCCATTGTTGTTAGCGAGCTAGCGGGGCGTCACATAGTCTCGGTTTTCTGTGACGACCGCCGTCAAAACAAACCAGTGTTAGGAAGTAATCACACATTAGTTTTGGACAGGCTTAAGACAAACGAGATTTGAACGCAATATTTTGCATTTTATAGACAATTCCTCATCTCAATACCCTCACTGTGTATTGATATTCTCCGTTGCTACTAGCTGGAAGATTTGTGTCATGACAACGCCCTCCTTTCAAGCCTTTTTTTAATCTGAAGGCTGTGTACATTTACTGACGTATATATTCACGAAAATATCTTAAAACCCTTTCGCCTGCAGAAAATGTTTTCACACAGTAACACTCCCTGCTTCTCCTTTCCGCACAGAGATGTTATCACACAATACAAACTCTCCGCCCCACGTCATTTCACCCGGACAGTATGTGCTGGTCGCAGCTAATGCCGATAACGTGTTTTTTTTTAACCGATATCGGGGATAAAGGATGGTGGAACTTTTGCGTTTGTCGCCTTAAAATAGCCCCTCCTGTTGTGGCGACAGCGTTGTTTATTCCAGGAATCGTCGGCTTATTGTAACAGAAACACGCTGTCACAAAGAAAAGAGAGAACGAAAGAGAGAAGAGACTTTTTTCCCGGCTTTTTTCTGGAAGCATGTGGAGACGAGTACGCATCAGCAGGAAAAACAGAGCTTCGTGCGTTTAAAGCTATGTGCGTCCCACCTATAATAAGCCTAAACACCATGAACGGCAGGTATATCTCAAAGAATGTGCTTTTGTGCCGGTGCCTGCTTGTGCTCTGACACGAACAGCGAACCCTGCAGTCTCTAAGCTTTGTGATGGCTTCTGTAGGAAACAACACCCTGATGTGAAAGGTTCAAGACCCATCTAAGTTTTTCCCGATCTCGAATGTTGAATTTACGAACAGTATGCGAGTTTCAAAACGTTATGTGCTGCTTTGCATCGTCGCAATTTAGCTCCTGCTTGCGTTTCTTATCGGTTTCTTTTTTCTTTCTCTTTCTATTTTTGGCATATGTTTTTCCTTCTGTTTTCTTGTGTTCATCGGTTTGGTTTAGGAAACAGGCTGGATTTAGGCTTCGTATACGTTCTGTTCAGCATGGCTTGATTTTTCGGGGTCTGATTGCAATTAACTAAACTGCAGAACTGTCCACGTATTCCCAGTCGTAATGAGCAAGCTGGAGAGAATGAGTAAAACGACAATCTTCTGACAATGTTGTGATTGTGTTCAGACTGAAATAACTAGCTTTGATACTGACTACCGTGTAATTAAGTCTCTAGTAATCCCGGGTTAAGTCAGTCGACACTTACGCGAGCAGTTTAGGCTGTTTTACGTCAGTCGGGCTGGCGGTAAAACTCGAGCCTCAAACCTGTGCAGCCGCTAGGTTCCGCTTACGATTCAAGGAAGCCTACGTGCTAAAGGGAAACTGTGAATTCGGGCCACGGGTAATATTGAAAACGATATCAGTTCTGAGTAGACCCTGGTTTCAAAGACCGCAGGCTTCTAGTTTGTTTTTCATGCGCCTGGTGTCTTCGCGTGATAACTACACAAACTGAGGGTAGCAGCCCGTACACAGGGGGTGTGTGCTTGTCACCGATCCAAACAGACAGGTTCGGATCTGGCAGAGGGACTTCCTTGACGTGCGGAACTCTTCCGCTGTCTTCTGTGCTACCCTCTTACTGAAACGCTCTTCGATTTTGACAAACGCACTGAAGGACACGCCTGTTCGTGATACAAATGCTTGAACCTCCTGCTTGGACGATGGGTTAGTCACTTAGATCCCTGTGTCTCTAAAAATATACAACAAAACAAAGCATTTCCTTATAACTAGCTAAAAAGGACTACGATGGGAAAAAACTGCAACCCTAGAAGGGCTAGAAAATGTGCTCATTAGCAAGGCCAGAATTCAAAGATCAGAGACCAAGGCGAGCGAACCACGAGAAAAGTTTCCGTTGTATTGTCTTCACAGCGTGCACGTGAGGTGATTGTCGCCTTGACTGGGGACAGAGCAGGCAAAGGTGAGAAAGCAGGTCGTGACCCAGACCAGACGGAAGTGTCCTGAAGAGGGGCGTGACAGCCGGAACCGGTGTGCATGGTTACGGGAACAGCAAGTACGTGACATTGCGGCGAATGTGACAGCTCAGTTCCACACCTCTGCTGTCACCGGGACCTTTGGTCATCCCTCCTATTTCTCCCCCGTCCCCGTCCCAACCATTGCTTTTGTTCTCAAACAGTTCGCATGGACTATACATCTTCCTTATTTTGGCACATAAAAACCAAACGAAAACAAAACCCCACACAATATGTACCTTTGATACCCTAAATAAAATTCCTTATTTTCTAGTGTTTGATTGTTTAGTTGTTTTGGCTGCAGTGAGTAACTATTTTTAAAAAAATATTATTTACTGCGCCAAAAAGGTCGATTGTTGCCGTGTTTTAACACCAGTATAGTAGCAGAGAAATCTTTTCCTCATTTTTGTTTCCTGAAAATTAAGCCCATGAACCAGTCCTGTCTTTTTCTGCTTCTTCTGTGAACCACAAATAAACTGATGAAATCGAAATGTTGAGAGAAAGGTATAAAATGTGTGAACTTAGGTCACCAGGTTGTTGTTTTTGTTTGTGATTTTGTGTTTTATTTATTTTATGTATTTATTTATTTTTGCGAAACTCAAGGATGTCGAAGGGGAATAATTTGAAGACCTTCTGAACGTAACTTTCTGTGTAGTAGAGAGCGTGAATTTGCGTGGGCTGTCTCTGATGTCACCTTTCATATTTTCATACGGGAAGACTTCAAACTGGTTCTTTTTGTTTACAGAAGAAATGTTGAAGTGAAACCCATTTCTTGAAAGAAAAGGAAAGTGCACTTAAGATCATTAGGGAAGAAGCTTTTAACTAAAATTACAGAGAACTGGTAAGTTAAGCAAGGAAACACCCAAAGACAAGTTACTACCTAAACAAGAGGACGGAGCGAGGGTTTACAGAAATACCCCACGACCGAAGGATTAGGGAAATACACAAAGGTCTCGTTGCGTAGGTGATTAGGGATTTGCCTGGCGGATGCGGAAGAAAGCGGCTCAAGGATATGATGACGTGGTGTACACAGGTGCACCAGTCGGGATGTCCTAAGACGTTGGCTGACCAGGTAAAGATGACGCCTAAGACTTTTAATGGACTACGAGACTTTAAAATTCGTTTTCGTCAGTCGTATGGGTGTTCCTTTATACACCTGGCGGCGACACTTTGAAGTAACATACACTATAAAACAACACGTTGGCAATGCCGGTACCTGTCCTGTTCTCATTTTTTGACGTGTTGGCCGGATTAGGCGTCCCTGTTGCACTGCCTTGCTCACTGTCCCTGAAACTTTTTATGGCAGAAAAAAAGCAGACTCATCAAATTTCCACCCATTTAAAGTCGCGACGTTAACGACATCTGGGGGCAGTACTCCCAAGCCCGAGGGACAGGAACTGGCCTGGTGAGCCATTTCTCCCAGTAGTGAAATGTCATTAAATCAATGTCAGCGTGGCCACATGTGCACTGTATCACTTTATTTCCGCCCTAAAACGTGACAGGCGAAGGATTTGACAAATCAGGCCTGTGAAGTGCATGTGTTAGCAATGAAATACTGTTTATCTTTCGATGAGCGGAGGGCGTGAGTGGACTGTAGGGAGTAGATAGAAAGATTGCTGTCGGCTGAGGTTGCTTGGTTGACTTCTCGACTCCTCCCTTTCTCTCTCTCTCTCTCTGTTTCTCTTCCGCTCCACCCTCTGTGTGTGTGTGTGTGCCTCCCCCCCCCCCGCTCCCAGTCTCTATTGAAAGATAATACTATATCTTTTGATATTCATACTGAACTAGTCTGTAGTTCTCTGCAGGCTCTGTACAAGAGTTCGCGCACGCACATCCGTGTTTCCGTGCAGTCTCTTCATGTTGCTGCTTTTGTGTGCTTGCGTGTAGATACAGCTTGTAGATGAATACCGACTGTAAAGCTGCTTAAATAAATACCTTGCATAGATACTAATCCAACTTGCAGTTCGACTGACCCCCCCCCCCTCCACACACACACACACACATACCCCGCGTCCCCCTTCACAACATGCATTTCTACAGATACCTCTGTTTGGACTCCTCAAGCATTTTGTCTACAAATGTTCTGCACTGCCACACTTGCATGGCATTTTGCCAGTTGGCTGTCAACCCTGACCTTACTCTGACAGTGACAAGAACGGAAATCTTCCTGATTGGAAGAAACATCAAATGCCCTTCTCGAAAATGAGATAATGTTGGTGTAATATGCACCTAATAAGCGCTCGTGAAAATGAACGTCTAAACAAAGAAACGAAGATGCAAAGAAGGGTAATGACTGGCTAAGGCAGACATTTCAGCATTGAGAGATATTACAGTTATTCAATAGTGTTTCTCGCGTCTCAGCTATATTTCTGTTCTTTTTCTTTCATTATCTCTTGATTTATTTGTCTCTGTCTGTCTGTCCTTCTCCTCTCTCTCCCTCTGTCCGTCTCTCTCGTCTTTTTCTTTCCTTTCCTCCTATTCTTGCCACTCGGGATGATAATGTTAACGCTGACTACCCTCAGGTGATATGTTGACACATGGAGAGTACTGCCCACATCTCCAGACCACGGTTTTTATAGGTGACCTTTTATAGATGACCTCGAGCAAAGTAGTGGCGCTCGACCTGTCGTGACACAGGTCACCGTGCGAATGGCTACTGACCGCCTTTCACGGGCGATTGACTCACACACCGCAGCGTCTCAAAACCTTGTCGTGACTGGGTGAATAATAGTCTCTCCATAGTCAGCTGGGGCCCTGCCCGTGCTGTACCCCTACTCCTTGTATCCCTCCCACCAGATTGAAATTCCAGCTCCTCCCCTCTTCCACCCCTCCCCCACCTATTCTCAACAGACGACTGTTCCTGGTTCTGGTGTGTGCATTCAGGTGTGCCGTGCTGTTCTAAGGACTGGCACCGATCGCTTTCTGATAATTGCTGTGCTTGTCTCCTTTTTTGCAAACCGCAGTGTGCTTCGTTGTTCACATGGGCTTGAAGAAAGTGTTATTTCCAAACCTCAGCCCCTCACCACACTGTTTATGAATGACGCCAACGCTTGTCTTAGGAAACAGTTCACGAGGTGTTGAGGGGGGTTTTATTCCGAGATTCCAAACATTTTTTTATGAATGGTGCCAATTGAATGTTTCCGTCCGCGACACACCTTGAACATGTTCTGCTGCTTCCTTAGACCCAATGAAGACAAAAATGGCGACTTGGTTTCCCGGCTGTTCCCCCTCACGCTACCTTTCCAAGTTTGTTATACCAATGAATAAATTAACAGAATGAGTAAATATTTCACTGGACTCTCCCCTTTCACACTTCCACCCACTGGCATTCTTTGGACTGCTGCCCTAATTTTCTTCTTGTGTTGGTAGAAGCCGGACTGAGGTCTCACGCTCCAGTTAGGAATCCCATGTTATGTGATTTCAGTTTTGGCTGTCTAACAGTCCCCAGTTATGGTTAACGACTCTGACGTCACTGATATGTCTGCCTTCCTCAATTCTATAAAACCGACCCAGATCTCCATCGACAAGGGTAGAAGACAGGTGGGCAGCGACTGGTGGAAGCGGCAGGTGGGAGGTCGAAGGGCCAGTCCGAACTTGCCTCCCTTTTTGGCTGACAAAGACTTCGAACCAATGTTCTTCCTTCAAGACACTCGTGGCACGAGAGTAAGCTAGGCACCTGCCTTGTCGTGCGCCAAGAATGTGCATTAAGGTGCCTTAAAATGACTCATGACTGTGGTGCTTTGCGCTAAAACTGTGTCCGCCTCATCCCACCCTCGACATCCGTGGGACATGCGCAATGAGAGGAGCAAACGGCCCTTCGAATATTAACAGTGTCGTCATAAAGTTGGTTTGTTTAACATAGACCGGAACGCGATGTCCAAGGAACAGCCGTAAAGAGTGAAAGATGTTCTCAAAGGGAGCAGGACATTGTTTCGAAAGTACAGCGTGGCCCACTTTTACCGGCGTACCAAACACCTTGCTGAACAGGTGTACATTAAGACCACAGATACAATGGACTCGAGTTTGACAATAGTGAGGACTTCTGCGCACGTGGAAGACTAGTACAGTGTAATGAAACGCTGCCTCACGCTGGCACGAACACGCCTGAGTCATTCTGTTTTTCAGATGG
Organism: Lanistes nyassanus; assembly: GCA_004794575.1. Taxonomy (NCBI): domain Eukaryota; kingdom Metazoa; phylum Mollusca; class Gastropoda; order Architaenioglossa; family Ampullariidae; genus Lanistes; species Lanistes nyassanus. Next base: position 156,564 of record SMGT01000005.1, on the reverse strand, counting down.
TTTGCGGGACTGGTGCCCGAGTCGCCCAGATGATGATATGGTCACGTGGAACTTAACCGCACCCTCAAAACGCAGCTCTGTAGCCCAATAATTTAGCATGCTTAGGCCCTCCTGTTCGAAAAGCTGCTTGGCTGCCCGTGTGTCTGTCTGCTTGAATGTCTGCGTGCATTCATGTGGTCGGTCTGTTGGTCTGCCTTTATCGCCGCTGTATCTGCGTGCGTGCCCGCGTGTGTGTGTGCGTGCGTGTGCGTGCGTGCGTAAGCGTGTGTGTTCGCCCTAAGAGCATACGCCTGCGGGACAAGACGCTCAGGTAGCAGTGCTACAGTTGACATTGAGAAGATATTGAACAGTGATCGATGAGCCTCGCAGCCGGGGGCCGTCTCAAAATGTCAGTGTACCCACCAGACGTTCTGACCCGTGGCAACGATTGCAATATGCACATTTTCTGTTCTATTTCCTCCCTCTGCGCATGCGTTTGGGGGCGTATGTGAGCATGAAAAAGCGCAGAATAACTGGAGCCAATCAAAATACATTATCACGTAAAATATGCTAATCTCGTAGGGTCACCACTGAAAACCTTGCAGTTTCCTGGAAGATCTTTACTGCCTATACCCCACCCCACCCCTCCCCCAACCCCCACCTATCCCCTACTCCTAGCCCCCACCCTAACCCCACCCCTTCCCCTTCCCCTAAATCCCCTCTCCTCTCGAACATCCCCCTCTCCCTCCCTTCCCCCCGCCCCTTGAAAGACCTTCGAAATATAGCTCGCCATTTGATTGGCTCCGTTTGTTACACATCCTAAATAGAGCTCGTCATTTGATTGGTTCCAATTGTTCTGCGCGTTTACATGGTGTGTAGGTGCATGCGTGCCAGACGGAGTGTGTGCCTGCCTGTGTAGACATATGTCTAATTACGTCCCTTCGTACCTCCTACGTTCCTATGTTTGTAAGTCTCTCTCGTTGTCATTCCAGATGGGCCCTGTCCTTGCGGACATGTTCAGCTCCTAGTGTGCTGCAGAGTGCAATCTTTCACAAAAAAAAACCACCCGCCGTCCTGATGTATTTGAGTGCCCATTCGTCATCACCCACCCTCCCCACCCACCCCCCGCCCACTTATGACCCCGGCGTCCAGCTATGCTTTCTTCTGTCGTGGACCGAGGCTAGGGGCACGCTCTCGCTGTTTCTTTGCTGGCTTTTGTTTTATTTTTTTTTCAAACATCAACGACATTCGTAGCGCAGAAATGTGATGCAGTCAGACGAACGCCAGAAATTCACACTAACGGACTTTGTCCGGGGATAGAAACTTACTGCCCCTTCGTCATGCGTCACAGGCTTGAAATCAGTAAAAGATTTACAGAGGTCCTTATCTGTATTGAATAAAGGCCCTTAATGCCCTATGTTAATGCGACCCCCCCACGTGCATCATGGATATTGTTACGGCTGCCTGGTGCACGCCCATCCACAGTCTACCCAACAGCAAGAAATTATGCGAAGCAACTGCGTCATGAAGTTCATTTATTATTTTAAAAACATCTAGGCAAAGAAAGTTAGTTTTGGACAGTTTTTGTCAGAAATAATTTGGCTTTCGGTTATGTGGTTGCACCCCTGCGGTGACTGTATAATTATAAACACCGGAAGTTTAAACAGAAGAGAGAATGTCGGGTGTCTTGCTCTATCAGCCATTGACTCCCAAACTTTCTGCGCACAGGGTCATTTCGCATTTACCTATGAAGACAGAGAGAGAGATAGAGATGGTACGGCTGGGGTGGTTGGCGGGTACCAGGGAGTGAATAAGAACAGCTGGATCATGTCAAGCTCATACAAGCATGTAGACAACATGGATAAACCTGCAGACGGTCATATGTACATAAAAACGGATGCGAATGCACAAGTAGAAGAAGAGCAAGGGTCCTGTATTCAGAACTTAACATATTGTTGAGAAATAAATATTTAAGTTCTGCGGTCTAGTTCAAGGAGGGAATGAACAAAATTTCACAGCACACAAAAGGCGTAAGACTTGTTGGATGACAGATTTTTGTTTCGTTTTAAAGCAAAAACAGCGCGGTCCTGCAGCCATGAAATTCGTGTTCACATTTAAAAAAAAACACACAAAGGCACCTCGTGGCGTTTTCTTCGAAACCAGCAAGGGCAGAGAATCGTCTTATAACCAAAACCAGCAAGGGAGAGAATCGTGTTATAGCCAAAAGTAGCAACAGATGCCACAGATATACTTCAATCAAAAAAAGCAGACGAGATGAATGCTGGGAAAGGGGTATGGAAAGGGAGTGATATCATTTAAGTCGCCATTCCCCCTACCTTCCCCCACCGCCTAGAACGACCACCTATCCGAGCTTGTCAGCCCGGCTTCCTTGATTTGACCATTCACCTGTCCAGAGCAGTTCTTTGATCCACTACTGTCCACACTGGTGACGAACATGCGGGGGGGGGGGAAGGAAGAGCCTTCATTTCTGCCATTTTTTGTTTCTTTTCTTCTCGTCCTGACAAGACAGCCGTTGACCGCGAAGAAGTTGGGGCGCGAAGTGAACAAAGTTCAATGAGGGCACGATTGGTAGAGCAGCAGTCGGGAAAGTGTACATATGACTCGCCTCTGTCCGCGGGCCACACGTTCTGGCGGCAAACAACAGACGACAGCCGTTGTTGTTGGCCTGCCGCCTAGCTGATATTGTCACTGTCCTCGGTGTGTTTGCTGCTGTTGTCGTCAGCCCTCCCCGTCGACGGCTTCAACTATGGCTGCCGGTGTCTGTCGCGATCGGCCTTGGCTCTCGTGACGTAGGCACGTGTCCATCCGGCGCAGAAAACACGCGAAATAATCTCGCTGCTTGAGAACTAAGTGTGCTACCGGCTGGGTGTGCTACTAAAGGCTTTACATTTTAGCTTGGGGACAGGACGCGGGTGACCGAAAGTAATTGGTTTTATTGCAGCAGTAGCTGGTCTTGTAGTCTTTGATGCATTGTATGACTTTGCATACAAGCAGTGCTGACAAATTTGTAAACGCTTCGCCAGTCAAGATGCAGAACTCGAGCGCGCAGAGCAGCGTGCTAAACATATTTTGGCTGGGGTTTGCTTTGATAATATGAGGCATGAGCAGACACAGCATCAGCAAATGTGTGTTGTATGCCTCGGGGTTACTAGCTGAGTAATGGCTGACGCACTCAGTAATGGCTGACGCAGGTTCAACTATGTTAGATTTTGCTTAATTTTGTTGTTATTTGTGGTGTTTTTAACTGTTTTGTGTGCGGTGGGTGAGTGGGTGGACTGCTTGGTGTGCGTGCGTGCGCGCGCTGAGAGTTACTTGGTCATTTTAACTCAGCAGAGACTGACATTACTAGTTTTTTTTTTACTCCAGTCAGTTGCAATGCTAGACATGCACCTTTGTTACTCTATTTTTAATCTGTAAATTACCGGTGGCTCTAACAGGTAGTTTCAAATACCCGCCACTGCTCCGCACAGGAGAGTTCTGTCTTCTGACATCGCGAGAGTTGGAAGTGTCACCTGGTTTTGTGGTGGTGGGGGGTAGGGTTGGGGGAGTGTCGTGAGAGCCTGTTACAGGGTAGGCAATTGCTAGTTATGATTACCTGTCCCAGGAGAAAAAGATTATACACATACAGCAATGCTGCTTAACAGAGCAGAATCATTCGAAAGATGACTCACCGTCATCTCTTACTCTCTCTTTCTCTCTCTCCCCCTTCCCTCTCCTTTAATTCCTTCTTCCTTCTCTCTCTCCTCCCCTTCCCTCCCCTTTCCTTCTTTTCTCTCTCTCTCTCGCTGTTTGACACCCCCCTCCTTTTCACGTCTATTTTCTTTATCCCTACTCCACCCACACCTCATTTCGTTGTAAATTTGAGATTTTAATTAATTTTTTTACAGGCTGGGGTTTATTGCTTCTTCACACACATTTATTTTTCAGCTTGACCTCCATGTAGTGCTTTCTCCAAGGCAGACCACTTTTTTTTAACTCCCACGCTAAGACTAGTAAGACTTATTGCTGCTATATATCAAAAGACCAAAGCGGAAACAACACAGTTCCTGGAGACAATCTCTCTTTCTTGTATACAAACCCCTTCCTCGACACGGACGACGTGTTGAGAGATGAGAGATATCTGTGTCGAGTGGAAGTGCTTGACTGCAAACCGCTCTCTCGTCGCGAAAGAAGAATCTACAGGAAGCAGCAAACTAGTGTAACATCAGACATCAGACTGTAACATCAGACTTCAGACTGTAACATCAGACATCAGACTGTAACATCAGACTTCAGACATCAGACTGTAACTTCAGACTTCAGTCTGTTACTTCAGACTTCAAGATGGAGTGAGTACACCACGGTTGTCAGAGGACAGGGTCGTCTTGGGGCCGAAAGAGAGGAATTGCTGCGTGTCGCCTCACTAGCGACAGTGCCCTTTCGCCCTCTAGCGTACATACGTCACCTGTTCGTATCCCTCGTTTCTTGTCCTTATAAGACACTTCGTTGTAACCATAGAAATCATCAGTTATTTTCTCCCTTAAAAATTGACCGTTTCATCTTCATTTCTGTTTACAGTTTACTGACATTCATTTCATCCCTATTGTCCAGTATTCTGAGCAGGAAATGAGTGCCAACAACAGTTTCGAAAAATTAATCATTTACGACGTTGGGACTGAAAAAAAAACCTCCACGCGGCCTTGATAAAATATTGTTGATCATATCGTTGACGGGGAAGAGTGTGCACACATTTCTTCTTTTCTTTATTTATGCTTTTATCCTGTCTTCAATTAAACTTGTGACTCAGTGCAAGTGTATTCGCCCCTTGTGTTGTCACGACCTCGTCACACGACGCCTGTCACCTCTGGCTGACCCTGACCTTGGCGGCTTGGGTCGGTTAACGGGGCGGATATGAATGAGGAGGCGAGTGGACCGCTGAAAGGCGGGTAGGGCCTGATAAGAGGGAGCGGTCACCGGCACAGAAGAGGTCGCTGGGGTAGTACATTCCTTCCCTACCGACTTCGGGAGGGTACGGAGGGAATGCTATGCGGGTGGAGTGCAGAGGCCACGCCCATGTTGTTCTCGAAACTAGTAGTCCGCCGGGGTGTTGGTCGAGCGCTGAGGTCATTGTGCTCAGCAAGCGCTCCGTTCGTGAGACAACTTGCTGCTTTAAGGCAAAGAAAAGGATGGGCGCCGCCATATCAAATCCCACATCGAAGCTTCTGATATTTAATTCCGTTGCTGAGCATGTGGTGGTCAAAACCGAGACGAATTGAAAACAACCTACATTCGAGCCGGGAAAAAAGACTGCAGGTATAGATCCAGCAGTGAAAGAGAGAAATGCTCTGTAACTGGCTATAAGAACAGCAGAAAAAACCCTAAACATTTGTAGTTCCTCAGGCCTCCTTTTGAGCGCAGACCACATACATGTGGAGAACGTCCGTGCAAGTTACCATACATCCTGCATTACCCAGCAAACGAAATTGTGTTCGGTAGCCGGGTGGGCTGTTAAGGGAGAGAACTGGAAAGGCAGGGGACTGTGGATGGAGTAGAAGAGAAGAGAGTAGCAGAAAAAAAAACGATTAAGAAATGTATGCTTGAGCTCTCAATTCACACGAAATTCCGTATATTATTCGCTCCGCGCCTTCGGCACAGACCATCCAGAGCCCGGGGTCAAGTCCGCACCGCCCGCCTGTTACGATTCCCTCCGTCGTCTGTCTCCTTGCGATGACGTTATCGTCCCGCGAGATTGCTTGGTGAGGACACGGGCCTTGATGACTTCCTGCCCGCTGTGCCAGATGTCATCTATTCGTGACGACCGTTCTTTCCTGACAGGGACTTTTGTCCGCATACTTCTCGAGTCACTATCTGCAGCTGTCACTGACGTGACTTTGTGTCACCTTGTTCACCTTGGCGGTGAAAGTAGGTCTGGCTTCTGTCACCCAGCGTGAGGGGATTTCAGTTTTACCCACTCACTATGCCTCGATTACTCCTTTCAGCATGTACACGTTTCTCAGTTTATAGGTATAATCAGTCATCTTAACGATCTTAACTGTCATTTCTTTCTTTCTTTTGCTCGTTCTTTCATTCATTCGTTCGTTCGTTCGTTTGTTAAATGGTTTGTTCGTTCCGTTTATCTCTGTATCTATCCCTTTCTCTCGCTCCCTCCCTCTCTCTCTCTCTCACGCACACGCACTCCCTCTCTCTTTTCCCCAGCCGAGACACGGAAGAGAGAGAGAGAGAGAGGTGATGCACACGTAATCATGCGATATAAAATGCACAGTTTTATGACAGGACGGGTGAAGGCAGTAGACGTGTGCAATATGACTGGCAAGTCAAAGACGTATTTTCAACTGTTTTGTGTGCTGCACACGCTTGGCAAGCAGGACATGCGTGTTAATCTTCCTTATTTTACTCTTCTGGATGTGTTGTCTTAAATTTTATCGTCTGGGCTTGAATGCAGAATGCCCGCTCTGCATTAAGTCAAGTATGACGGGGAAATGTATTGCTTAAGGATAGTCCCTTAGGAACCTTTAGTTCTGCAATGGTCATAACTACTAGCTTCTGTCGGCATTGCAGTCCGCCTGCATTACCTAAAAAATGTAGTCTTAAGGCACTGTCCTGAATAATGTCGCACCAGAAATCAAACAAGTAGTTGTTCAGTACATGTGCGCAGTCTCGAAGCTGTTTTTGTTTATTGTAGCATAGACCTGAACGTTTGTGTACGGGCTAAAGGACATTGCACACGGAACGCTGAGATACATAGCGTGTTTCGTAGTGCCTTCTCTGAATAAGACGGTAATACAATGACTTCCTTAGTTTCTGGAGAGTTGCATTGTGTGAAGTAAAACAGGTTTGTTTTCAGTTTAGGTGCAAACTGCATGTTTTACAGGGAAGGATTTTTTGTCCTGTCCACAGACACTCCGACTAACTCCACCACCCCGACAGTGCTGTCAGCTAACACAAGCAATGCAGTGGACATCGGCAGCACTACAGATGGCGCTAGCGTCGTGTCAAACTCCACGACCAGCTTGACAGAAACAGCCACTACATCGCGGCTAACAGGTGCAGCGACGACCAGTGATACATCCACAGCGATTGCCGCAGCTGCAGCAGAAAGCACGACGACACAGGTGGGAGAGGCATCTGTAACTACTACAGCCACCTCCATTACAACAACACCGGCAGCAACAAGCCCTGCAGCGGATTTGGTGACGACCTCACTGTCTGCAGCTGCGACCACCCAGTCAAACACAGCTGTAGCGAGTACTGCTGCAAACACATCGACAACGACCTCCGACAAGGTACCTGCCTCCACGCCAGTGATGGTAGAGACCGCTACTTCCGCCACAACAACTGCTGCATCAGTACCACCAATACTTGTCACCACAACCTCTGCAACTGCAGTGGACGCCTCTCAAAGCAGTTCCTCTACAACAGCGGCGACATCGTTCAGGGCTGACAGCACCACGACCACAGACTTCAACAGCACGACGTATTCTTCCAGCACCACGACATCATCTCCGTCATCGTCACAGGCTGGCCAAGGCGCAGCTGTCGGCGGCTCTGTGATAACGACTTCAGGAGAGGTGACCACAACCACTACATTTGAAACTGCTGCAGGTCTAGGTACAACGACAGCTGCCAGCTTTCCTGCAACGGTGATAAACACTAACGTCAGTGGAACTCAGGCAGCCGCATCGCCAGAGACGACAGCCTCCACTCCCACCACAACTGGCGCCGCCACGTTAACGCCAATGGCAAACTCAACTACGTTTTCTTCTGAGAGCAGCGACGCTACCTCTTCGATGGATTCGAGGGCGATGACAACGCCTCAGACAGCAACAACTTCGGGCCCTGCAGAAGGCAACAATGGCACCACGTCAGCAAATACATCAGAAACAGTCTCAACTGCTGGCGGTCTTACAGGCGGTGGACTCCAACCAGAAACTTCCCTTGGTCAGTCCCCTACATCCACTGAGCCATCAGGCCCTACATCGTCGGCATCTCAGACAACTGTTGCTAATACAGAAGAAATCACCACGACCACCACAACCACCACAACTTCTCTCCCCTCCGCAGCTGCCACCACAGGTAACTTCATCGTCATCGGCAGTACCACGCCAACACTCCAGACGCCGTTAACAACCCAGTCCGTTACAAACACCACAGCACAGACAGCAGGGCCTACGACAGAGACCTTAAATAATGCTGCATCCAGCTTCGTCAACGGCACGTCGACGACAGCAATGATTGCAGCCACTACGTCCCCCGTTCCGTCAGAAGTCTCCTCTCAAACCACCTCTCACACGACCTCGAGTACAGCAGGTGAGACGTCACCTGTGTCGACCGTTAGCGTTGGCGTGAATTCTACAGTTTCCAATAATACGACAGTCACGTCAGCTCCCACGCCGACGACACTCACAACATTAACTGAAAGCACTTCAGCTTTCGCTGAGGTCACAACCAACGTGACGTCATCCCCGGAGCCTGCCAGTCCCAGCCTCGGAGGTACAAGCGGACCAAACTCTCCAATAACGACAACGGCGGCGACAGCTGACGCTTCCGGCGGAACTGACAGCATGACTACTTCGGTTCCTCTGAACAGTAGTAGGGAAATTAGTCCTGGAACCACGTATGCAGCCGTCATCATCGGCAGTTCGTCAGTGCAAACAGGCCGCGTTGACACGACGACTGCTACAACAGGAAACACCACCGCTAACATCCCAACGACTCCAGCTATAACCACAGCAAGCCAAGACCTCACCACCCAGGAAAGTTCCATGAGCGTTTTCACTATATCCTTTGATACTTCAGGGGCTGATACCACGACGTCAGCTCCCAGCACCATCGTAAACAACACGACACTCGGCGAAGCTGTGGAAAGTACTTCCTCTGGTACCGGAAACACAACCGCAACAGCTGCAGCAAACACTACAGTCCCCACCATGGACATTACAACGACTTTCTTGCCCGCGCTGTCGACTGGCGCAGAGCCTTCAAACGTGTCGTTGTCTCCTACGGGCGCCTCAATCACGGCAACAACCCCCGCAAACAGCACCCCAGCTGAACAGAGCACTGACATTTTCCACCCCACGACGTCCGTAGGCGGTGCCAACGTGTCTGTTACGACTGAGGCACGTACTGTCGTCATGGACAGCACCGCAACAACTCCAGCAGCAGCCACGACGTCATTGGTTGGGAATGAGACCGTAGCAACTACAGCTGCCGTGGAGACAGACACCACGAACGTGACCTACAGTGCCAACACCAGCGCCATCACTAGCCCCGTCACTAGCCCCGTCACAAGCACGATCACTACCCCCGTCACTAGCCCCGTAACTAACGACATCACTAGCCCTATTACAAGCACCATCACTAGCCCCGTCACTAGCGACATCACTAGCCCCGTCACAAGCACCATGACTAGCCCCATGACTAGCCCCGTCACTAGCGACATCACTAGCTCCCCGTTCGTGGCGCCCCAACTCGTGGCTCATATAAACTACACGCTAAGCGGCATGAACTGGACAGAAAGCCTCAAAAACAGTTCTTCTGATGAGTTTCAGCAACTCAGGAACTCGACGATACAATGGGTGAGTTTTTTTTCTTTCTTCCTTTTAATGCGTATGCGTTGATGTGTGTGTGTTTGGGGGGATGGGGAGGGGTGGAATATATGGGATGTAATGTAAGAAAGGTTTGCCAGCAAACGGGGCCAGTTTTTTTTATCCTACACAGAATATTCTTTATTTGCCCGTGTTGGTCTTTCTGTATTTCTGTCTTTGTCTCTGTGTGTGGGGGGGGGGGGAGGAGAGGAATATGGTCCCATGTATGTGTGTGAGCGCGCGCGTGCATTCATGCAGCAGTGCAATATTCACTATCAAGAAATGTGCGTGTGTGCGTGGTGTCGTTCACAGCGCGCCCTCTGTTACTTATGTTAAGATGTAGATGGTATAAACAAATAGTAAATTACATCGTAAACGTTACGTTTAAGAGTTTGGTTTACACATGTGTATATATGTGCATATATATATATATAATGCCTATTTGACAAGTGTTTCGATAACGTGTAACAAAGGATGTGCTTCTTGAAAATACGTGTTTCAGCTGATGAACATATTTCCCGAGATGACGAATATTACGAATGTTAAGTTCAGGTAATTTTTTTTCCTGTTGCCTCTTCACGAAAATGTTATGAGTTCTAACTCGACTTTACCAGAAATATCTGCACATTTAGGGCGTTTTGTATGCATAATTTATCAGATTTTGGCAGAGAGGGGACATCATTGTAAAAAGTCAAGGCGTTGCTCTGATTAATACACATGCAGGGCAAAATTAAAACACGACGAGGAATAAACAGATATGGTTTTAAAGAAAATAAAACTGTTAATGCATGAACTTTTGCAACTTAATATAGCCGTTTCTAAGTGTATATGTTCCGAGAATTTAGGCTCTGTTCTCAGGAACTGCTAATCTTTGTAAACAGGGCAGGCAGCGTGGTCACAGAGGTGGAAGCAGTCTTCAACTCCACGATCAATGCCACTGACTTGAGCTTCCGCTTAACACAAGCAGCCGAAACAGGGGTCATTTTATTAGACCAGAACCTCACACTCAGCGCCCTTTCCGTTTCCCCAGGTATGAGGGCTTCAGTTCTACAGCAGGACGCCGCAGGAAAATCGATAGACTTATGAGTGGATGGCGGGACGTGAAATGCTTAGTGTTTAGGAACCTGTGACTATGTAGCCTTGAGGAATATGTACGACGTGATGTGGGTTTTATGTTAAACATATGGCTAATGTCGTAACATTTGCCAGTTTCTGGGACACCATAATGGCTAGACTCTGCTGCTGTGCGTCACAAGTTAGAAGTCAAAGGATAGATGTGTTTTCTGTTCCAGCTGTGGAAACATCTACTGTGGCAACTGACACAGGGGTGATCATCAACACCACCATGACGTCCGCTGCAGGGTCACCAACTACGTCACAAGCGCCCAGCGTGACGTCTTCGAGGGACACTGCGACAGAGAGCAGCACGGACCTCGTGGTCACGTCTACTGGCGGTCCGTCGTCTGCTGCAGGCAACGTGACAGCCGGTGGCGTGACAGCGGAAACTACATCCTGGCCGGGTGTCACGTCGGAGAATGCCACAACAACGACGACTGTTGTGACAGCGAACGCGACAGGCCTCGAGACTCCATTGGTCACAGGTGTTACAACCGCTACCACGATAGGTGGCACAAACCAGAGCACCACAGAAGTCTTTGTCCAGGGAAACATCACGCAAGAGACTACCGCGTCGCCCGTTTCCATGACAACAGGAGGGGACGCAACTGTCACTGCGGCAGAGAATTCCACAGTCACAACTGCGAACACCACACAGGAAGCTTTAACAACGACAAGTCCTTCTGCTGCAGAACCTCGCACGACTCCTATCATGAGTAACGTGACAGCCACCTCCACAGACAACGTCACTGTCTCGACCCCCAGGGAGAATTCTACTGGGCTCACGCAGGTAGAAACCACTACGCCTATCGTCATGACAACTGGAAATATCACGACCGACAACGAGACGAGCGCAGTCATCCTGCCGGGTTCCGGCGATATGACGTCAGCGGGCGTGACAACGAGCGGCGCATGGAACACAACCCTACCCACAACAACACAAAACGCTAGTTCGCCTTTTGTTTTTGGAGACTCTACGACCTCCACGGCGGTAGAAAACACTACATCTACTGTCTCGCCAAACGTCACGGGATCGGTAACAACACAGAGTTTTTCTACTGGCGTTGTCACAGGTTCCGTGCCGGTGGAAAATGTTACGACCACTGTGTCAGCTGAAAATATAACGTCGTCTACTACAAACGAAAACGTTACGGCAACGGTAAACGTTACAGTGCCATTAGCATCAGAAAACGTGACAACGCCACCGACAACAGTAAACATGACGTTTACACTGACACCAGAAACAGAGAACACTACCCAGTCGGCAATAGTTGGAACCTCCGCGGGGACCAGTACGCAGCTGGTCACAACAGATAACGTCACTCAGGCAACAACAACGGATAACGTCACTCAGGCAACAACGACGGAAAACGTCACTCAGGCAATCACAACGGAAAACGTCACTCTGGCAGTTATAACTGAGAACGTTACTCAGTCGAGCACAACAGAGAGCGTCACACACACAGTTGTAACAGAAAACGTTACTCAGTGGAACAGTACGGACAACGTCACGCTGCCAGCCACTACTGGGAACGCCACTCAGATAATCACATCGGTAACCACTGAGCCAGCAATAACGGAGAACGTCACTCTGGCCAATGCAACAGAAATCGTCACTCAGCCCAATACAACAGAAATCGTCACTTGGCCCAACACAACAGAAATTGTCACTCAGCCCAACACAACAGAAATTGTCACTCAGCCCAACACAACAGAAATTGTCACTCAGCCCAACACAACAGAAATCGTCACTTGGCCCAACACAACAGAAATTGTCACTCAGCCCAACACAACAGAAATTGTCACTCAGCCCAACACAACAGAAATCGTCACTTGGCCGAACACAACAGAAATTGTCACTCAGCCCAACACAACAGAAATCGTCACTCAGCCCAATACAACAGAAATTGTCACTCAGCCCAATACAACAGAAACTGTCACTCAGCCCAATACAACAGAAATTGTCACTCAGCCCAATACAACAGAAACTGTCACTCAGCCCAACACAACAGAAATTGTCACTCAGCCCAATACAACAGAAACTGTCACTCAGCCCAATACAACAGAAATTGTCACTTGGCCCAACACAACAGAAATCGTCACTCAGCCCAACACAACAGAAATCGTCACTCAGCCCAATACAACAGAAGTCGTCACTCAGCCCAATACAACAGAAGTCGTCACTCAGCCCAACACAACAGAAATCGTCACTCAGCCCAATACAACAGAAATCGTCACACAGCCCAATACAACAGAAATCGTCACACAGGTGTCCAGCACGAGCGCCAGTTCAGAAGAATCGACGCCAATAATGAATGTGTCTTCCCCGGCAAGCACGTCACTGCCAACCACGTGGCCTTCTACAACAACTGAAGCGACTACAACCGTGTACGGCACGTTTGCTGTCACAGAGGGCGCTGTTTGGTCTGACGCGCTAGGGGATGATGGCTCCACAGCGGCTACCATCCTTCGGAAAAACATCACAGAAATGGTATGTTTACAACACTGTTGCGTGCGTGCGCGTGTGTGCGTGTCCCTCAGGAGTGGAAAATGTTTAAGAGTTAGCCTGAGCGTCACCTTTCTGTGACAGACGGAAGGAGAGACAGACGTCTGTCTTTACTGTTGTGCTCCTGAGAAATCTGCGAGCGCTCAGCGTTGCTTCACGTTCAAAACGAATACCCCCTTTTATTAAATGCGGGCGTGGCACCGTGTCGCACTTGGTTGGTTGGTTATTTAGAGGGACAGTGCTTCCACCTCGCGGTGATTTCGCACTATGGGGGATGGGGTCCTATTACTAAACTATGCACTGAAAGAACCACCAGACTGATGGCGGCAGTAAGATGGCCAGTGCGGAGAGGCAGTTTAATGTGCGAGGAGATGGCCGAATGGAGTTTGCACAATGTTTAACTCCAGGAAATAATCCTTGGCCACACCATGATTCGAACCATTAACCTTCCATCTGCTAGTCCGCAGCTCTACCAACTGAGCTAACTTTTCGTAAGTTTCCTTATCTATAAGAAGACCAGGATGTGTTGGCACATAATGTACCTATATAAACATAACTGAAGTTTTAACCAATACTTGTCTGTCGTATAGATCCCTCCCATATGAGGGTAAAGTTCAGCCAGAAAACTGCTTTAGTCATAATAACCCCAAAAATGGTGTGTATGTAAGTCATTTTCAGTTTATCGGTGTTTGTGTCTCTCAGCAGTTTGGCAGCTGCCATCCTCCTTCTCGGGGCACGTGACCATGGACGCCAATTTTGTTTGGTTACTTCTGCCCGAAGTAACCTGCTTTTGATCTGAGGACATTGTATTTACCCTTATACCGCCTTCTTTTTCAGCTCGTCGAATTGTACAACAGAAGCTCACTTTCGGAGATGTTCCGTGAAATTAATAACGTCCGCTTCAAGTGAGTCATTCTTTGTTTTGTCACTTGGGGACTTCAAGACGATATTCTTTCTCTCCACCTCATTTCTTCTCTCCCTCGCTCTGGGTGTGCGTGCGTGCGTGCGAGCGTCTGGGTGTGTGTCTGCGTCAGTAAGGGTATGCGTGCGTGCGTGCGTGCATCTGGGTGTGTGTCTGCGTCAGTAAGGGTATGCTTGCGTGCGTGCGTGCGTGCATGTATATGTGTTTGTGTGTGAAAACCTTACAGCATTATGCTGCAATGCTTGTCTCAGATGGTGTCAAGTACTTGTGTACAAACAGCCTGCGATTATTATGTGTCAACAAACCCCTTCCTTTTAATTGTGGCTGTGCTGATGCGATTGAACTGTAACCTGTATCTACAGGAAAGGCAGTGTGGTGGTGACGTACGAAGCCGTGTTTCTGGCTCATTCTTCAGTTAACCCAGACAACGTGACGTCAGCCTTTTTGACTGGTCTGGAGAGCAACAAGCTGGGCGGCGTATACCTTGTGGACACCTCTAGAGTCGAGCACTCCAGTAAGCATTTTCAGAGCTTCCCGAACCCATCAAAACTTCCACCCATTAAAAAAACTGTCTACTCATCAAAATTATCCCTTCGACAGTTAAGAGACGACATACAGTAGCAATGAATTAAGTCACCTGTCAGTGACGTACGTAGCCGTCACCTTACTTCATTTCTACCTTGACTTCACAGTGATTGCTGAGCGACGAATTGTTTGTTTTCATTTCTAGGCGCACTGGTGGCGCAGCCAAGTGAAGACAGAGTGGTACCAGACTGGGGCATCGCTGTTATCGTCTGTGGGGGTTGTATTCTCATCTTCCTCATCTTCATGATCCTCGTACTGGTAAGAGGCTGCTTTCGTCTGCTTGTCTCATTCGTCTCTCCACACGTTAGGCGCTCTGTTAATTATCTAATGTGAGTATTTTATGTAAAATTAGTTGGTTTTTAGTTTGTTTTTTTTTAAACTCACTCCCCCACTTATCCATCGACCCACTCTCTTCACCCCCTAGCAAGCACATTCATTCCTACAGAAAGGAGGAAGGGGGAAATGGCAGGGATGGATTCAAAAAAGGAGGCTACGATTACAAAGAAAAAGTCGGAGAGAAAGAGATAACTGGGTGTGCAGTCAAAGGAAAGAGAAAGGGGAAAAGTAACCAAGGGGAAGCGTCGTGACATATGCCTAAGTTCTCTCCCTTTAACGGCTCACTGGGAGGGCCGCCATGACAGACTGGCTGTGAAGTCCTCTCTGTTGCAGTGCTCTCGCCGGCAGACGCGGCAGAAGTACAACCTGACGGATGACCCCGACGACATTGGCTATCGCCGCAGCTGGGGGTACTCCACCAGCTCCGAGTTCAGCGACTACATGGCCTACGACAACCGCACCTACGACAGCTCCTATGACAAACGGCCGGACAGGAACGGCAAGCACGCCATGCAGGACCAGCCCAGTGGCGCCACCAACGGCACGCGACATCCGGCGCAGACAGCAGAGGTAATTCTGCAGGCGGGGCGGGGCGGGGGAGTCTAGCGACGTGGGTTGTCGTTAGTGCTGCCACAGCCTGCTAGCTCGGGGCCTGCATCCGTTCACCTGCTCACCTTTCGTAGCAAGCGAGCGCCTTGACTGCCGCCACTGATAAATACATCGCACATTTCTTGGTGTTCTGTGTACCGACTGTCTGTCGGGATGTTGACGGTTGAGGTTGTGGATACGTGCGTGTCCCGGTGTCGCCTCCTTTCTTTGGGGGAGGGGAAGGAGGAGGAGGAAATCTATTCTCTCCCTCTGATGGTAAAAGGGAGACAACCTGTTTACATTCGTGCTCGGTACCTGTGAATATTTTACAGGGAAATATTAACGATAATAAGAACACTTTCAAACATCGCAAATCAACAAAATATTGAAACGAGTTTATTGTGCTGCGATATGTGTATTATTCTTTCATTGGCATACGTGGCATAATAGACTACACAACTGGCTTTTAAACAATTTTGATTCTAATATCATATTCGGAGAAGATAAAAGAATTTGGTAGATCAATAAAACTTTGACTCTCTTCCTGTGCTTGCTTTTCTCTTTGCGCGCTGCTTGCTTCCTCACAATCACCATAAATCAACAAAATATTCGAACAAAATAATACTTTATTATGCTGCTTTAGGTATATATTTCAGTTATTGGTTTATGTGGCATAACAGGCTACACAACTGACTTTTAACAAACAAATTTTGATGGTGACATATTCGGAGAAATAAAGAACTTGGTTGCTCAGTAAACCCTTGACACTGCACCCGTACTTGTTTTGCACTCTGCACTCTGCTTGCGTCCTCGCTACATGTGTTAGTTTCTGTACTTGACACCGCAAACCATTTCTGAACTCTTCCCTTCTGTGATTTTGTTATTTGTTTGAGTACTGGGTAATATTTTCTTAACCGGTATTAAGTGCTACTTTTTTTAGCCAGCATTAAATGTTACTTTTTTTGTGCTTAGTCCTCCTGCTTCTTCTTGTCTTTTATTTTCTTCCGTCCTTCCTGTAAACTGGCTTCCGTTCTTGTTTTCGCTTTCTTTCGGTCCTTCTGCCCTTCCTTCCTTACAAATTGTCCTTCTTTCCTTTTCTTAGCTTGAGCTATTATTTTGCATTTAAAACAAGGGAACTGGACCAAGCTAAGACATGACAAAGACAAAGACAATCTACATGTTTCGGGGCACTACCCCTTCATCAGGACGACACAAAAACGACGAAAAAACGAC
>SMGT01000005.1:123394-139684 GCA_004794575.1 Lanistes nyassanus | reverse complement strand
AACATGTAGATTGTCTTTGTCTTTGTCATGTCTTAGCTTGGTCCAGTTCCCTTGTTTTAAATTTAAGATAGAATTTACTCCAAGCGGCAGTCACCTGTTTTTCTTGCACTATTATTTTGCTGTCACCTCTACTACACTCTAATTCTAAGATCACGAAGCTCACCTCTCTACCTTTGATCTTTGACCTTACATTCACTTGCTGCCCCTGCATCTTCTGACCAGTGCACTGCTTTGCTAGCCATGTTCCGTTGTTTCTCTCTGTCGCTCGCAGCGGACTACCAAACTCTGACGCACCCAGACCGCCAGACCGACCACTGCTGCCCGTAGTTGACGTGAGTATATGCGGTCTTGTGTAGCACTGCGCCATGTTCGCCACACCTAGGGCTTCACTAACCTTGTGTACTTCAACTTTTACCTTTTTCGGCTTTTTGTGGCTTTTTTCCAAAAGAATTTCATTTACAGATAAAAGTACTGTGTTTAGTGGCCGTGTGTCAGGGGAAGCAATCAGACATTCCTTGCTTTTTTCATATTACATTTACTTCCCTTGTTTTTAAGGCGTGCACAGGTAAGCACGGGTCTTACTATGGTCCTGTCATAACCTGCAGCCGTCACTACCCATCACTACCTCAGTCCTCATCATCCTCGCTCTCGTCGCCGCCGCCATCATCATCATCCAAGAACTAGCGCTGATTACATTTCTTGAGTACCGGGCCACATTATTTAAAGGTTTGCCTGCAGAGGTCGGTGTTTATGAAACAGCGTTAACTTTGTCTGTACAGGCGGCAGTCCAAGCAGTAACAGATTTATACTGACAATTTACTGATTGTTACATTCATATTTCCTCTCGCTGCTTTTGTTGTTTTTAGCGTTGTTTGTAGATGTTCATGTTAGTAACGTTCCTCCTCACCGACTTTCAGGTAAATAACTCTGCAATGCGCATGCCCAGGCTACAAGAGAGAGAAAAATCAAACCCAGCGGACAGTTCGTCTAATACAGACGCCAAGAGAGACAACCTTTTAACATTTTACGACATTGACCAGGATGTCTGGGAGACGCGTTTGTGACTGGCATTCTGACGACGTCAGTGTTGTAGGGTGAAGTATAAACTGTATGGTGGCATCGGGTGTTTTAAACTGTTTTGGATCCATCCGCTCCAATATTGTTCTGATGTCACAATGTCTGGGAAAGGGTAAAACAAGAACTATGGCTGTAAAAGCAGCAGTACGGTGAGATTGTGCAGGGGGGAGAAAAAAAAAGTACAGTAAGGTGAATAGCCGCAGCTTGGC
The DNA here is from genome assembly GCA_004794575.1 of Lanistes nyassanus. Lineage (NCBI taxonomy): Eukaryota > Metazoa > Mollusca > Gastropoda > Architaenioglossa > Ampullariidae > Lanistes > Lanistes nyassanus. The sequence continues at coordinate 138,398 of SMGT01000005.1, read as the reverse complement.
CTGAGCTCATGGTGAACTGAGAAGGTGAACTCTCAAACCTGTTGAGAAACGATGCATGGATGTGACGGCAAGATGTGAAGAACGTGTGTTCATAGTCGCGCGCGCGCAGGGTGAAGCAGAATGGTGAGCACTTGCTGGGAGTGACGTGACCGCTTTTTTAAGAACGATGCGGAACCCCACAGACGAGTGGAGGGGGGGGGGTTTGGGTGACGTCATGAATGCACCGTGGAACCCTGGGCAAGCTCGACAAGAGAGGTGACCCACGTCTGAATTGCGTCGCGCTTATCGCCGATAGCCCGGACCTTTCCGAGGCCAGCGAGAAAAGATTGTAGGAGATCACGTGACAGCAAAGGAAGATTTGTACGAGAGCTGTACAAAAACCACAGAGATTCCGAGGCACACCACTGTTGCCCTCCCTACATTTTACGTGTTTCTCATTGACGCACTGCGTAATACTGTTTTATCTCGTCTGCATGAAACTAGTTGCCATCGTCACGGTAACAAATGGTTTCATTATCACATTATGGTAATGCGTTACAGCCGGCAGAAGACGGGTGCTGTTCTCTCTATAAACATATCTTTGAAAATTCTGTATTTTTTTATGCTTTTTACGGGTTTGGGTTACTCAGTTTATGCTTGATTATATCATGCAAAGTTAAAGCATCTGATTCCATATAAATTGCTTACCAAAATGCTGCCAATTTGATTGCATCATATTGCTGTCGGGTTGAAGTCTGCTCCCTGGGTCTAACAGTCTATTCTGTGTTTAAACTAGATTTTTATTTTATTGTCTGTCAACTCTTTGCATACTACTCAACACGTTTTTCCCTAGGTCTTTTAATACACAAAAGTTTGACGTTTATCCACACGAAAAGATTGGACTTTTCCACAGCACAAGTTCATATTTTCACTTTGTTTCAATGGTCCGCATTCCAGATAACCCTATAAATTATTACCACTTAACATTCAGAGAAACCACGCAATGCAGTAAGTCAAGATTTTTTTCTTAGTTCTTTGTTGGAATAAAAATATGTTGGTGCTCACTGAGTCAGCTTACTGTTAGAAAATCGTTACTACTTGGAAAGTTAATGAAGGCACACACTAATTTCATAAATCTAGGAGACGTTTTGCAAAGTAATGTGTCTTTAATCCTAATTACTGTTGACCAAGCGGTTGTTGCTCGTGACGCTTTTCCTGATGGTGGTAGTATTGTGTCAAAAGATTACCTTAGTTTTGTTATTACAATGACAGCCCACTGGAATCAAACTCTTGACAAATTAATGCGTAGAAAAAAGCAAAAACGTGAACGCGTGCATGTTTAGGCCTTTTTATCAGAACGAATATGCACCTTACTTTGCCGAACATAGCCATTGATTTACAGAGGACCACGTTAGGCAAAGCAGGGCGCATCTTTGTTCAGTTAGGAAAGGTCTTGTGAAATCTCGAGAGAAACTGCACAGCCAGAATATTTGTTTAATTATAGCAAAAAATGTGTAGATGTTTGCTATATTGTATCTTCATATGGGCCATAGCAGACTTAAGCCGCAAAAAACGGTTATTTTTACATGTTTGTCACATTCCGGCCATGACCTTTTGACACCCATGTTTGCCCTACCGTTGTTCACTTTGACTGTGTTATATGTTGCTATGTATGACGTAGCATGTGATCAAGATATCAGCAGCCTTGTGTCTGAACTTTCAGAAAGCAATAACCTATGCCTATGTGTCCGTATCTCGTGTATATAATCTTTATAAACCCTTGATATTATCTCCCCTGCCCCCGCCAAAAACAAAGAAAAGGGCGAGAACCTATAAGGAGCACATAATCGTCTACATTCTTATATTTTATAAAGTCTTTTTGGCATTTTCTTTCCGATCTGGGAAGAAATCTTTAAGGAGTGTTGGTTTTTACTATTTTTCGTAAAAATAATAGTTTTGTCGGTCACTGCTACGACTTTTCCCATTCAGCCTAATGCACCCAGTTCACTATACTCCAAGCCTTCCCAAGAGCCTAAGGCGAGTTTTATCAAATTGAGATCCTGACGTCATGACTCTAAGGTGCAATTGTAGGAGCACTGCCTTATCACCTGACGCAACTCGCTCTCCTGGCGTTTGTAGAACTTGCCATGCTTGCTGAGAAACTGCAGAGCATTACAGAAGTTAGATCCGTGTAACCGATTGTTAAGGTTTGTTCGCTCTAACGCATTACTACATAAGCTCCATCAAAAAGTGGAACTATGAATTAGCTCTTCGGAGCCTTCGGCCACGTGAACCGTGTCAAGTATTGACGCAGTAACGTACGAAGTGGCACTGTTGTTTTGTCACAAGAAGTCTTTTGTAAAAAAAAAAGTGTGCCATGATATTCTGTACATATATCACTGTAAACAAAAGTTTTCAATGCCATGAATAATGCAATAAACATTAATATTACGTTGCTGCAGATTTCAATTATAGAAATTGTCAGCAGCTTTTTTGTGAGTTCCTACCGACAAACGGTAACATGATTCAGATAACTGTTACCAGTATTCGAAAAAAAAACAAGCTGTGATTTGTCTTCCAAATATGCTGAGCAAGTCTTGTTGCATTTTGAATCCAAGCTGAAGATACCCCCATGCATGCAGGGTGAATGACAAAGAAATGTTAGGCTGGCCGATGTTTCCAGTAGTCATCTGACTATGCAGAGTGTATTTTGGATTTCAAGACTGTATTGTAAATACGAAACATTTGCCCGCAGTAAAATGGCGGAAAGATTAAAGCGGTGCTGTTGTTCGTCTTTCAGACAATAGGAAGATGACGACGAACGTTAAGAGAGGAGGGGAAATAGAAAAAAAAACTGTGCAGTCGCATGTAGCCCGCAATTTCCGTGCGAACGAAATTTGGTCTTAATTTTTAAATGTCTCTGCTGCCTACCTAGTCAAATATTCAAACATTTTTATGGCAACTTCCGCGATCCAGTCCAAACATACGCACTCACGCGCTTAGACACACACACACACAAGCACGCCCGCACACACACGCATACACGTACACCAATATTTTAAACGAAAGTTTCAATGACAGTTAATTATGTGCACGCTCAGATAAAGTGTTGTGGTTAAGTTTTCTTTGGTTCAGTTTAATCAGGAACAATTTATCGCTTTTGTAAACGATATATGCATGTTTATCACGTGATGTAAATAAAAAAGATGAAAAATGTCGTCATTTGGTCTGAGATCCTAAGGTCCGCTGCAGCATATTCTAAGTTAGCCTACTGGTTACATTGGGCTAGGCTAAGCGATTCTCTTGTTGCAAAGTATAGCCCAGTCAGGCTATTTCCTCGTAAATGTAATAATCCTTGGTGCGTTTGGGGCACCTACACTCAGTTCTGACTGCCTGTGACATGTGCTGATCAGTGTCGTGTCCTGTCGGCAAGTTTGCTTTTCCCACCGACTTGGGGCACATGCGCGGCGTAGAAGTGTTTTGCATATGCTCATGCCGTTTGCTAGCCACACCAGCAGACAATTATAGATCAAGCCATGACCTCTACACAACGTCACTTTTTATAGTTACAGTGAACAAACCAATCCGTGGTGGTCAATACCCGAGTGGGGAAGAGATTTGGATTTCACAGTTAAAAAGTCGCAGGTTCGAAAGGCATATTAGTTTTCGACTTTTTTCGGGAGGGCGGGAGGGGGAGGAGGGAAGTTTTAGGGTTTGGTATTAGGTAGGGCTACTGTTTTCATGTATAAGTTCAAGCATAAGCAAATGTCCTCAAGCATAAGTTGACCGCGATAAAAGGCGGTTGGCGCATGCGCGCCCCTAGTCACTTGGAAAAGCAAACGCGCGTTCTGTCGAGAAGTTCTGTGGATCTGGCTACAGGCGAGATGGCAGGACAGCGAGAACAGGAAGTAGTGAACGGAAGGATGCGCTTGCTGCAGTTCTCTCCCCTCCCCTCCCCTCCCGTCACCCTGTCGCCTTGAGCGCAGCCTTTATTGCCTATACATAAAACCCCTGAAAGTCCTATATCAGCGTCATTTTTTTTTTGCAAGAAGCTGGGGCAGGGGGTGGCAGAGCGAGGACTGGGGCGTAGATGGCCCTATGGTATTGTGTAACAACAGACGACGGTACAAAGGGTATGTTTTGAAACTCCTCCCAGCCTTTCATACAGCCCTCCCCTATCCCACCACACCCTCCGGTTTAGTGGACCGAAAGGCGTGCGACGTACAGAAAATTTGATAAAATTAAGTCGCAAATCACGTTTCAATGAACTCGTACCCGACCTGTTTTGGAAAGGAAACAAGTGGAACCGTGTTGAATATTTAAATGAGAAGATAAATTTAAACGTTCGGAATTAATTTAGTCGATAACTTGCCCATCAACACTTTCTTAGCGTGGGGATTTTTTTTCTTTTAGAAAATGTGTATTTGGGTGGGAGAGGGGCTGAGAGCTGACTTCTAGGGGATGAAGTGGGACATGGTGTGAATGCTGAATGGGTGCAAGGATTGGGGGATTCGGTAACTTTATTTGTTTGGGTTTCCGTTGGTTTTTTTTTAAATTTTATTTCCCCAGCAGTTTAATGCAGCGTGACATAGAAGCGTACAAAATAGTAGGACTGGCACGCACACACAATATCACAATACACGCAAACATGCCTACATAGGAACATACACACAGACACGCACAGGAAGGTGAAAACAACAATAAGCGGTGTTTGTGACTCGCAAAAGCATACATTTTTATGGGTCCAGGGATTTGTATGCATACTGGAAAAAAATGTTTGTCAATACACATCTTTATTTGACAGACGAGCATTGACGTTGTTGTTCCAATACACTTTTCTGGCAAATAAAGTATATCTTGATATTTTAATTTGCCCGTGCCTGGTCAAAAGTGCAGGCACGCATTTGTCCATTTGTTGTGTCTGGGTGCGACTGGAACTTGCGTGAGCAATATCTGTCGCGTGCACGTTCCTGCGTGATTTCCTTAATGTCCGCCTCTGCTTGCGTGCGTCCTGACCACAGAAGCTCGTAGTGCATCATGGGACAGATCTGGCGCTGACGTGTTCTTTTTTCATCACACCATTTGATACACATTATACATCTCAGATATGCAGGGTTTATTACAAAGTCGTGTCAAGGGAAAATCTGTTTTAAAGGGTAACGTCTTTTCCCTTCACACCAAATAATATATACATCTATAACAGTTCATTCGATATCCGTGCGTGCGTGTGCGTGTGTGTGGTTCTTAAGTTGTTAAACGTCAACATGTCAGACAAATAATTTCAGATTCAGTTTCAAGAATTTGTTTCTAACACTTGCATAAGTACTATGAGCTCACACTGAAGACACTAAATAGGACGATTTTGAACTCCTGGCTGGGCTTGCCATTGAACCCGGCGTGGGTTGGTGGATGTGAGGAAACGTCCCAAAACTAACCCTGAGAAACACAAGGGTTTTAACAGTTCCAGCTTGGACATGACGTCGATATGTTCCTTAAGTTCCTCCAGAGAGCAACATCAGCATGGACATGTCGCGCATGTTCATCTTACCCCCTCTTCCACCAAACAGGGCGCCATTTTGCGATTTGCAGATGTTGCTGCAGCCATCGAAACAGCAGACGTTGCTGGCGGCACACGAGTGTTCGGCATCGCACTGGTGATACGAGTTATCTGCCCGGCGACTGCAGTTGGAATCCAGACATGATTCTGTTGGAAGAGACGAGAGAAACGTGAGAGTTGGTACAAGACTATCGGGCTGAGGGTCCGTACCTCATCGCACAGATTTATAACTGTCAACATTCCAGGAAGGTAGTCACAGACTTGTTCTGGTGTGGGGTGGGGTAGTGAAATTTCGATTATTTGAAACTAACACTGGGAGTTTTCTAATATATTCTCTTCTGCATCCTTCCCTTGAGATTTTGCCCTTTCCTTGAGTAAACATGCTGCTACACTAACTTGCTCCGCGACTACCAACTATCTCGCTTATTCTTCTACTCCCTCATTCTCTAGAGATTTCGCTCTACGATTTATTGGTCGATGTGAGGAAGAAAGTAAGTAAATAACAAAAATAAAATGATCCCGAATATGGGCTAACTGTACGCCCTATATGACTGCAACAAATCTAAAATGAAGCGAAACAAAACAGCACTTTGTATGCGTTCAGAAACCATACAGAGATCAGAATGGGAACGCACATGAGCAAACGATCCCACACACACGTCACAATGTAACAAAGACGCTGTCACTAAGATGTCACAAAAATTCTAAGACTGACAGGCATACTTACGCACGAGCATGGATCCAGGCAGCATGCGACTGCCGCGAGACGCCGCTACGATCCGCTTACAGACCATGCCGCATGCGTCAGGACAGCACGCGGTACCTGTCAATACAGAGCAGACAAGTTATTGCATGCAGTCGCTGCACGCACGCATGCACGCACACGCACGTCTTCCTAATCTCAGACAGAAACTGATTGTATTATCTATTTGATTTTTATGAAAAAAAATTTCGCCCGCACATTTGCCAGGGATTGTCAAGTCAGGTTTGGTCAAGGGTGGTCATTGGCTGCAGGATGCCTTTCATACATTTCACATACTACAGCAGGCTATATGTGAAACTGGTTGTAACAACGTCTAACAACATCTATCTGACCAACAAAGCAGGTGCACTATCAAGATGTCACGCACTCGGACATTCAGCCCGAACTATAGGTCTAAATGGTCAAAATTAAATCGGGTTCACACAGTTTGACAGTCGAGTGAAAACTAAGTTCTAGCCCAACCCTGTGCAATAAAAATCTCGTCACATTCTATCGTCAACACTTCTTTAAATTAGATCCATGCAGACACATGTTCTCGTTAAAACCTTGGTTGAAAAGAAGCTGCTAAGTGAATAATTCATGTCAATCAAATTCACATTAAATCTTCCTAGAGGCAAATGGATTAGATGCTGTTCCGCTGTTTTCTTTCAACGTTGAACGTAATTTGGATTTATTGTATTGTTCTCATTGTATTGGCAGCCTGAAAGATCCTCTCCCACCTAATACACGCACGCACGTACGCATGCAGCTCAGGGCTTATGAGACTAATGAAACCAAAACGAAACGAGATCGAATCTTGTTGGAAGCATAACCACAGCATACGGATGCACAAAAGTGCACCGGTTGCGCTTGGTGCACTATCCTCACAAGCCAACACGCTGAGCACAAATCACTCTCTCATTCCCTCACGAACTCACCCGACTCGCACTGAGTGTGGTGGTGACAGCCATGGAACATTCTTCTGCAGCCTTCCCCTTCCCGCAGGGGAGGGCACTGCGGACTCATCTGCTCTGCTTGCGCAGGCTCGGACAGCCGCTGGATGGCCTGTCCGTTCTGACCATGACCTGTGCCCCGGCTCTGGAGCTGCTGGTACAGGTGCAGAAGCTGTTGAGGTGAAACCTGCGCATGGCTGGATGGCGGCTGTGGCACATGACCGCTGTGTGGCGGACCGTTTCTTTGCATAGCCGCCAGCGCACGGGGGTCGGGGAAAGGGCCAGCAGAGTTAGGTCCCTTGATGTAGCCGACGTCTTGGAGTTGCGGCCCCTGCTGCGCGTTGGCGCTGGAATAAACAAAGGTAGGAGCGGCTTGCGGATTTGTCCTCCCCAAGATTTTGTTCAGCTGATTAGCCAGGAACTCCGGGGGCACGGGAGAATCCAGATGGTGGTTCACCGAGACGTGCTTTTGTTGCAGTTGCTGTTGCTGTTGCTGTTGTTGCTGCTGCTGCTGCTGCGGCGGCGGCCCCTGTTGCTGCTGCTGTGCGAGCTGCTGTTGTTGTTGATAGTGTTGCAACTGTAGCAGTTCCTGCACAGATGCAGCCTGGGAAGGGGAGTTCACAACGATGACGTTTGCGTCATGAGGGATTCCTGGAGGAAGCTGTAGGGCGGAGTGGTCAGACTGCGGCACGTGGTAAATGTGATACACCGGTTGCTGGGCTGCGTTATCCGGTTGAGCCGTCTGCGCGACCTGTGCGCCCGAAAAGCTGTGGTGGCCTGGCAGAGACCCTGGGTAAGCGTAAATCACTTGCACGCCCTCCGTTGGGGGCTGAATGCCTTGAACGTATTCCACAACTGCCCCCTGCTGACCGGGTGCGCTAGCGCCCTGCACGAACACTTGCGGCGGAAGCTGTGGTGGGACGTAACCTGACAACTGGGGTGAGTGCTGCTCACCCCGGGCTGCCAGTGATACCTGCTCGGAGTGCAGCACAGGTGACGCTTGGGAAGGCCCCGATGGAGAGTGTGCCCCTTGGCCAAGACATGCGGTCAGATGCAGAAGCAGCACTAAAACTGCAGCAATCAGAAAGGACTTTTATAACCTTCTTGACGTTTCTGTTAAAAGAATTAATTAGTCTGCTGCGAGCTAGTGTGTTGTGCTGAGAGGAACAACCAGAAAAAAGACTTGTTTGCAATGTTTCTACAGCTTGGCTCTTCTCACAACAGGCATCTGACGATGACATATTCCTGTGTTGTTCACTCGTGTGTGTGTGTGTGTGTGTTCATTTGCTGGCTTATGATCTCTTGTTTCTTTGTGGTTGGTTGGCTGGCTGGCTGGCTGGTTGGTTGGTTGGTTGGTTGGTTGGTTGGTTGGTTGGTTGGTTGGTTGGTTGGTTTTTATTGGGTTAAGGATGTATCAATCCTAAAAATGCTAGGCTCATTGAGCTGTCGACTTTTTCTCAAAGACAGAGCTAACCTAGACTTGCAGGTGTAGCCCTGTGATTAACCACAGACCCTCAATCTTTGCACCACCAGACCACCGTCAGTGACCGGCAACTGGCTTATGAGGACTGTGGGCAACTGGCTTATGAGGGAAGCTGGTTTAAGGGCAACTGGCTTGTGAGGACTGTGGTAACAGCAGTGAGACCTGACACACGGGGAGATCTAATGGATTCATATAAAACGTAAAACTAATTCCATCCCTGACAGGATAAATGGTGGCATAGTCTAGTGGGGAAACAGGATTTTTTTTCAACAATAATTTATGCTGTGCTCGCTATTTCTGACATCGTAATTTTATTCAGCCAAGTAAAACATTGTAATCCTAAGATGGAGGACATAGCGACGGTCATAATTATTTGTAAACTGACAAAACACAGTGTGTTTTCTTGGAGAAATTTTAATTTGTATTAATTCTGAATCCTGTTTTTATAAAGAGCCTTTTGGTTGTGTATTTATTATCCTCACTTTATGTTCCTTCACAGAAAAAAAACACAGTCATAAAAATGGCTGCATATTTATATTGTGCCACTATACCAAGTCCTCTGTAGTACAGTATTTCTCCCTAGCACCTATAGATTCCAAAACAGTTAATAGCAGGTAGCTGGCAGAAGATCCTAGAAAACTTATTTTCAAAGCACGTTTTTGGTTTTTGGCTGGAGGCTTGGGACAATAGCTTTAGTCACTGACAAGTGACTTGTCAAAAGGTTTGGCAAGCATAACGCAGTACACTGACATGTAAAATTCAAGACAAGGTGATTCTCTCAAGACAATGATTCTAGTCATGTTTAAACCTTGTCATCGACTTTATTGCGCTGAGACCCTACAGAACAACAAAGACTCAAACTGAGTTGCTTCACAGACATGCCTCACAGACATACCTCACAGACATGCCTCATACACTTAAATACAGCAGTCAGATACACTGATTTATAAATGATTGAACCAGTAGATCAGGTATATCAACATTAGAACAGATAAATGAAGGTGCTCACCCTGACAGATCATTAACAATACACGAATAACTGATCAAAAATGATCAACGACGAGCGATCAATACCACTCACTAGACTGACAAATACAACTGATGATGCGCAATAACAACTCATTGACCCTCGATGACACGGCATTTCCATCAAACGAAATTTATGACGACATCGAAGGACGCCCAGTGATCTGTCAGCTGGAGGAAAGACAAGAGGTTTGAAGAGCACCACGGTCAACAAATTAACGAAACAGTCAGCAGACGTGGGGTCTCCACCACTGTCCGCTGATCACAGGAAGAATCACATAGACGAGTCAATAGATGTCCAATAAACTGAGCGACCGACGCAAACGGCAGAAGAACCGGTAACAAAAGAAGCGAGGACTGACCTGTTGCCTGCTGTGAAACTGGAAACGACAGTTCGCCAGGTGGCGCCATGGCTAAGACCCACTGTTCAAGTCGGCCCCCGAAGCTGCGACGGATTCGCACGGGGTGTCAAGCTGTCGTCTGCTGCCATAAAATGCAGCCCTCGCATCGCTCGTGGAGGGTTGTACGGTATTATTTTAACTGCGCATGTAGCAGCAGCCAATGAACAATGGGCCCCATACACGAGCTGCTGGTTGGAAGACTGCGAGATGTCCTCTCTGTTCTTAGTTGGAAATGCCAGCCATTTGAAAGTTCTGAGGGCAGGGCCGACTGCAGGTGAAAGGACAGCAACCACTGATATGTAGACAATCCTGGAAAACGATTCTAGTCTCTACACTCCCTCATACCTACTCGATCGGATATACTCTTTACTCTTGAAAAGTGCACCTTCAGCTTCTTGACGTTTATGCCATTACAACACAGTTTTGCTTTTTATTGCATAACAACACACATTTTTATGTTGATGGAAGCATACCACACATTTTATGTTTATGGCAGCATACCACACGTTTTAAAGTTGATGTCATCCTGACAATCTCCCAGCGTGATTGGGTGTTTTTAATTTTATGCGGCTGAGGTAGAAATTTCCATTTTAGCTGCATCATTTGAGAACGAGAAATCATTACAAAAGATCAGATAGCTCTCTCTATATGTGTGTGTGTGTGTGTGTGTTATTAATAACATCAACTGAGAGCGTGTTGGTGGGTTACTGGCGTGGTAGAACATTCGCGTCTCGATTCCCTGCAATATATTTTGTATATAGTGAAAATGTGTCAAACGTTTGGTTGATTAACTAATAAGGAAAGTCCACATACTTCCGCTAGGCTCATGAGAGCTAACTCAGTTTTTTCCTTGGAATAAGATGACCTAAACCCGTCATCAGCATCAACTACAATTATCAGACAAACGATTGTCTATATTATCCACAGTTTTAGTATCCACAAACCATTGTTTTTACCTATAAACCCTGCACTTAATGCAGTACATATACACGCATAGGTATGTGTTCTATAAACTACAATCTACTGTTCCCAGAATTCTGATCTAGTAGATCTTCGATTACCAGATAACCATGCGTTCCCTGCTACCTGCCATGAACCATCAGTACCCACAAACCATAACTTGCATAACTCAACGTGCCCTTGCATCTAACGATGGTAGACATCGAGATGAAAGACCTGAAATGATTAGTTATTAATATGCTCCACTGTGCTGTTGCAGCAAGTACTGTCTTCCAGTACGCCCGTCGTTAAAGACAGGAGAGAAGAGGAGAGAAAAAGAGACAAAGGAAGGAAAGAGAAGGAGAGGGATGCAGCAGAAACCTGAAGGAATAAGTAAAGCTTGGCTTTACAGTGCGACCCTCACAGACGAAAGACGCGTCGTATTTAAGTCTACAGTTACTTTGCAGCCAGAAAGGACACGCATCACTATAACAAGACGCCCTTTGTTCGTTTGCAGCCCTCGTAATGACGGATACTCGCTCTTCCGTCCGCCCAGGTACGCGCTGAGAAGACAAGTGTTTGCTCTTTTTTTCCCTCCGAGCCTGTCAGCAAAGGCACAGGTAGGAATGAGGGGCAGGGAGGTGAAGGGAAAAGAAACTATATTTCGCCACTACTCATTGCGATGTTATTCTTAACGCTTCTGACTCACATGTCGACATAGTAGCGACCTTAGTTAGGCTTAGTGAGTGACATCTTTGTTTCATTTTTCGCATTCGTTTGTTTTAATGGGACATCAGTGACACCAATGACACCAGTGACAGCAGACGTTGTATTTAATGCATCCGTTTTGGTCGCACGGCGCATGCTATTTTGAGAAAAACTGCTAAATTAAATGGCAAGACTGTGAAATAATAAGAGCTGATAGCAAGTACGTTGTCAATTCACATCGTCAAACTGTCGATGACACCTTTTAACACGGGTTGGTGTCACCTCGATACGTCAAAGAAGACAACACTTGGTTGACACGGGAAATCCTCATAACACGTTAGTCACACTTCTGACAAGTTGCTACAACAGCACAGTGGAGCTTACGCACGAACACGCACATACGCACCGCCCCTCGCTCAACGGCGCACTCCCTCAGAAACAGCACAAGGCCGTCCGTCTGTACAAGCTTGCATGCGAACAATTAAATACACCTGTTATGCATGCTTTTAAAAAAATCCAAAATTGTCCCTGCGGTTGTTACTATTTATCTTATCGTAGCATTATACAGCAGCTATGGCAGTATAGCGATATTACAGTAGGCTTCCTGTTCACTTCGCGCTGTCCACGTACTTTCAGTGATTAGCACAAAGGCAGCGCAGGAATAAAAGTGGGGTTTGGGGACAACCACATCGTGTTATTTTTTAAAAAATTAAGCATGCAGGAATGAGGAAGAACAATAAATTACTTGTGCTATCAGCTCCCTCATCTCCTGGTTTTCCTCCACATTTTTCCGCTTTATGCTCATACCTCCCTGTCTCCCCCCACCCCACGCCACTTCAACTATAAAAATGTTTACTAAGATTGCACATCCCTATCCGTCGTATTTTCAGTCGTATTTACGAGTGTTATCACGACAGCAGCAATAATAATAATCTTGCAACATTAACGAACGAGATCTCGAACAGTCTCAAAGTTTGGATATTTACACGAATATTTGGTTTATGTTATAGCGACTCAAAGACTATCCTTTTTGGCAAACTATATGGCTATTTAAATAAATGACTTGTGCTATAAAAAAATGTTATCCTAAATAAACCATGCGCCAGTTCCTGAAACCATCGGACTCTGCACCACATTGTATCAGCAGCTGTAAACAGTTGTTAAGAAGTAAACATAATGATGCCATCACTATTTCTGAGGCTGTTACCTGATGCCATCACTATTTCTGAGGCTGTTACCTGCGCATGAAAAGGTAACTCGCCTAGTAATCTTCATAATATACATTGTTTTAAATGAAAAGAATAGTTAAGTCTCAAGTTCAATCAGTACACTCTTCTGGCCATTCAACGCTGCTTCAGTCGTGTTTTAGTTACAACTTTTTAAAGCAGGCTAACTAAAACCAAGGTTCACTGTTTCTGTCGGTAGCGCATGCTACCTGTTGCAGTAATGTTGTTGACCTCGTCATCCGTCTGTGGTACGGCTAAAAAATTTGCATTATGAGTTCCACCTGCATCTTTGTCTAAATCCGCCTTGCCCGCTTCTCATTTTCACAACACCTTTCCTCTCTCAAAACCGCCTCCACCCATGCCCAACTTGCTTTTGTAAGGTACAAAGGATTTTGATTTTCGCATCCCTTTTCTGTTAAAGCCTACACAATATTTGACATTCTGTTGTCACGTGACCTGACATATCTAGGTATTTATGCCTTTTTGGGTCTGCACGCGTACGCGTGCGTGGTGTCATCTTCGAACCAGAAACCAGTACTAGCGAAAGTCCTTTTTGTTCTGTTCTTTTTTCTTTACTGCTGGAGCCATCGCTTTTTAAAAAACCCTGCTCATTAATGTATTTTTAGGTCTAGTTGTGTTTTTTTCGTGTAACTACAGTCCTCATTCCTCTGATACATATTTTATTTGCTCTTCAGAGGCTGTTTCTGCTTTGCTCCCACCCTTTTCCATTCTCTCTCTCTCTCTTACACACACCTGGGCAGGGGGCTGAGAGAGAGAGAGAGAGATCTTACCACATATTCCACTGATAAGGCTATTGATCACTTTACTGATTACTATAATAAGTGATGCAATGTTAGTAAATGACACTCTGGCACTACTTATTTAAATGCTGTTTTTCCAATATTTATTTTGATTTTTAAAAATTACTTGCTTCATTCTTGGTTACATTAGTTGCGATTTTTATCAGTCATGGGCGCTGAAATTATGAGACCGGAAATAAACAACGAACACAAACATGTCGTCTGCTGTGAACGACACTGTTAGGCTAGCCGAGACTCCCTCTGGTCTCGAGCGGCGACAACAGGCACAGCTGATGGGAGACAACACTCAACAACCTTACGACTATCAAAAGCATTTTTCCTGAGGTTACCTCCCTTTCAATCTCGCAAAGAACCTGTGTGAACTTGGCACGGTAAGGAGATGGAGGAAAGGATTCTCATCACCAAAAATCGACCAGGCAGACGGAGAGGAGCGTGCTGGGGGCTAATTTGGCACGCAAAGCTGCGCTTGTGCACATTCTGTCATGTCACGTGACCCCTGACTCAGTCCTTCGCGTGAGATAAGATTATCGATGCATCGAAGACGGGAGTGCCACATCTATCACGACTCTTTCTGGCTTAGATCTGACGCCATGCATTCTCCGCAAACATAATATGTCGACGCTACACATATTTATGCACAGAAAAACTGTTTGTCATTTTTAGTTCTGCCACTCAGCGAAATATAGTTCTTATGCTTTTAGAAGTTGGAGAGGAGAGAATGGATACAGAATGGTTAGAGAATGGTTAAAGAAAAGAGAAAACAGTTGTGGGTAATACTTAATATTACAACTTAAATACTTAACAGCAAGACGGGGATGGAAAGATTTATGAATGGATGTTGGCAAGCAACAAACTCTATTGGAATCGTTGCTGAGTTTAGCCCTTGTGGATGATTTGTGGGGATCAGTTCAAGCAGACATCAACAAGTCCCCTCGACTGCATGCGCTTTTCTTTGGCCACCAACGATTCTCTCTCTCTCTCTTGAACGTTGGGCATGGGGAATTTCAAAGCCCACATTTTCCTTTTTTTCTCATCACCACAGTCCACAATACCGCACAATTAATACAATACAGACGCACGTAATCCCCAATACAGTTTCTGTGGAGTCAGAATTCGCAGTTGCACGGGCCAGTCACGGGTGGCCATCCTGTCCTGCGAGTGTCTGCTAC
>SMGT01000005.1:100243-119940 GCA_004794575.1 Lanistes nyassanus | reverse complement strand
GTAGAACTGAAGCATGATGCGGGGATGTTTGCCACCAAATGACAGCGAGCGTGTTTGTTGCTATAACCTCTCGCTTACTCAACACCTGCTTCACTGTCAGCCTCGTCTTCAAGTTTTGCTTAAAATTAATGAAGGTGGAAGCTAAAGAGTGTGACGTGGAGAAGCATGGACGTGTGAGCACAGGAGGACCTGTCAGAAGATTTTACGCGTGAATACAGTGTTTCGTTTTCACTTTGGATAAAACTCAACACATTAAGCCAGAAGGCAGGTGGAGCAAAGACAATCATTTCTCTTTCTTGTTCAAGCGCCTACTGAGAGAGACAGAGACGGAGAGAGAGAGAGAGAACAAGAAGGGTAGCTCCGGCAGACCTTGTTTGTTGTCATGGAAATTCTTGACGTCACAGAACTGCTGGATAAAGTTCAACAGTTGTATTCTGTCTGGCTGGTTAAGAAACGGTTACTTGACAAGCATGCGCAGAGAAGGATGTTAGGGCACGTGCGTGTCTGCTTTTGCAGAGTTGAAATATGTGTCTTCTGTCATAAAAAGGATATAGAGACAAGAAGAAAGAAAG
Source organism: Lanistes nyassanus (assembly GCA_004794575.1). Classification (NCBI taxonomy): domain Eukaryota; kingdom Metazoa; phylum Mollusca; class Gastropoda; order Architaenioglossa; family Ampullariidae; genus Lanistes; species Lanistes nyassanus. Next base: position 119,368 of record SMGT01000005.1, on the reverse strand, counting down.
ACATAAGGAAAATGAAGCTGTAAGGGAGAAAGGAAGGAAGGAATCGATTGAAATACGTTTCAAAATGCTCTTGCTTTTCGTTTAGGAGACTCAGCCACTCCTACCGCACCATCGATTTTCAATATCTACATCTGGGGAGAAAGAGGCGTACATTTGGACCACATTACGTCTATGGCGGGGGCTTTATTACAAATGCAAAGAGGAGAGTGCGAAATGCTATTAGTGTAGCGGCCAGCCTAGAGTTTCACTGCTGAATCACACAGGGGTTGGCGATGAATAAACATGTGCGCGTTCTTGCTGCAGCCAAAGGGCTTTGCAAAAGCTTTCGCGAGCCGAAAGTCTCTCTCGCGCTCCCCCCCCCCCACCTCTCTCTCTCTTCTTCCAAACGTAAGACATGCAGACACGCATACAACAAGAGCACGCACTGGCTCACAGACACACATGCACACACACATGCACAGAGAACGAAAGAGAGATTGAGGGTTGGGGGAGGAAGGGAAAGGAACGGTTGTTGTGGACAAAGGGAGAAAGGATGATAGAGAAAAGTTGGAAGGGGAGAGAGAAAGAATAAGAAAGGAGAAATGAGAGGATACAGAAGCCGGGGGAGCAGACGTGCACCAGATCAGAGGGGAGTGATAGAGAGGAAGATAAAGGAATACTTTGTCGTCTGCTATTTTTGTTTCCGCCATTCCAGTCCCCCCCCCCCCCCCCCCCCTCGTCTCCATCTTCCTGCCCTACCCGCCGGTCCTTATAACTGAATATGTCCTTCTGTTCTCTCTAGTATATAATGGAAAAAAAGAAGGAAGAAGGTGGAAAACTCCGTACATGTGCAGCTGAGGTAATAATCAAAGACGGTTTTAGACCTCTCTTACCGCACTCCGCATCACACCGTATGGCTTCATTGGAGTCTGACGCCCACTGCGTCTTATTCCAGAAACATTCTGACAAACAGTTTAATTATCTGCAGCGCGTTCTTATAGAACTGCTTGGTCTGCATGTTTCTCAGGGTTTCCTTAAACACAGTATAATCATACGTCAAGAAAGAAAGAAAGAAATATTCTGCATGGAACAGACGTGCAAAGCAAGCAGAGGGTTGGGGTTTTTTTTTTGTTTTTGGTTACAAGGGTAATATGATGCCTTGTGGATTGGCTTGATTGCTGTTCATTGCAAAGGGCTGATTGCGATGCATTCAGTGGTTGGATTGCCGTGTATTCAGTATGCGATGCACTCGAGGGAGGAGCGGCCTGTCCGTGGCTGCAAGGCCCGGGGCCGCTTAGAATTGCTTCCTCCACACGCTCTTTCCGCTCGGTTTCCTCGGCACGTTTCTGTTATTCTGTTTTCGCTGTTCTCTCCTTTTGAGAGAATGGTGCAGCCGCATGCTGCGCTACGCTCGAGAGAATGCACGTCGGCGATGATTGTTTAGCATGACAAATATGTCCAGCGGCATGTAGGTACACAGTTGTCGTCTAGACTGTTGGTGAGCTGGTTTTGCACACGCCTATTTCATCCCCATGACCGACCAACGCTCGTTCCTTTGAAATGTCTGCATTCGAGAATAGCTCTTTTCTTTTTACCCCATGTACGCGCATGCATACTCACCCACACACACTCTCACGCGCCCTCATTCTCATATGCAAGCACGCACGCACACACGCACACACTTGCGTATGTTCATTTTGTATGTACCAACTACTTTTTCACTATACACCTTTTCTTTTGTTGACTGACTCGCCAAATCGATAGATCATTTTTCTTGGTTTATGCGTGTGCTTCGTTTGTTCTTTCGTTTGTTTGATTGTTCTTTTCTTTGTTTAATCTAGAGACAGAAATGCTAATTTGTCATTTCTGCAAAGTCATGTTTTCAAGAAAATGCCTGGTTCTGGTGCATGTGCAGGATATGTAATAAATTACAAGATACCAATGATACCATCCACAGGTAGATATAACTCGCTGTCTGGGTTATATCTACATGCCATCTAGTCCGTCTAAACACTGCCCGACAATCCGAGTTTACGGAGGGAAGATTCAAAGGGAGTAAAAATCACATATATCTTGGGTATGTTGGAATTTCCTTCTCTCTTTTAGATTACCGTTTCACTATAACGTTGCGTTACCGTTAGCTCCTTCACATCGCGATAACTTTGCAATATGATGGCGACACTAAAAGTAAATAAATCCAGCAACCGGTGTGCGAGCACTGAAAGAAATATCCACTGCATGTAAAATGGAGTTCGTGAGCGGAGGTTGTACACAGCAAATTTCCTGCTGCAAGTTCTGGCAACTTCAGGATCTGTATCGCTATCCTCGTGTCCCTGTAGTTTAGACGAGGCTTATCTCCCTTATCTCTGCCTTCTCGCGCCCTGTCTAAACACTCGTCTGTCACGAGCTGTCCGCGTCTGTGGTAGTGGTGTCCCTTTGGAACCATTCCACACCTGATCACCGACCATTCAGCCGGACGTCCGACAGACATTTTTTTTTCATTCGCGTGCCTACGTGTGTGCGTCAATGCGTGGGCGGCACATCAAAATAATCATTTCACTTATGCCACGTGTCTGCAAATAGTCTCTATCAACAGGTCTAACATTTTATTTCGTTAATCGAAATCTAAAGACTTCCTGCAGCTGGCATTGTTTTCTGCCTGGTGTCCCTTGTGGTCTCCGCCAGCCTGCCTCCGATGTGTTTTATTGGGTTAATCGGCACTGGCTCCGCAATATTGGTTTAGCTACCTGTCGCATACTGGTATGAAGCTTCTATGCTTCTCATAGACTCGTTTTATTTAGCTCTCCTCCCTCTCTCGTCTTCTCTCTCTCCCTCTGTGAGCGAGAGAGAGAGGGAGAGGTGTCTTCAGCAAGTTCTGCTATAGATCTCCTCAAAGTTCATACATCAGTGTTTTGGTCTCATCAGCTTTTCTCCAATTTTTAAGATGCATGGGTTTTAGATGCTGTCTCCATTCCCTGCTAACAAGTTCTGCAGTTAGCCTAGTCCGTCTGTCCTTCTGTCTGCAGTTAGCCTAGTTCGTCTGTCCTTCTGTCTAAATGTAGACCTCGGTATACTAGACGTCAAAGTGATTATCACACGAGCATCGATGTCTGTCCAATTACAGCGTCTGGCAGAATTTTTATGTTTGATTAAAGCTTTCTTGTTAGCCTCTCATTCTCTCTTAGTTTCTCTCTCTCTCATTCTCTCTTGGATTCTCTCTCTCTCTCTCTCTCTCTCCTCCCTGTCCTTTTTTCCCTTTACTTCTCCACGTACCTGTGCTCGTCGCTCTCTTGTCCCTCTCATCCTTTTTCGTCTTCCTCTTCATCGTCTATCATCTTTCACAAATTTCTCCTCCTCCCCCCACCCATCTCTTTCGCCAACCCTTGCTCTTGCACGAAATCTGCCTGTTTCTCCACATGCACATGCGCTATCTTCTTCATTTTGAGAAACATACAGGTACCCCTAAAATGATTAACTTTCAAAAGCCGTTAATGTGCTGCCTGTACCTGAAGTACCTACAATGTTGATCCTGTCTTATTATTCATACTTGATTTATCGTCACATTATGCTCGCATGCTTAAGCAGCTAGCGTGGCGAATAAGTAATTATTTTAACGAGACCCCTATAAACATCACCCCAGCAGATCTCCATTATTCTCCTCTCCTTTAGAATTGTTTTCACCCTCCCCCCCCCCCACTCTTTACAACGATATTCTCACTACCTTTTACATCTCACTTCCGTTGTCATGGTTACTGTAGCGAATTAAGACTCCGGCGAGAGGGATCTTAATGGGGCCTTGACAGAAGACGTTTGTCGGCCCCTGACGCAGCTCTCTGCCACAGACCAAATGTGCAGCATTCTGGGAAGTGGAATGAGCAGGGAGAGGGCCAGCTGGGGTGGGGGCTGGGCTGAAGTTTCGTCGGCGACAGAGAACAGCTTCCAGCTCTTGTCCACGCCGTTCGCACGTTTAAAAAAAAACAACCTGCTCTGGTTTCCATGACAACCTGTGTCAAGGAAGCCCGGACTGCCAGGGTAGTTTTTGTGCGTGGGTATGTCTGCCAGTGCCAGCTGTCTTCCCGCCTGACAAGTGACAGCCAGGTGAGCAAGGTGAACAAGCAGCTAACGCAGTTAAGACAGAAGACAGATTGCTAACATAATCTACAACGTAAATTATCGGGCATGCGATAAACGAACAGCGGTCACGCAAAACGATCAGAAGAGCCTCAGGTGCCAGCCAGGCGACAGGATGAAGCACACAGGCTGGAGGCTGGTACTTTTCGCTAGGGTGCGGAATACAATTAATTGCGTACGATGCTCGACAGCTTACTGTTTAAGCCGGAAGGTAGACTCGTTTTCAACATGCAAATGCTGACGATAATGCTAACTTTTGTTTGCAAAAACCTAGCAGCGATTTAATCGTCCTTGTATTTTAATTAAGCCCTCATCACACACCCAGTAAACGTACACAACGAGCCCTGAGCCTACATTTCTCATAACAAGATATTCCACTGTCCAGCATAACACTCTAGGTACATCAGTCACCACTTTCAGTGAAAATTTCCCTAGCGATATAAATATTCGTTCACGCTTTCAGTGGTGCATGATCGTGTAGATTACAGGACATCGATAGATGGCGGAACAAAGTACTTTCTCTATCTATGCATTTTTAACACGTCGAGAAATAGGAGATGTCCCTTGAGGACTCCATACCAGAAGTCAAAAGTCCGAGACTTGCAGAATGTCAGCCTCGTTCAATGAGTGCGATTTTTCCCCCTATGGAATGAGTTTACTCTTGCAAGAAATAAACCTGATTTTACATAATGATCAATGTGTCTGTGGCAGGTATGTGCGTGCGTGCGTGCGTGGTACTGCCGAAGGCGCTCCGTATCTCAGAAAATCTTTGTCACTCAATGTATACGTACAGACCGTAGAATTCTGATATATGCCACTAGCAGTTTTAGAAGGTCACTACCGAAAACTGGTGAGGTGAGTGCGTGTACATCATATAGGCATACTGTGACGTGGATGCTTTCAGCAGAGTGTTTCAGGATGGTGACTTAACTGTTACAAGACACTGTCCATATCAGGTGTCCCCAGTTTTATACGCGAATGACGGTGTGCATCAGGGGACTTTGTTGTTACACCAGTATTTCAGGGGACTGTACTGCTTCCCAAGAAGCAGCTAGCAGTTTCTAATGCTGAATGCTACAAGACGTTGTTGCGGCTGTGTGTTCAGATGACCGTTCTGTTAGACACGCAGCAGTCTTTTACCTGCGACCCTAATGGTTCAGCAATAACAGGTCATGGCTGTATTAGGCACTCACTGACAAAGGAGTATCTGTAATAGCTAGGTAACCTTAGGTTCCTGAACATCGCAAGCACATGGCAGTCTGTACGAACACGGCTTTGTGCCGGAGCTGCTGTACTATAAATATCGCTGTTGTCGATGCGAGCCTGTTCAATCTCCCACGGCACCGAGAGACATAGTTTCGCATATCGGTAAACTAAGTTCAAGATACCTACATATCGGTAAACTAAGTTCAAGAGACCTACATGTTGTTAAACTAACTGCATGTGAACTGTATACCAGTAGTCTAAATTTAACAGATTTACATTCTGGTTACTAAATTTAAGAATTCCACATATTGGTTAGCTATAGTTGTAACTCCTCAACGTGTCGGTAAACCAAATTTAAGAACCTTACCCTATATATATATATAACTAAAGCTAAGAGATCCACATGCTGGCAAACTACATTTAAGAGCTCCACATGCTGGTATACTAAATTTAAGAGATCTGCATACTGGAAAGCTGAATTCAAGAGATCTACATACTGGAAAGTTGAATTCAAAAGATCCACATACTGGAAAGCTACATTGAACAGTTCCAAATACTAGGAAGATGAGTTCAAGAAACCAGCATTCTGGTGGAAAAAAAAGCATGCAGTAGTCAAACTTTATCGCTACTGTTCAAGGCTGTAAACATTCTTTTCCGTTTAGTGTAAACGGACGCTCCGCCCAGTGGACGCTGCACGGAAAGCGCTCTTCTTCTTTCTGCTGCTGTACACTCCGATCGCAGCAACATGGTGGCAGTCGCGTAAATGCTGTATATGTACAAATACTTCCTCAAAAAAAGCGTTTAGTCGTGTATGGGGTGCAGGCGTTAAGGATGTATTTGTTTGCATCTCCGTGCGTTTGAGTGTGTGCGTGTGCGTGTGTGTGTGGGGGGGGGATTGCATGTGTACGCCTCCATGCGCGTGCTTGGGTGTGTGTGCCTGCCTGCGTGCGTGCGTGCGTGTTTGCGTGCGCATGTGTGCGGGCATGTGTTCGAGCGCGCGTGCACGTTGCGACGCATGCAAGATTTAGTGTCCGCGGCCTTGTGCCCGAGTTCATTACGCCCTTGCAGTATCGTCTTGCCTCGCGCCTTATAAATAATTAATTCTTCTCCGGTAGCCACCGCCTCCCCAAATCTTGCCGAGCGACATGACGTTGACAAAGTTCCAGCTTCCCCCCTTCCCCGACCACCTAGGCTGCTCCAGTCCACTAGGGTCATCGTCGTGATTTTCTTTATTTTTTTTCCCCCTGACGTCGCAAACGCCAAGGACAGGTAATGACCTGAAGCGAGTTTCACAGAATCGATGAACGTGAGTGATGCTAGGTAGAAGCGATAGAACTGTGAACCCTGGAGCTCTGGGCTTTAGCGCTATTGCAAACAACATTCCTCGGGTCTATGAAACCCACCCTGTTAGGTACGTTCTCAATATAATCAATCAAGAACAAATGAGGACAGAGCGCTATGAATCGTCAAACGACAACCCCAACAAAGTACTGGCAGCGCTAGACACAACCGTATGCTGATCTGCCACGTTCCTTACTTTCGACTCTCTCTTTGCATACGTCTAGCGCTGCCAGGACGTTCTCAATGACTACTTGTATACCACTTGGTCAAGCCGTATAAATCCCACAGTACCCTACCCTCTCACATTCTAGTGTCGCTGACTTTTCTCGAGTCTATAAAACTGGCCTCCAGACTACTGACTTGAAGAACTGCTGCCACCCTTCCCTGCATTACCACCCGCAGCCAGTGACGTCACGTGCAAGGGAGAGCACCCTGTGGTGTACTTGAGCGATCTTTACCCTTTGGCCTTCCTGACGCTGGCGCCACCTTCTCGTCCCATTTTCACTCCTACAAGGGAAGTAATTCTGAGTAATGTGGCATGTGCGGAGATTGGGCAATGCATGGCTCAGTTCAGTCCCCTCTAATTTCTTCTCTAGGTCCCTCAAACCATATTTGGGTGTCAACGATGCATACCTATACACATATATCGTGTAGACAACGGAGTCTCAGATATGCATGTTTATCTTTTCTCTCCTCTGCTTTCCTCTCCTCTCCTCGCATCTTTTTTCTATCTCTCTCTAAAGCGTTGATTCTCTCTGGTTACAAAGTGTTTTGTGTATGTGAAATGAAGACAGAGGGCTCGGAGAGGGAAGAATAGAGGGGATGAGGAGGGGATGGCAGACAGTAGAAAGACATAGACTCGCAGGCATAAAACTGGTTTGTAGAAGTGAAAACTGAGTTTTGACCCCCCAAAAAAACTCATCTCTCTCGTGCAGTCGAACGGATAGGTTTGGGGATAACTAGCGACTGCAGACGTTCCTCTCGGCATCGTATGATGCATCGGTTGCCATGGATTTTCTGGACTTAATGTCAGTGGTTAGAGGTGCTGAAAAGAGAAAAAATAAGGTCATTTAGAAAACTTCAAAGACCTCAAGGCTAGAGTCGACACACGTGTCCCTGGTTTAACGATCTGCCCGGCTTAAAGGCATCTTCACAAGTCTAGCCTCGCTGCGACATCTCATCGACCAGTTGCTGCAACTTAGCAAGGGGTAGGGAGAAAGTGGAATCTGATGAGCGCGAGCGCGCGGGGGGCGGGGGGGTCTCCCACGTCCCACGAACACACAGGTAAGCACGCATACACACACCCACACTGACCCACAATCACGCGCGCACGTAAATCCAACGAGCGCTGCCATAATTATGCAAATAAGCAACTACTGCGGATTTTCTGTCATTAACTTCTTTCATTAGTTCCAAAATGTGTTATTACCTTTAATTTGTAAAAGATCGGACACAAAGAAACTTTGTCATCAAACTGACGAAAGACCCCTACCTCATAAACTGGTTTCCTCGTTTGTTCTCTCTCTTTGTTATAACTCCGTATTTTATAAATTTATTAGTCTCTTCCAGCACACGTTATAAGTGGTTACAACATAAGGTTTATTAGAAGTGTTAGATAAACTGTTGTTTTCAAGCCTACATTTAGTCATTTAAGCACTGGTCACATCCATCACGAGTACAGGTGAGAAAAAAAAAGATTTTTTCCCAACAGTTTCAGAAATTCATTTAACACCGGAGATGCAAACGTTCAACAGGATGAACCCGTTGTCTCGTGTTTTTGTGTGCTTCTGCGTGCCTGTGTGCATGCATGCGTGCACCTGCTGGTAAACGTTGTTCTGCTGCAAAATGAACACTTTCCCGAAGGAATGCGAAAGTACAACATAATTGCTCCGGTTAAGGTGTGCTGCGTCTATGATTACACTTTCAAAGGCTTTCGGATGAAACTGAGCCGCCTCAATTGTTCGTCTCACCAGTCACCACCCACCCGTCCCCGGCACAGGCTATCCAACTCTCCAGGGACTCGGCGGCCTGCTGCGCTCGACCGGAACCACTTTTTCGTAATTCACGAGTGAGCAGGCGGATGGCAGACCGACTGAAAGTCATATTATTTCTCCACAGAACAATCAGCCAATCAGGTTATCAGTGCAAAAGACTGGGGAAGTAGTTCCCAGACGTATGTCGCCTTGTGATAGATTGGGTCTACAGAAAGTTAAACTGTGTGAAGAAGCCTTCAGCGGAGGTGGAAACACATAAAAAAGGACATTACCGCAGCCGTACGTATACTTGAACTACCATCCCCACAGGAGGTCGGGACTGCGTCTCACATCGACCTCCGTTCCTCCCTCCCCGCCACCCCTCCCCTCCCCCGCCAACCCCCTCAAAAAATCGTTGTGTGGCGTGATCCTGGTATACATGCACCAGCGTACTATCGATACAATTGCGTGCGAGCGATTTCACACACGTGTGTATGTGTTGGCGCTCATTCATGCGTGTGTGCATTTCTGCAAGAAAATAAGCACACAACATTTCGCTGTTTCCTTTGATGTTTCATTTGAAGATAAGGTGGATCTTCTCTCAGGCAGTCTATGCGCCTGGAAAAACATTCTTCTGGAGGGGTATTCGCAGACCTAGCAGAAGCGAACCAGAGGGATTTTTTTTATATTATTGCATATCTGTGTCTCATGCAAGTCAATGTGAGATGATAAGATACATTACCAAGCATCATTCAGCTTACAGCATTCTGCAGTAGCGATCTCCCTGATAGAAGAGTTCAGCCTTTCAAAAGATATAATGTAGTCTGGGCCATAATATTCTGAGCTGCTTTCTTGGAATGATGTGCTGTATTCACGTATACTTAAATGTCAGCTCTAGTTCTCGGTTCTCGATTGTTATGCAGAACAGTTTACACTCTAGTTACACATTGTCCCCCAATAAGAACAACGATGGTCACACTTCACTTAAAAACGCAAAATATCTAGAACAGGTATATCTCCTTGCTAGCGTGTACTAACCGCACGGCAGGATGGAACCAAACCCTGCGAAATCTTTAGCTGAGTATTATCGAGACTTTAATTTAGCCTCCTATTATCTTTCTGATGATCCTATAATACCCAGCGTGTCCCATAACGCCCCTGCTGTCAATTGAGTGAGCAACTTTCGTAGTATCTCGGTTCTCAGTCGGAAGCCTTCGTGAGGTGATGTGTCGTAGACAAGTCCAGCTTCTACTCACGCGAGCTGTGCATTCGTTTCGCTTCTTAGTTGCATGCACTCTCGACTCGACATCGATCACGTGTGTGCATTTTGTAGAAGCAGCCCCAAGTGAACCGCTTGGTTTTCAGTCTGAATGCAGTATCCGGTGAACATTTTGTAATCTCAGCCGAAACGCATGGTGCGTCGTGCAGTGGCGGTTCACATCTGTACACCATTGTCTCACAGTTGTGTAGTCCCAGTTTGTGACTGCTCAGTCCTGGCGCCCACATTCGCAGTCTCGGCTCTTATTTGAACCGGGCTTTTGTTTAGTCTTGGTTTCTTGGTTTGCGCCAGTAGAGTTTCGGCTCTGTACTGCACAGTACAAGCTTGTGTCTCTCAGGCGCAATCTTGGTTCACGTTTGTACAGTCTCGGCTTATGCTTTTACCGTCTTGGTTCGCACTTACGCAAAGTCAGTCTGGAGTCATAGTTGTGCAATATTCAGTCTGTCCACTATTCATACTGTTTTAGCATCATCTTGCGAGCAGTTTAAAAATCAGGTGTGATGTGAAGGAAAGATGTACATAGACCTATATCAAACACTGCACCAGTCCCACGTTTTGGTAGAACTTGAACAAGGGGTGGGAAAAGCCGCGCAAATCCGAAAAGTGTCACCTCAGCTTTTCCTTGGAGCAGCCATGACTGTAACTTTTGTCTCGGTAAGCTTCACTAACCAGTAACTTGTAGCTCGGTATGAAGTAGTTAAGACTGTTGGACAGACAGTTCTTGATGTTAAAAAAAAACTTTTAAAAAGATTTTCAGCCGTACATTTTTAGAAGCTTTTCACAGCACGACTGAAAATTTAAAAACAAAAACAGTTCTAGTAAAGCTGTTAAGCGCACCTGCCGTCACAGATCACTCCCTACGCGTGTGCTAATGGCGATGTCCACAAGTTAACACTAGCATTCGGCTCTCCTCTGGGAATCTTTCCTAAATAAGAAAGACTGTTGCTTTTAAAGCATGGAATCACGCACTAAACTATATTTTTTCTGGAAAGATTGCGACAGTTCTGAAGCTGCATGGAAGACAAACTTGTACATAGAACGTTGGTAATGCCCCGGTGTAACGCTTCTAAAGGGCTTGAAGGAGGCTTTCAAATACGTTGTCTAAATTTCGTCCTTTAAAACAGTTTTAGAAGCGTTTTGTGCCCCTGGCTCCAAATCTCCGACTAGTCTCCACTAGCTCGTGAGACAGGTCCACCAAAGCCGCCCGGATCTCGGGGGCTCGCTCTGCAAAATCGATGCCGCCGATCTCATTAATGTCTTCATGAGCTGCTAGTTACTTCCCCTGGCTACAAAGCGGGCGCCAATTTGGTGGCAGTGCTCGTTGCCAACAGCGCTTGAACCATTGATTTCTGCACAGTGACGAGAATTCACGAGCGCCATGATATGTTTATTATAAAAGTGTTACATTTGACATGCCATGCCTTCGTGTTCTCTATGTAGACCTCCCTTATGCCAAGCCTAGTCGTTCGGCGAAAGTGTAGACATTTAGAAAGAAAGAAAGAAAGACAGAAAGAAAGAAAAGAAAGAAAGAAAAGAAAGAAAGAAAGAAAGAAAGAAAGAAAGAAAGAAAGAAAGAAAGAAAGAAAGAAAGAAAGAAAGAAAGAAAGAAAACACATAAACAAACAAACAAATAAAGAAGACGTAGACATTTAGACATCAGTCCAGATTCCGTAGTTTCCATCCTCGCTGAGCATATGAAAATGTTCCCCTTCCATTCTGTCTCCCACCGCTACCCCACCCCCACCCCCCAGGCACAGTATAGCTGGGAGTGCTGCTTACTGTTAAGGTATTTGGCCATCTGTTGGGATCAGACATTCTTAATACAAAACTGCTCCAGATCGTCTCGCCTGTTTGGCAGTCTCTGTGATTTCATCTCTGTTTTGGATTCCTTTCTACAATTGTCTTGTTCTGCATCGCTTGTCTGCCTGTCTGTTTGCCTACTCGTCTGTGTGATCTATGTCTGTATGTCTGCTTGTGTCCTTATGTCTACCTGTCAGCTTACCTGTGGCTGTCTGTCTGCTTGGATGGGCTTGTATGTGTCTGCCTGTGTCTACTCTCTGTAGGTCTGTGTCTACCTGCCTGTCTGTCTGTGTCTGCCTGTCTGTTTGCCTGTGTCTACTGTCTGTCTGCCTGCATGCCACCTTGCCTGTGTCTGCCTGTCTGTCTGTCTGTCTGTCTGTCTGTGGCTGGCTGTATGCCAGCTTGCCTGTGTCTGCCTGTGTCTACTTTCTGTCTGTTTGTCTGTGTCTGCCTGTCTGTCTGCCTGTCTGTCTGTGTCTGGCTGCATGCCAGCTTGCCCGTGTCTGCCTGCATGCCAGCTTGCCCGTGTCTTCCTGTCTGCCTGCGTCTGCCTGTCTGCCCGTGTCTTCTTGCCAGCTTGTCTGTTTCTGCCTGTTTTCCTGTGTCTGCATGTGTTCTCCTGTCTATCTGTCTGCTTTTCTGTCTGTCTGTCTTCTTGCCTGTGTCTATCTGCATTTTCTCCCTGCCAACCTCACCATATGTCCATCCAATGTCTGTTCTCTTCTGTTATCGACCTCTTTGTAACTAAAAGTGTGAGAACAGTCAACATCAAAGAACGGCATTCTAATTATCAGTCTGGAAAATCACTGCAATACCACCAGCAACAAGAAGAAATAAAGACAAGATCGATATTATCAGATTTATTTTTATGCGTCAAACCACACAATAAAAAAATTAAAATCTTCTCTGGCATTTACCGAGACAGCAAAAAGATTGTCTCCGTATATTAATTATATCGTTCATAGAATCGGGCAGCCACGTCTGATGTATATTCTAATCTTTCCTCAATTGGATGGAAAATGTGGGTGACACACATAGCGAATAAAATAACACATCAAGGGAGAAGAGACTAGGATGAAAGCAGGACAAAATATTTACAAACACGTGTTTTAAAAATCAAATGCACACTTGCAAACCATTAAATTTATTTTAATGCTTATCGCTCGGTATGTCTGATGGAATAAGACCTAGTTTCGCAGCTGCGGCGAAGGAAATAAGATTCAAACAACTTAAAGCTATAAGGCGTGACGTCATGAGAAAAATGATTGATTGCTTTTAACCCATGGCATATCTGTCGTTCAGCCCTGCAGGTACTTACATGAGAACTGCTGAGTGGGAGCCCTTTACTGGTCGGCACCCAGCCCAGACGTATCCGACCTGCGGCCCTGCAAGCTAGCCCAAAGTGCTGCGCTTTGAGCTTCCCTGGGCAAGGGCCTGGCGACTTGTCGAGGGGCTGTCGAGGGGCAGATGAAGGGGATGTGGCAGGACTGCTGATGAGGTCACCACCTTCCGTGGCGTCTAGAGAACGCGTGTAGAAGGAGGCCACACGAAGTGCTCTTACGTGTCGCCAAGTGTTTGCGGAATAAACCTCGCCGGCAACGCCTCGCTCCGCCGAACTGATAACGCTTTTACGACCCGCAAGGACCGCCACTAACGTTCTCTCTCTCTCTCTCGCCTCCCGCTACCCCGCTCTCCTATTCACTCCTCTCTTTCGGTCTGCCCGTCTGCCTATCGCGTCTTTTCCTCTTTGGTTTCTGGTTTTCCATGGAAAGCCATTGGAATGCTGCGATATTTAAGATTATGCGTCCTTATAGGCACGTTCCAGCTGTTGATGTTCTGCTGTGGTTCTACCAAGCTGGTATGTATATCATGCTTATGCACTTTTACGGATACCAATCACTCTAAACGAACCCAGAGATCAACTGAATAAATATTAGTGTTCGTATTCTTCTCTTGTTCTCCCTCCGTCACTTACACAAAATACCGCCACCACCACAGCTGCTACCACCACCACCACAGCTGCTACCACCACCACCACCACCACACTATGCACATGCTGACTAGACATAATCCAGAGGGACGGGGTGAGTTTTCTATGAAGTGACCCCAGCGAGAAAGGTCACGGCGTAAAGGTCTCGCTTCTCCACGTGACCCTACACAAGCCTGTGAAGATTAGCGCCCTCTGGCGTCCCACCCTTCCCTTTGCTATTCTGCTATCCAGGTTCGTGCAGGAGGTGAGTGTGTCGTGGAAAAGCCCAGAGGACGCCGGTAGGTGGGGGGGGGGGGGCTGGGGGAGGGTTGTCGAGCTTACGTGGCGGCGGTAAGGGGTGGTACGAGGGGTTAGCGATAATAATGTCCGCCGGATACACCACGTACGTAACAAGCAGACTTTTTTCTCCTCCCTGTTTCCTCGTTACTGTTATTGGTTCGTTCGTACCTACAGCCATCAGGCCAAGCCTCTAAAAGGGCACAGAGGGTTAACAAGTCGTTCGCTGGGCGTCGTTAAAATTAACTCATCAGTGACCGACCCCGCCGTTTTCTGCTAATCAACATGTGACAGGTAATGATGTAACTTTGCCAGGATCTTGACAGGTAATGACCGACACTTTCGCTGGATGTTGACAGGTAATGATCAACGCTTATCTGTATGTGACAGGTTGCAGCCCTTACCACGTTGCGCCCGTCGCGAGAATTCCCTGACCTGTGTCTGCAGTTTCGTTTCAATCATCGCTGGCAAATTCTTGGAGCGTGGCGCGGTCCGCCGCTTGCCTCCCCTACAAGCGAGCTGCTCGGTTATAAAAATAATGTCTGTGGTTTTAATGCCCTGAGATGGGCATTAAAAAAATCTACCGCACATTCCCGAAATATTTTGAATGATATGGAATGCAGCACTAGCCGTCGCTATCTACTGAATGGCATTCGAGGCGGGGAAATTCTTTCGCACAAAAATAAAGCTGTTGAAATTACAAACAGCCTGCGTACTTTGCTGCTTGCATGAGCGTTCATATCTCCTGTCCATACTTAAAGTTGCAAAGTAAAATACACAGGGCGAATGGGCATTACGCCTCAAATAGGGCTCAACTGGTTCAAAAAGGGCTATAACTCAGTGTGTTTCTGCATACTTGGTTCTCTCCCTGCCCGACAATGTTTGTATGTACCTGACTCAAACACCTGATCGATCACAGGTAACGCCTGACAGAGGTTCTTTCCAAACGGTAGGAGCAGCCGAGGGCAGGGGTGAGGCGTCCAGGCTCCGAACTGTCGAAGGGGAAATCAGACAGGCATTCGAAAAAGAAAGAAAGAAAGAAAGAAAGAAAGAAAGAAAGAAAGAAAGAAAGACTGACAGACACACAGACAGGAAGATAGAGAAAGAAAGAAAGAAAGAAAGAAAGAAAGAAAGAAAGACCGACAGACAGACACACAGACAGGAAGATAGAGAAAGAAAGAAAGAAAAAGACTTTATAACAACAAACATACAGCAAGACAGGCAGGCAGGCAGGCAGGCAGACAGACAGAGACTTTCCTTACTCTCACTCTTGCAACCCTTCCTCAAATTTTCCAACAAGTGGCTGGCAACATTAAAACCACTGAGGACCATCAGCCACCCGCCACAACTTTGGCAACGTCCGCTTTCGTGTAACCCTGGTTTAACTTAACGACAGGCACCCAAATGCGTACGTGGCCCCAGCCGGCAGCAATGCGCTTGCGTGCGCCATTATTGTTGGTGACATGGTGCACGCCTCGCGGGGCTAGTGTGTCAGATAACCTTGATGTCTTTGGGGCGGTTGTGCTAGATCTCCGGTTATCGTTCGGCCCACGCGGTCGTGGTAATTAACAACAATGGCGCATGCATGACACTTTTTCAGTCTCCTTCTAATTCTTGCTAACTTCTGGTACTATCGGACTTTTTTTTTATCGGAATGGAAACGAGCCTCGTGTATACTCGAACGTGAGGGCGTGTTGCTGGTGCATGTGGTCGCGTCCATGTCTGCTTCCAGGGGGCGCCACTCGCATGATGTAGACGTGGCCAGTTTTACAGCACACAGCCCAGATGAAAGCTCTGCAAGGCCAGGGTTGTGGTCAAGGTAACAGAAAGGACCCTATTAATTATTTCATCTCAGTATCTAGGGGTCGGCTCCGTTTTTATCTACTCTCTAACTTCTCCTTTCTTTCTTTCTTTCTTTCTTTCTTTCTTTCTTTCTTTCTTTCTTTCTTTCTTTCTTTCTTTCTTTCTTTCTTTCTTTCTTTCTTTCTAGCGTGACTTTACCCACTAACTGTCGGCTTCACATCAACCCAAGCGGCATTAGAGCTCCAATAGAGGTGAGCGTCACGCGTGCGGTTAAAATATTTATCCAATTGCATTCAGCCACTTTGAGTTCTCTGGCTGGGGGGCACACGTCCATCGAACCGTCTCATATGGCGGTGAGGTCTGCTGTGCAGCCAGCCCCATCAGTAAACAAAAGCCAAGGCGAGTACCGCAGAAAAAAGTATATGGCAGAGGCTTGCAGATTAATGTAATGTACTTCAAGGGAGGTTGCTGCAGCGTAGAGTGTTTTGTTTGTTTGTTTGCTTAACTGCTTGCTTCCTTGAGTGTTCTTTTCTGCGTATGTGCTCTTTTCTCATTAATGTTTGTTTGTTTGTTCGCTGGGTCCTGGCTCTGCAGCTGCAGTGTGACTCCGCTACCGGCATGCAGTGCCGTACTCCCATCAATCCTCAATCACCATCACATCTTGCTGACACTTCCGGTACATGTCAGAAGAACTCTTGATTAGTCGGGCTGTGTCGTGCAATCGTATATATATTTTTTGCGCACATGAAAAATGTCCACACAATTTTACGGAGCCAATAGACCCTTAAGGGCACAATTTTACGCGCATGACGGAAGCCGTAAAAACGCGCATGCAACTCAACTTTCTTCAAACCTTCTGCAAACAGTCGCAGGCCACAGCTCTCCAACGCTGTGCTGCCAACGCTACTGCAAACACGTACAGTATGCTGCAGACCGGGCCGTGTGTCTACCGTCTCGTCTTGCCAGCCTTGTCAAGGAGACGTGTCGTTGTCTGGCTTCGCACAGCGCTCTAATGACCGCTTCTTGCCTTGGCCAGATCGATGTGTCTGCGATCACGTTCGTCTCTGCATGCGGTGCCAGCCACCTTCCTGTTCGCCGACACCCCATACCCCCCCCCCCCATAAAAGGCCCCTCCTCCGGGGGGGGGGGGGGGCTTCCTTCAGAAACCTACGCAGCTGCTGGGCAAGAAAAGATCCCCAAGCAGATAATACGACACCCAAGCACAGCATTGTTCTAGAAAGCTGGAGCCACGACTTTGCGCATGCTCGTGCGCCGCTTTTAATCTTTACGCGAAATTAACCGAGGCCGATGAGGGAGGAGCGTCATTATAGGAGCTCGGTTCGACCAGATAGAGAAAGCGAACGCCTCATCCCAGATATTGGCCATCGACGACGCAGTACCCATCGTCTGTCTATCGTCGCTGTGTTCTTCTAATGTTTCCCTTTCAGCCTTTTCTTGTCTGCCGCCTACTCCTGCCCGTCTCCCAATCTCCTTTTCTTATTTACCTCGGGGTCTTATTTCCTCATTGCGCAGGACGTGCAGGAATTTGCTTTTCCCAAGCGTGTTTCAGTTCAGAACCCTTTCGGGGGAAAATCGGACCGGTGAGAAAGAAGGAAATTAAAGAAGGGGCTATATGAGGAAAACGTGAAACTAAGAGAGAAGTCGAGAATTGTTACAGCGATCTCTAATATCATCTTAGTAGTAATCACCAGTTGCACTTCTCCTTCCCTTATAGCAAGGGCAGGTAACTGCAGGTAAACGCTGCGCGAATGAAAAAGCGGTTTTCCCCAAAGACGACTCAGGAGCTTATCAGCTAATGTGTTGTTTACACAGCTTGACCAACGTTCGTTTGTTGGTTGCTTAACGTCCAGTCGCAAACGAGGTACACATCAGGATGGGGCTGCTTGAGACGAACACCTTGACCCAGTCGCATGAAAGCAGTTGCACAGATCTATCAACAGCGTGCATTAAAGACTACGTCTTACTTCCTTGGAGTATTTCGATCTTGTTAACAACTTATCCCGAGATTTTAGCAAACACTTGCATCTGTGAGGAATACCGTTTTTAACGAGATTGTTTTGTTTGAAATAAACAGTTATTTATGACTACTTCCGTATGAAACAGTCAAGCTGTGCATAACACACATGGCGACGAAACTGCATACTAATGTGCGAAACTTGGTATGTGTGCTTCATTTATCCTGCCGTAATCACATAACTTGACCCACCTATAGTCGGTGTCTTGCTCTCGACTATGGTGGTATTCAGCATGCAGTGTCTTTTGTCATTCTTTTGTCTGACATCCGTTTTCTTCTGGCTCGACCTTCAGAAAATTTCAAAGTTCACGCCTCGTGACGCCTCCCTTAGCCAGGTGTTAACGCATAATGTCGTCTCGCGCGCTGCGAAATAAATTTAAACCCGCCCAGAAGTCTATGCTAAACTTTCTTCGAGAGTCTGGCATCTTTCATTATCACGTTTAGGTGACACAACTATAACATGAATAGCTAGGCGATGTTTGTGCCATGCTGTTCAGGAACTTATGGAGAAAAGATGGGGGAAAGTGTTTGCAAAGGGTGAAGTCGGAATTATTTTGTTTGAAACTTGCCTGCCCTTAAGCCTGAAAACACAATCCTCTAATTCGTGTGTAACCAGGGTCAGGGCTAAGTTAAGGTTAGATTAGTATGGGCTACTGACACTGCCTTTTCTGCCTAAATCTTCATTGTACATGACACTCTATAACCTGCATGTACATTACCAAGAAAGTGCTCGTTCGTTCGTTCGTTCGTTCGTTCGTTCGTTCGTTCGTTCGCACGCGCATTACCTGTGCGTTTTAGCCCTATATTCAACTGAGGTCTCAGGTGCTGGTAGAAATTAACCTAGAAAAAGGACACGTCGGAACACGTCATCAGTATCGGCGTTTCCTGGCAGCAAACACAACATTTCAACCCTTTATATCGCATCACGACCCCTAGCCTACAGGCAGCATGTATTGTCACTCCTAAGATTTTAGTTGCCATCACCAATTCGATATGCGAATTGTTTGGTAAGGGGGCATCACAGTACCCAGCTATGTGTGACGTGACGGGCCCTACCTTAACTTACTGGACTCGACTTCTCCAGAATCAGAGAACAAACTTTTATGGTGATCTTGTAAATGTAGATTTAATTGAGCAATCGTCACCAAAACCTTTACTGCAACAGGTCAATGGTTTCTATACCAAAGGGTGACGACGATATGAAATAATGTGAATAACTAGAGAAATCTACCGAGGGAAAAGATTCTCATACTCTGACACGTTCGCTCAGTCTCACACAGGCAAAACACTACTAGCTCAAGAGCCCCCACCC
>SMGT01000005.1:55526-92384 GCA_004794575.1 Lanistes nyassanus | reverse complement strand
AGAGAGAGAGAAAACAAAAAGAAAGGAAACAGAAAAACAAAGATGAAACAGTTGAAAGACAATGAAGAGGAGTTTGTGGTAGCAGTGAAAAGGAGGAACAAAGGACAGATCTAAACATAGGCAGAAACTAAACGAGCTGAATGCAAAATACATAACTAAGGGTGGGGTGACCCCTCCCCCAAAAAGAAAGTAGACGATAAAGTGGTGCATATTTTTACTGTCGGGAAAAAATCTAATGATGGATTGTGAGTGCACTGATGAAATGGAAGGCCTCAGTGTTGCTGTCGCTGGCATGCCGTTGAGAACACAGTGACGCTGACTCAGAAAACAGGTTTAATTCAAGAGGAGAGAGACCTTGAAGAAGGAAGGTTGGGAGTTAATGCAGATCCAGCACTTTTTGTTTTGGTCGGGGCGGGGAGGGGGGGGCTTTAGTAGGCACTGATATGCATCTAGCTTAGCACTATCATAGACCACAGCAGAAAATCGATTTTTATTTTACAAATGTTGTTAACTACAGATTCGTGACCTCATACTACTTCCGGTTTCAGTAGAGGTTTCTACTTACGAAGTAACCAAGTAACAATGTACAGAATGACAAGAAACCTTGTTGGAGGTCTGACTGGGGCTGGGACTATCTCCTGTAGAATCCTCTTTCCACCTTTGGATCTGCCGCTGTTTGGAGTGCAGGAGGACAAGGAGGAAGAAGAAGATAACGAGGAAGAACAGAATATAAGCTGTGCAAAGCTCGGCACAGGCAAGGAAACATGGAAAACAGTTTGTTCAATCTGGCATGACCGCACTTCGCCGAGGTGAGGTGGGAGGGGGCGAGGAGGGGAAGGAAGGACGGGTGGAAGGAGGGAGGCTACAAGGAGCGGGAAAGAGAAGCCGTTTCACCTGCCGTGTCCATCACAAACTCATCAAGCAGCACGTGCTGTTCCGCACCATTGGCCTTGGGCGTGCACGTGCAGTGAGGAAGGGGGTCCGTACGCTTCTTTGGTGCGGAGATGGATGGAACCGCCGCAGTGACGGAATGGCTAAGATCTGGATTTGTAAGATGGAGAGCAGAGGTCACGATCAAAATGTACACTTATAGGTTGTTGTTATTATTATTATTTTTAAGCAACAACAACAAAAGATATAAAGTTTAGTAACGAGCAGTTGGCGTGTTTCCATTACAGAACAAATCTTCGCTGTAGTCTAAAATCGGACTAAGCTCGTTGAAAAGAAGTACGAGCAAGACTTATACAGAAAAGCGCACACCCTTAGAACCATTTTCTAGAAACTTCTCCAACGTCTCTAGTGATAGTGGATTGCAATTAATCCGACACGCCCGTTGCCTGTTGCCTGCACGTGCAAAATAATATCTGCACCAAAACCTACCGAAATCAAGGAAAGATTGTCATAAAAGTTCCAGCAAAATATGTTTAGGCCCCACAAAGTCAATGTTTACCAGAGTACAGGAAAATATAAGAACTCTGCAAAACTTAAAAAAAAAACTAAAGTACCTTTATTTGAAGTTTTGAACGAAGCTGTGCTGGGAGTTGTATTGCTTCGGTGCTAAAAACGTTATAGTACCTTAGTCTTTAAGCTAGTGTTAAAATTATTATATCCAATTATTATAAGTAATTATAACTTATGGTGCCAGCTTTCTCTCTCTCTAGCACACACACACACACATACACACGGATATACACAAGACACAAGTGTAAGACATATTGCTGGGTAGGAGCTAAATAGAAATAAGAGACAAGTGTTCTGCGAGCGTTGTAAATACCTCAGAAATATCGTGCGAACATCACCATCTGCCTGGCTACAGATTTCTCACAGACGTAATTGTCTGTCCTCCCTGCAGCGAGGACCTAGACACTAGGTAATGAATGTCACGTGACTGGGTTCTCGCGCAGCGATTGGCAGCTCTTACCGCTTCTGCGGCATCGATTTTCGATAGGCGCGTCTCTCTTTTCCATATTACTTAAAGTCAGCGCGCAACTTTCGTCTTCACTTAAAATTCCTTTTTACCCCATCGCTCCCATCCTACACACGGAGCCTTCATTTTCTCTTCTGTCCGACTTCAAGACGAATCCGTGGAAGCCACAAGCTGCGGACGTATAGCCTCCAATATGTCTGAGCAGCCTGGGACCCGTGGGCAACTGTAATTACATCCGGAGTCTCCCAGCTATCTACGACACCGACCCCAGGGGCATCAACTGAGCATTTTCTGCATCTTCGCCGGCGACTCCGGGGCGTCAAACGACCGCTGATCGGCGATTATCTGCTCCCTATTATTGCCCTTGTGGGGACAAGCCGACGGCGAGGGCCGGGGCGGTGGTGGGGAAGGTGGGTGTTGGAGATTTGCAGCCGGAAACGGTACGCGCAGCGAGCTTAGCTAACAAGCTGGTGGCCCCACATCCAACGCGAAAAGACCGGCATCCCGTACATCAAAAGTAGGACAGCCGGTGTGGATGGCGTCTCGGCGCGGAGGGACGGAAACAGCCGAAACCCCAGTGCACGTGCTTACGGCGCAAACGAGAGGTTTGGTTGGTCGACAAACGTGTCACTTTCATCCTTCTCGGCGCGCGCGTCGTCTGACAAACGGAAACTCGGTGATCGATCGCTGGCGTCAGTTTCAACAGATCACTCGATAGCTGCGACAAAAACAAGATACTCGATCAGCAAGCCTGAAGGCGATCGCGGGTGTGACATTTGCATTGTGCAGGCAAAGTGCGACAAGCTTGTTATGCAGGTTCCGGAATTTAGCTTACGTCTGGAAGTCTGGGGAGCCAGGCGGGGAAAAGGGTGGTGGTGGTGGTGCGGGGGGGGGGGGAGATAGGAGTAATTCTCTCCTTGCGACTCCTACCGCCTCCATACAGTTATTATAGGTGGCGCCACTTGCTGCTCCTAACGGAACTGTACTGCACGAGTACGCGACAGCCGGCCCGTCATTTGACTTACAAATGTGTGTTCCACTGGCCTGATCGAACCACTGCTGCCTGGAACTGCTACGGGTGGAGTCTGGCTGTACCTCATCATGTATATGTCTAAGAGAATAAGCATACCATTCTTTCTGTTATGGCGCGTGCCTGCGTGCGCCAGCGTGCGTGCATGTGTGGGTGCGTGCATTTAGATTCGCTCTTTGTGACTCCTGATGGACAGCGAAATAATCTCTGATCAAGTTATCGCAGGTGGTACATTACAGAAATCAAATTTGTACAGGATGCATACGATGATAATTTAATACTCTGGTCTCATTTTCTCCACCTTTCTCTATCTCGTGCCCACTGCCTATATATCGGATAACCATAACCCTGACCTCGGACCTAGTCCGTTGCTAATGACGCTTTTGTGACGCGCGCGCCTGCGAAGAGCTAATGACATCACGTCAGCACTGATGGGAAGCCCAGGCTGACGACCTGACGGCCATTATGATGGCGAATAGCGCGCGTGACGTTAATTAGGAAGCGTACCCGCGCCGTCCACTAATGGGCAAGAATTGTTATCGCAGACAGGCGGGACAACTTGTCTGTCAGCAGATAACCGTGTCTGCAGATCTGTTACTGGAAGCCAGCGGTCGTTGCCAGCGCCATGAATCCACCCCCACCCCACTCCCGCCCCTTTTTTTCTGCCGTCTGTCTGGCTTGCACCACTTATTCCACGACGTAAGGGTCTTCCTTAATTGGATGAATGTGAGTCCTGGTTCGCCGAGCCTGCCCTTGTATCTAAGGACTTCAGCTATTCGTTCGGTTATTGCCAAAGGCCTTCGCCCAAACAGCTGATCAACGTAATGCCTCAAAAGCCAAAATAGCCTTCAATTTTATGAAAATGTGGCTGCTTGCAACAGTTTATGTTTCAGTTTCCTCGCGTATTTTCCACTAGGCTTCCTTTAACTTTCGTTAGGAAAAGGTGGCCTTCGTCTCAGCGCTGCCCAGGAAAGAAAATGACAACGCTTGCTCCCCTGCACTCATGCCAGCCCTTTGTCTCTGGAAGTCTACCATTACATAGGCTAATCAAAGAAATCCTCTCCCATTAGGGCTAACAAGCTGACACCTACCCACTTCCCCCAACACAAACCACCACCACCACCAACAACAACAACACACCTTCCTGCAAGAGAGAGAGAAGAAAAGAAGAATCAAAAGAAAAAAAAAGAAAACACAAGTTTTGGCGAAGCTGTCGGGCCAAGTGTGTAAGCCCGTCTGGCATTCCTGGAGCCCTAATCCCCTACACGCTCGCCCGCCGTGGCCAGATTAGCTCCCCTAACAAGTCAGCCGAACTTCTAATCGCGCATAGCTGGAGCGCGGGGCGGCAGTGAGAAGGGACTGCTGGGTCCAAGAGGGGTGTCCTTAGCTGGGAGCTAAATGTTTGAGTGGGCCAGTCAACACGCCAGAGGGAAAAAAGGGAGAGGGAAGGTGGGGGTGGGTGTTGGTGGCGGACAGGCAGTCCTGGCCCCGTGGGAATTCCTGATAAATGAAGACCCAAGGCTTCCTTCGTCCATCAGAGCTGGATTTCCCTGTCTGCGTGTCCTTTGCGGGCCTGTTTGCGACGCTGTGAATGTAGGGGCGATTGTTACGTGTGGGGCAACAACTACCAACGCTTATATATTTCACAATACTGTTCTTCTGCGTCCACGCTCGAGTTTTCGACTTAGGCGAGAAAAAAATATACAGGACCATCGATCGGGTTTGTAAGACAGGCTAAACACCCGTTGCGATTGTGGAAGGGCAGAAAGGAACCCTCATGCGATCCGGCTCAGGTCTCTGAGTGCATTGCTGTGGGTTTATATTTATATCGTCTGTCGCGGCCTGCATAGAAATCTCTTTTCTCTTACTGCTTAGGGTCTTTTGCTGGGGAAGAAGGGCGCGTGTGAAAGAGAAAAAGTCCAAGGCGAGACAGAATAACAAATATTTAATAATGATGAATTAAAAAAAAACAGGTTTCGCCTGCTAGTGGCATTATTAATGCTGCTTTTATTGACTGCAAAGATGAACCGTTTTCTGACCTTTCGAATTATTTTTTATACATCACGACCTCGTTCAATCAATCGCTTGCGCGGGGCGTCTTTCTATGAGCACTGAGCAAGTGTCGGTCGAAAGACAGTCTGCAGACCATCGTTCTACGACCCACTGCGCCCCCGCGGTGCACAGAAACGTCTGTAAGCGGCCCGAACGCTGGCTACACGTGGGCTGCCTTGTGTCAACACTGAAGCGCACTCACTGTACCCTCCCTGCAGCTGAGACCTCCAGCAGACGACTCTCCTCCCCACCCACCCCCAATCTTCACAGCCCTTTCCTCCACTCCCTGCCCGATTCCTGGGATCAAATTGATTCCGTTCTTCTCGCTAGCAGGCATCACACGCTGGTTGCGTTTCGTGCCGCCATTTTGCTTTTGTCGTGCCAGGGCTACCGGTCATCTTGAATTCCTAAGACATGCTATTGATTTTTTTAAATATCACGTGACCATCCCCTAAGGAAAGGTGACGGGGAGGGGGAGGGAGGGAGGAAGATGGCGAGGAGGAGAAAGAGGTATGCAGCGGAAGGGTGCTGCAGAATCGAAGGGCTCTCTCCTCTGACACATCAGCGACACTGCTGCTGCAGCGCGAAGCACAGATCTTGCTGCGGGTCTGCACACCGCTGCTCAAGACAGCGATCGGGGGTGCATCCAAGTCGTGCAGCAGCCGCTGGCGTCGCTGCACGGCAAGCCGAAGACGCAAGAAGTGTCTTTGCTTCAGCTCCACGCGCCCAGCCAGCGGGCAGGATGAGCTGCCGCCCTCCTGAACCCTGGCGTCTCCGTTGACTCTCCTGACAAAGATTTCTCGTCCGTGGCACGAGTGAAGGATCCTTAGGGAGGGGGAGGGGTGCGAAGAGGGTGGGCAAGGGGTGCATGAGGTAGAGTGGAAGCAGGGGGTGCGTGAGAGGAAGGGGTCCTCGGACAAGGTGGTGGCACTGGTTGACAACGAGTAGCTTACGCGAGGGAATAGGTTGACGCAAAGCGCGCAGTGACTGTCGCTTGTGGCCGCTTTGCAGTGCTTTAGAACCCGAGCGCCTGTCAGAAGAATTTCCACCTTACCTCCACTCCGTCAGAGAAAGTAAATAATTTATTTTTAATCCGCAAAATTGCATGCATACGCTTGATCATGATCCCATCAATTAAATCTAGGGTCATCAGTAGTTTATGCACGCACGTACGGAAGCAGGCACGCGTACGCACGCACACACACACACACAGCGTTTACGCAAACTTGATGCTTCATGTAAATTTCTTTTTAAATCATAACATGAATGTAACAATCGGTAACTGCTACAATGCCCAATAGCCTCTCTTAACCAAGCAGCATATGGGCAGGATGATGGAAGATGGCAAGTTTGTTAAGGAGAACGCGCGCGGCATTAGGTAGTTATGCCAAAGCTCCCAAAGTCGAGTAGACAGATAACCTTCATTCGCACTCTCTGAGTAAATAACCTTTTTTCAGTAACCCAAAAAGGCAAAAACAAAAACAACAAAAAGAGGTATGATGGTCTGCTTGTCTCGATCAGCTTCAGTTTCGTTACCAGCTAGCAATAAAACACTTATCCCAATAAGAAAAAACCCAAGACTTTATATATAGAGGAGATTACTGACTGAATCAACCTGCCTTGCATTTCAAACATTTATTCATTCTACACTCTACATCACATTTAGTAACACTCTATGGTCCGGCTCAGGATGTGTGTCTCGTTTATGGGTCATTTTTGCCTGAATGTATAGAGCAAGAAAGACGCCTGATGACAGCTCATTACGACAGCGTTCACCTCGGTACTCATTTCCCCACACTCCCCACCCCAACTCAATGTTCGTGGTTCGTGTTTTTTGTTCAAGGTTTTCGACCGACAAAAGACGCAAAATGACTGTTAGTGGGCAAGGTGGCATGTTTACTGTTTTGTTTCATCACTAGTAATTAAAACATTTGCCACAAATGGTTTTGGTCTGCGACGCTAAACACCTCGCTCATTCACTCACTCGTTCACGCATACAGCCACCCGGGCAGGCACGCACCCACAAAGGGTGGAAGACACGTCGCTTATAACATGCCTTCCAGGCGGAACAGTTTTTATCTAAAGCAAACACTTTATTTTTTCGTGTTCCTAAAACTAATTTTGTCGTCTGCACACACAGTCAACCTAAATCTGATCTCCGTCAGTAGTTGTCTATATGGGACAAAATATTATAAATGAAATTCTCTATGCGAGGCAGAAAGGATTTAAGTAAGAACAGTTAAATTGTACGAGGTGAAGGAATACGCAGAGGCTGGTTAGCTAACTTTAGCAAAAGCTCAGAGTTCAAATACACTCAAATTTTGAAGACTACATAGAATTCACAATTCTGGGTCTGCGTGTCTTGCAATTGTTCCTTATACAGGGAGCAGAAAATGTCCCTCGTGGCACTCACACAATCTGGCTTATGGCACATGATACACCTGCCTCAGATTATGTTCCTCTAAAATGGGGCGTTGGCGCGTGCAAACCGTAACAAATCAGAAAGCGAGAGAGCGACAGAGAGAGGAATCCGTGAAGTGAAAAACAGTTTCGAATACGTAGGCAGAAAGCTAGCGCACATTGTTAGACTATCGAATTCCGAGTGCCCTGGGATGAGAATTCTGTTGATGCAGCTATAAGCCACCCCGCTGTTTCCATTGATAATTGCATATTCAGTGCCATCGCTGAAGGAAATTGCAAACACGTGTGCAGAAAGGGCTTGCGTGGAAGTGTGGCACTGGCTTTTTTTCCTGGTCTGTGCAATGTAAATCTAACATGCACGTAATTCTTTGGTCGCCTCTCAGTTCTTTCCCTGTTATTTTCATGTAACGATTGGTTTTACGGATAAAGCAGAGATGTAGTCTATGCCATGTAATTAAGATAGAAGTGTGGTCGGGTTCATAAAAAAACTATGGCGGGATTCCAGATCCGTCTTTTCTATCCCCCCCCCCTCTCGCCTTCTTGCACATTCGCAGTTATCGCATCGACACTTTTGCTGCTTAACTAGTTACCAAGAATAAGAAAAGAGATGTTTCTAAGGAAGAACACAGAGAGGAAAGAAACAGGGTGTAGAGGGAGAGACGGCGAGGAAGTGAGAGACGGTGAGGGAGTGAGAGACGGTGAGGGGATGAGAGATGGAAAGGGAAAACGTTTCATGGAACTGAGGGAAATGGGAAGAAGGATGAAGGAAACTAAAGGAAGAGATTTACAAGTTTTTATTTTCGCAAATAAATCTTGCAGCGCGGATTAGCAAACATCCCAAGGTGCATGAAATCAACTAGAATTCATTGTTCATTCATGTAAACAAGAGTTACACACAGGACTGACATTTAAAATGCCGGCGATATCGTCTTATTTACAATAACATCGAGAAGATAGAGTTATCGCAAAACGATGCGTGCTTAACGAAAAAGAAAAGTGGATGAAGAGAGAGAGAGAGAGAGAGAGGGGTATGGGAAGGAAAGAAAGGAGAGCAGAATATATATCGCCCGCATCATCAAAACGATGTAACAGGTGCAATACCTCAGAGATAGCGGCAGCTGTGAGGTGCCGGCTTGGGTGGGGTAAGGTGGGCTGGTGGGAGGGGGGTAAGGGCGGGCTGCCAAGGGAGGTACTACAACGCAAAGTGGGGAGGAGAGAAGGGAGGAAGTGGGAGGTGAATAACCTGCTGTCTACAGGCTTCTCGCATGAGAAGGCGACTGGGAAAGATGAGACATCTCACATTCACACACACACCCAGAAGCCAGATGGTGCCACATCCCTAGTCCCACATTTGCGCAGCACGCCTGCACGCGCACACAGCTTGCATTTCTAGCCAGGAAGCCAATCTCCGCCATTGGTTTGACCTCACAGAGCATTAACATCGCAATATTCAATGGGTTGTGCTCGGTCCACATACCGAGAGCTCACTTTTAACTTTATCTTTGACAATAAATAGCGATGACTTCAAACCACGCACAACGCATTAAATATCTCGAGAGAACAAAGAGATTTGTTAATACTGCCGCCACTCTACCTGCTCCTGCCTACTAGTGTGTGACGGTCACATAACCACACCAGAGATTACCACGGTCGAAAGAGACACCTGTCAGTGACGGATTCCTGTCGCATCATGCTTTTATTTCCCCTTTTCCCCCCTCCCGAGTCTGTTTAAACAACTCGATGTGTTTCTAAACACGGCAGCTTCTTTCCAGAATGCCTCTCTCGGCTGTCACTGAGGTTGCACAGAAAAAAAAATAGTTCGCGTGTCGAGTCACCGCTGTGGGTTGTCGAACATTTTCTGATGGCTTGACCACGGATGCACGAAGACCTTGTGTCGCACACGGCACGCACGCACGCATGCGTACACAAACACGACTGTCGCAGAAGGCTGGCTTGGACGCACACGTACACAGATCGCCGATCGTTCAAAGCCAGGGAACCTCTCAACTGGAAGACCAGCAGCCAATCGGCAGCCGCGGAACTCTCTCTCTCCCTCACCCTCCCCGCAAGCGGCAGCGTCGACGTGCGCACGCGCGAGTGTCGCCGAGGAATCTGGAAGAGGTTCGCGGGCTGACATAAGCCCGAACGCTGTCACAGCGTGTAGCAGCAGCGGGGCTTGCACAGCCTCCCACCTCTCGCGGCCCAGAGTCTCTCGCTCTCTATCTCCCGAACCTCGCATTCTCGCTTTGCGCACACGAACGTACGGACAGGCAGGCACCCACGCACACATACACAGCCCGCGGCCTGCGCTTCGCCTCAGCTCTTTATGCAGAGAACGTCCAACATGGCGGGCCTGCCTCAGTCAGTTCCGAGAGCGCCGCCGTTCATTCCGGACTACCCAGGGACCCAGCGAACGTGCGGCTCGCCCGAGTGTGTTGTCATCCACCCGAAACGCGCGATTTTGATGTGGTGGTTCGTGTTCCTCGTTTTTCTCCACGGCAGCAGCAACCACAGCGGAGCCATGGCCGCCTCCCCAGAAGCAGGCGGTCTGTGTGTGTTGAAGGGACGCATTTACACGGAGCGCCTGTGGTACGGCTATCTGCTGGACAAGGCGTTCCAGCGGGACTACGCCAAGATACAGTACCAGATCTCGTACCCGGTGAAGGAGTGCTGCACCAGCCTGCTGATCTACTACGATGACCAGATCAAAGGCTTGACCCAGGACATGACCTGCGAGGAGCGGGAAGCCGTGCTGCCTTCCAACAACAACCAGATCATCCCCTTGCACACCCACAACCGCACGGTAGGCTGCTCCGTGTGGAACGAGACAGGTGAGCCGTACTATGTGTGCGTGGGTGAGCGTATTTTCCGGTCCAGCGGGCCGCGCACCTGGTACTTCGCCCTCAGCCGGTGCCAGGCCAGCACTCCTTTGACCCTGACCTACGCCTTCAATGTGTCTGGTTACTATGGCGACTGCGAGGAAGACCCGCTGGTCCGCACCTATATCCCGCCCTCGCCCAAGGCTGATAACGATGTGTATGTGTCCGTAGCGCTGGGCATCGTCGCCGGGCTGGCCCTGATAGCAGCGGCCATCTTCTTTGTCTTGTGGCTGGTAGCCAGGCGACGGGCTGCCAACAGCAAGGGGAGCAGTGTGACGTCATCCCAAGCCACCATGACGCAGGACGACATTTTCTACGTCAACCCGTCGCTTAGCGACCGGGAGCAAGGTGCCGAGTACAACAGTCAGGCCAGCTCGGAGAACTACTACGAGGTCATCCCGGAGCGACGCAGCTACGAGAGCATCAACCCCCACCTGCTGGCCGCTGGGCCGGGAGGGGTGGCGGGGGCCGGGCACCACCCTTTGGCCCATCCACACCCCCACGCCCTCAACAGTCACCTGCACCCGGCCCACGCCCACGTGCACGTCGCCCACCCGCGGCAGGTGCACATGCATGCTGCCCACCACAACAGCCACGTCAAGGAGTCGGCGTTCCACCGCCCGCACCCTCCCACCCAGGCCATGGGCTATGTCTTCGACGACTACCCCCCGCCTCCCTACCAACCCCCGCGGCTGGCCGGGTCGGCCCGCCACCACACCCTGCACCACCCTACTCCACACCACCACCACACCCTGTCGCTGCCCACTTCCAACCGCCCCCGGCCCGCCCTCATCAACCTGACGCAGGCCGGCGGCATCACCTTTCCCCCGGTCCTCCCGCCCGCCCCTGCGCCCGCCAGCATCAACAACAACACCGCCAGCAGTAACAACAACAACGGGAACAACAGCAACAACAACATCACCGGCGGGCCGGGCACGCTCATGACTGCGGGCGCGGGGCCAGGGTCCCCGATCACCTTGCAGGGCGAGACCAGTGCGTGACTAGGCGCGCGGAGGAAGGAGAGCAAAGTTCGCATCCGAACCACGGAGGTGTGACGTCATCAGCTGCTTTGACGTCACCACGCTGAGGACACGCGCGAGCCTCTGACCTCACTGCGGACGTCGTGTGGGTGAGCGCGAGGTGGAACGGGTATGGGAAACATCTGAAACGAAACACAAGGCGAGAGAGCGAGAGAAAGCGTGAGGATGAGAGAAAGAGAGAGAGGACAAAGATCACGATGATGACGATGTGATGTTGACGACCGCCAAGACCTGGCTAAGTCGGGTCCGTTTGCTGTGCTGCACTTCCTACAGAGGTGACCTGTGTGCTGGTATCGTGGCGTTATGTGACGTGGCTTATTTGCTGGCATGTGTCTACTCAAGCTTTGTGTTTTCGCTCAGTGATTGCTGTTGTACAGATGGCATTGTCAAATGGCACACTTAGAAGATGGCCGGGGCAGAATGTGAGAAAACACGAGATATTTCCGTAAGATTATAAAAACATTTGATTTTTTTCCTACTTCTGTTTCCCGTGATTTGTGGAATCGTGACTAGAACCAGATGTGTTTCGGTGTTGTGGCAGTGCTTTTCTTCCTCTACCCACCCACGTCTCCTTCCTCCACCCATGAATAATAATAGTTTTAGATAGTGAATCTTTTTTCAAATGCTCGAAAGCTTGCGTCTAAAGGCGATGGACGTTCTCGCTTTCACTGTGGAATGTGCGTCATGTGTGTTCAGACGCGCGGACAAAACGTTCTGGTTTGGTCACTGACCTTGACCCCGTGCCCCTCTATTTACCGGCTGGGGTCGTGACTCCCATAAGCTCAACTGGACTCGGATTACGTTCACGTCAGACCAGAGTCTGATAACAATCAGTTGGCGTCTGCGATCGGGTGACTGAGTTCTCTTCCCAGGTGATCGTGTAGTGTTACATCCAGCCAATTTTATGCGAGTGTGCTTGCGTGTTTGCGTGCGCGCGCGCGCGCGCGTTAGTTTTGGTGCGTGCTGGTGAGTGGCCTCTGAAAGAGAACTGTTAATGTCACCATGCCGCGGCAGGCCCGGCTGGCCCCTACTGCATCCTCATCCCTGTGCACACCTGCCTGTTGTCTCCGTGTTTACCTGTGGTTACCTGTGAGGTTTTCGTGCCGCCTCCTCCACGGCCAAGATGCTGCCCCCCCCACCCCCTCTGCAGTCGGTGAAAACATCGTATCGGCCCGAAACACCGAATCGGACAGGATCGGACCTCAAAACACAGAATCGGACCCCAATCGGACTTGAAAACACAGACTTGGACAGATTCAGAGCTGAAAACACCGAATCGGTACTCAGTGATCGGCATCGATCTTCTTAGCTGTACGCTTTACGCTAGGACGATCGATTCCGATCAGTGAGGACTGTGATCGATGGAAACTCTCTTTGTGCTAGTGTTGGCTACAGAGTACTAGCATGTCCGATTCGGGTCCGTTTTTCACTGTATTCGATTGTACCGGTCCGATTTTCATCGATTTTGTAAGCAGGCGTACATCATCGATAATAATTGGGATCGATTTTCATGGCTAAAACGTCATCGATGGTGGTCTTTTTTGTGTGTCAATTTGCTCTACAGAGTCCCAGCATGTCCTATTTGGGTGCGATTTTCACTTTATTCGATCGCAGATCCGATTTTTATTTATTTTTTAAGCAGTCTCCTGGTTCGGTTGTTCATGTCCTATTCTGTATGATTGAGGTCCGGTTCTGTACGATTCAGGTCCAATTCGATATGATTGAGGTCCGGTTCTGTACGATTCAGGTCCAATTTGATATGATTGAGGTCCGGTTCTGTACGATTCAGGTCCAATTTGATATGATTGAGGTCCGGTTCTGTACGATTCAGGTCCAATTTGACATGATTGAGGTCCGGTTCTGTACGATTCAGGTCCAATTCGATATGATTCAGGTCCGAATCTGTACGATTCAGGTCCAATTCGATATGATTCAGGTCCGAATCTGTACGATTCAGGTCCAATTCGATATGATTCAGGTCCGATTAGGTAAGATTCTTGTCCGATTCGGTGTTTCGGGTCCTATTCAGTCCGATTCTCTGTTTTTACCGACCGACCCCCCCCCCCACCTCGCCCTATTTTTGTGTCACGACACCTCCCCCCATCCGATCAATCATTTCATCGCCCTGGACGCTAGGGACGTGACAAAGGCAGGCAAGGCGCCATCTCTCCTTCCTCGCCTTCCATTTTTCAAACAATCCATGGTCCAGAAGACATCGCCGGCCGCAGTGGACAACACGAGCGACATACCTGGGAAAGGGAGGTGTGCCTCTGACTTTACCCCTTCATACAACCTCGCCGTCACCACCTCATCCCAGATTGCATTGTTTAGTTTTGGACACAGGTATGCGTCCCTTGAGGCTGCCTGTACTGTAAAGGCAATTTGCACTGATGCATCTTTGTGATGGATTGAACACCATTCCTTCTCACCCACGCTCCTCCACAAACACCACCAGCAGACGGACACCAGCATGATCCCTGTTCATGTCTTGTCGCTGACTGACAGCCGTTCTTGTCTTACCAACGAGACTGATTGCACAGCACACCTTATCGGCACTGCATGTTTGCAAACGTCACCTGTCGACCACGTGTTAGGAGTGACGTTTATGATGGCCCACTGCTGCCAGGCAGGATTACCCCGCCTCCTCTACAGATTCTTGGAAAACTGGTGTTGAGAGCTGCAACAGTGACAACAGCATCCCTCTCACTCCGTCTTTGTCAGCGACGGGGGACAGGGGACGGGAAGGGGAGAGCGATGGATTGAGGGAGAAGGCGGGGGGTGGCGGAAGAGAGGGAGAGAACGCCAGCACTAGGAGACGGCTGGCAGCGGGTTCGGCCTTGTGCGTGCCAGAATAGGTCATCGATTTTTCTGCAACGACCATTTTTCTCTCACCACTACCTCCCCATTTCCAGCTGGACTCGAGCGGCCCTTTCGCTTCAGGCATCTCACACGAGAGACAGAGAGACAGAGAAAGAGGTTGTGCGTGTCACTTGAAAGGAGAGAGAGAATGTTGTGTCATGCACTTGTTTCATAAAATGCATGCATGCTATTGTGTGTGTGTGTGTGGAGTGTTACATAGTTTGGCGCCATAATTTTGTACATTACCTGAACTCTGACTAATTGAGGGCCACATGTAGTTTCCGTGGCCCTGGGTGGCAAGTTGACAACCCATCATAGACCTGAATGTGTGCATTAACCACTGAACCAGCTGTACCTGAGTGTGGAAATTTATGTAGCTGACAAAATGAATCATTTCCTTCGGGGAACGTGCTCTAAAACTGACACAAGGTTTACGGCTGGTCGCCTGGAGGTGTAACAAAAAGCTTTTTGGAGTCGGTAGACATAACAGCGCAGTAAGTGCATGTCGTATATGTATGTCATCTCTTTGACACTGTACATCTGCTGTACGGATCTGACATTTTGTTCCAGACGATCTTTAGAAGACAGGAATGAACATTCGACACTAGCAAGTTCAAGTATAAATGAAGAATGGAGGGATTTGTTGTTGTTTTTTTGTTGTTTGTTTACACCAGAAAGGGATGAAGATTATTTGGTGTTTGCTTACCCGGCTCACCTGTTGCTATGTACTCAAACCTACGTGTATGATGCTGTCCCAGAAAAGCACGGCCACGTGTTCATTGTAGCGTGACGGGTTTCCCCATTTCGCCATACCCCTCATTGTTTGATAGTCATCAGTGTAGGGAGCGCAATAACACCTCGCCAAGCTCGCCTCCCCTCGGCCTGAGGTCGCTAGGTGCTTGGAGAGACTGATTCAGCGAGAGACACGCTTGGCTAAATAGGCGTTAACACCACCCTGCCTCTGTTCCCGCACTTCTCTTTTGAGGACTTGTATGTACCTGTGCTGCCATGCCTCTTGTACAGAACTGATTGGCCTAGCACAGGTGAGTGCAACTTCAAAGGCAGTAGTGAGAAAGGTTAGAATAACTTTACCTGTCACTTTGTCCTTTTTTATGTTGATGATGTCTTACGCTTTTTCTTGTTTTATTTAGTGTATGGTCAGTTGCAGCGATTCCTAAACTACTCACACTTTCATTAATGTATCGTCACACTTTGATGTTAAGCGTCGACAGAAATCTAAAGATAAAACTGACTTCTTTAAGAACACCCCGATATTGTGATCGTGACGATTAAGATTTGTTATGATGATTGGCTGTGGTATGGTGTGACGATGCTATCTGCAGTCTGATTTTAACGCACTCACGCACATCACACACAGAGGAGAATTAGAAAGTTTTTTTGTTATGGTAATGCCCTTTAAAAATTTCGTCTTACTGTAGAGAACTGCTGGTGGCGCTTTTAAAAATTCAAGAATCAGTGAATATAGGAGTCATTCACGGAATCTCGGACGTTCGTTGAAGACGGCAGTACTGTGACGTGCAAACCCTCCTATACACTGGTGGCGCGTCAACTCGCATCGCGTAAAGCGGTCCTCCCGACCTTCGGTAGCACGCACGGAATGACCGGCAGAATTTCGCGTCTGCTCTTCCGAGCGTGAGCATTTCTTTGCACGGCCGGCATAATTACTGTCTCTCTCCTCCACCCCTCTCCCCCAACACCCCACCCCACCCCCAACCCTCTCTCCTTCCCATCGATCGGGCGGGCACAAGCAATGCAGCTAGGCCCTGTGGCGCGGGCAGGGGAGAAATGCGAAGGTCGCACGAGCTGTGACCTGGGGGACCGCGACTGCTGCTGAGTTTGTCGTGTAACGGACGGAGGAGGCGGACTGGCTGGCTGGCACACGGCAGCTGGCTGGCTGGATGGATAGATGGACAGAGGGGCAGGCAAGCTCTGTCGGGTGGTGAGGCTAATGGAGAGGATGTGGAGGCGGATGGTGGGCAGGGGAAGGTGAGTGTGTGTGAGGGGGGAGGGGGTGGTATTAGCGGGCTTAGTAAGCCATTTGGAGCTGTAATTAGTTTGCCGCTAGGGTAATCCGTTGATGGCCAGGGCTGGAGCTGCAGAAATACGCGGTGCCTCCTCGTCCATGTGAGGAGGTAAAAACATGTCAGGCCTCAAGGTCTTGGGTCTTCCTCCTTCACCCACACCTTCCCCCCCCCCATCCGTCGCCCTGCAGGTTCAAAGAACACCGGGAGTCGCGCGAGATCGAACATGCTGTGTCAGATCGAAGCCTTGGGCAAATACGCTGTTCCTGAACAAAGGAGGCGGAGTGAGGCGACTTGATAATTCTAGGTGTTCCTGCTGTGGCATCACCAGCCCGTGAATAACGGAGCGTATATAGGTCTTTGAGCGGCTGCTTGATGGCAGACCTGTAGGATTGGCTGCGGGTCCATCTTTAGGTAAGAACTCAGGGTAGATAACACAAGGGACACGCCGTGCCTGATAAGCAGGATCAATGCACGCAGTGTGCGTGTGACACTAGAAATTATTTTCTGCAAGTACTTGAGCACAAAGTCTGATGGTTTCAGCAAACATCTACAGGTGCATTTGACAATACTTCAGAAGAGCCACTGAGTGGATACAGGGAACCCTTGGGTTTGGAAACCACAATACATGTGTTTTTATATACATATAATGTTACATCACTTCTTTTGATAGACATTAACAGACTTTCGATTCTGTATGCGCTTCAGACGTAATTTTATTCAAGTGTAAAAGTCATTTCACAGTTTAAAACTTGATATATTTCTAGACAAACTTTCAGAGAAGTTACTGATATTTGTCTCCCACAGCTACCTCTGTCCGTCTCTCACACTTTCCGCATTGCCCTTGTAGTACCGCAAACATTTGTACGTACCCAACTCGCTACAGACATCATCAGTCTAGTTTCACAGTTGACAGCTAGAGTTCATCCAAAGTTTCCCGACATGACTAATGACAAGTATATATATATATATTCTTCTTCCCTCATTTTACATGATAAAAGCCCTCTAGCAATGCAGAGGACTTTAACTTTTCGTTCAAGTCTTAAAACGAAACCAAAATGATGTGGACGATCGTATGATGTGATGTGAGATATTTCGATTACAACGGTGAAGGCTTTGGAGTAACCTTTAACATTCCAGTCCTGCGAGCTCGCTTTGTTATCTGCCGTGCACAGAGATAGTGTAATTTGTTGTAGACAACCGTGGTGGGTCCTCTGACAAAATAACTGCATGTACTCTTTCTTTAAATGATCAGTCTGCAGTGGAGGTCCGTACTGTGTTCTGTGTGCATGTGTAATTTGTTTAATTCTTCACTTTATTCTTTACTAACAGCTATTGTGCTTTTTTGTTTCTGCATACCTGTCAGTTGTCGAAGCATGTCGGTTAAGATTGTGCGTGCGCACTAAAACCAACTTGAGAGAAAAATTGCATCTGGTCACGGCCGGCCGAACATCAACTATTGCTGGGCCGAAAGCTCAGGTCGGGTGTCGGGCTTGTAGAGGGATGGGGGTGTGTAAGACCGCGTGATGGCCGCTGCTTTGGAAGCTAATGGACAATTAGACTCTAATAGACACATGCTGGTTCCTGTAATGGCTTTTTTCGGACACCTGCCTTGGTTGGAGTGCCCGAGCAAGTTCTCTCTCTCTCTCTCCATCTTTCTGTTTCTGTCTCACTCTTTCTCTGTCTTCCCCCTTCTCTCTCTCTCCCTCTCACACACACATGCGCACACACACACATTTTCCCCGGCAACCCAGGCAGGCAGGCAGACTGTGTGCACGACGACGTGCCAGTCTAGACACATGCTGCTAATACATTTGTACTTGATTCCCCTGAGGACTGGAGCGGGCAGATTCTGTTACCTGGTCTGTTTAGACTTACCTGCCCGTGACAGGCCAGGTTACACGGCTCAGAAAGCCTGCAGCTTTGATGGTTGTCACTCGGCCAGAGTTACGGGCTCCAGCGCTAAGTCCCCTGTCACCGGCGAGTCATTGAGAAGTCCACTGTAGCCTAGTCTGGCCCCACCAGCACGCCCCATCCTCTCTGTTATACTTTCCAACTTCTCTTAATTTTCTTCACTTCACTCTCTTTCTCTCTGCCTCCCTCTCTCTTCGTTCTCTCCACTCTCCCCTCTCCCCAGCTTCCGTCGTGCCTCTCTCTGACTGGCTCTCTTTCGAGCGCGCGCGCGCACGCATTGTACGAGCGCAAAACAGACGTCTCGTAGACTGACGAGGGTTGTCAAGCTGTGTGTCTAGTACTCGCGGGTTCTAGAGCCTGATTTCCTCCCGGCCATAATCAGCTGCCAGGCCTGCCTGTCTTCAAGCGCTGGGTTACGGCGAGTGAAGCGGTTCCCACAGTGGGCAGGGTGGGGGTCAGGGCGGAGGTTGGATATCCTTCCTTTTACCTCCCTTTCCCCCACCCCCTCAAGAAGTCAACTCCCAAGGGAAATCAACAGGAAGGGTATGGGAACCATGGCATGAGATTTGCGAGGGGAGACTAGTGATCTGGAGAAATTATTCAAATGTTAGGGGTTTTTTTAATTCAGATTTTTCTTCATTGTCTGTAGTTAGGAAAGACATCCAGAATTCTACGGAGGCGCTGCTTACAGATATGAGTCAGGGTCTGTGGCTAGCCGTTCCAAATAATACTTGTCGTCACATACCAAGACAGATTAAACTATGTCGGTGAATAGGTCTAACTACACTTAACCTTTCGTTACCTTTTCTAACAACCAAGCAAAATAATATCGACTAACAGGCCAGGGTGTGTCTTTACTACATCGGCTTCTCTCTCACCATCTCTTTCTTCCTTTCTTTTCACATTAAAAAAGTCATTTCTTGGCGTATTTCTACCCATTAATCTTTCTTACTCTTCTCTATATCTTCTCATATCTGTGCAAGTGCGGTTCCTCTACAAAATCATGCCCCATGCCATCAGAGGACCACAGTTTCCGCAGATAATAAACTTTGCTGGAAGACAGTAATAATAACTCGTGCTTCTCACGTTGTCAGGAAGGACACAACTCTGTTCTCTGCAGACGGGGTGCATTGTAACAAAAGGGCAGCTGACGTATGTAGTTACTCGCAAAAGCGGACGCAGTGCTGGAGACGGCAGAATGGAAGCGCGAAAGTCTTTATTCCACCCCCACCCCGGAACACCCAGGGAGAAAACGCGACTGTCTGATGTTTCGGCCAAACCCTATCCTCTTACTGGTCTGGTCACAAATAATTGTCACCTTTTGCCACCTTTGTTCCGCGTGGTGAGTCACGCCTATCACCAGCTACCCTGGGTGCGGGAGAGGATCGGGTAGATGTCGCGTTAAAGTTTATAGCCTCTTTAGTCTGCGTGCCCACGTTGAATTCCAGGTAACAAAGACACCTGCCAAGGACTACAGGTGATCTTTCTCTTTTTCTTCCCAGACGCGGTAGAAAAGAGGCAATGAACTGTGGCAGTTCTGTTACTGTGGGACAAAACAATGGTTAGTGAAAGGACTTAATTTATTTCCTTCAGAGTAGAAAATAGTTATAAGAAATCTTTTTCCAAAAAATTATGTTACGCTTTTTTTGGCTAGATAACACATTTCCAGTTAACCCCGTTCCAGCTACCCAGGGTCGCTGCTTCTCCAATACAGGGATTGAAGTGATTGTTTTCAAATAGGAGAAAGTAGCCCAGCTGATTGAGCGTCCCTTACTCGACCCTGTTTACAAGATAGGCATTAGTTTACCTAGTCATCTCTGACGAGGAAACCCAGGTCCTTGTTAGCGGCATTGATCTGGTCCGTCTTATCTCCCGGGACAACGCGAAGCCTCGAACACACAGAAGAGAGCGAGAGAGACCGAGAGAAACATGTATGTGTTCAGGACGTGACTGACTTCTGGTCCAAGTTGTCTGTTCGAACCCCCCCCCCTCCTCACACACACACACACAAAATAAACAAAAACAAAAAAAACCTCCAGCCAACAAAATCTAGATTCTACGTCAGCTCCAGAAAATGTCTGAAAATAAGTGACCGGACTGACTACCGCACGTCAGAATTGGCCTCAGAGACAGAAATGAACAGTTGTGGATCGGCATTTACGAACGTCGGGCGTTTTAGCAATCTGTCAGGTTAGGGATGTGCTGACCGCATGTGGCTGGTAATCGCGTTGTACAGTGTTGCGTGCGCTGGTACTCTTACCCGCTTTTATAGATATGTTTTATGTAAAAGCAGCGTTCTTATCTTGTTAGCGGTTTCATACACCCTTCCAATGCGAGCGTAGTTATTCACTTGTTGCCCAGTCTGCACTCTTTCGAAACTGGATATAACTACTTAGACACATTGACATGTCCAGTGCATCTAAACATCGGCTGGCTTCTCTGTCACTGTAACAACCAGCTGCGGGGGGAGGGGGTAGGGGCATGTCACAAAACACACGGAAAACTGTTCTTGTGTACCGATTCCCTGACGACCAGACCCCCTATATGCGGCTGATGATTCTAGCACTAATTATAAGACTCGGTGACACTGTGTGAAGAAAGCCACTTGTATGTCGAGCACTTTGTGACACCGCGCTCCCCTGTATGTGGTTGCGTCATTAAAAGATCAACGGGTGAAATCGAACAAGCATCACGCCGCTTCTCCCAGTCCCCAACCCCAACTCCACTTCCTCCTGCACCCAGTTACCCTTTACATATATTTTTCATCCCGTCTTGAACTGGCATTCTCAGCTCCTTCCGGTCTTGTGCATGCGACAAATTTGTCTTGCCTTGTGCCCTGCTGCCAGTCCAGTGCGGCTCGCAGAAATGTAAAATAAAAAAAGGAAGTGCATATATACACTGGGAGGGTCGGACACTCGGGACACTTGGGGTCGAGTGGTGCTGGTGATGTTGTGGTACAGGGGGTAGAGCGCATTTGCGTGGTGCTGATCGATGCCAACGCCGCTTTTGTCTGGGATTATCGACGTTCTTGTCCTCGGTGGCACCAGTCTCGTTTGATCATCGACTGCGACCGTCCCTGTGTGGATGTGGCCTATATAGCTAAGCGCTCTGTCGTAACGGCGTCCTAGCCGGGGTGTTTGTTTCGTATATCCACCAGCCAGCGAGCCACGCCCTCACGTTTCAGCCATTTCGGTCGTATACTGGACCAAATCGGATTCCTCAGTAGCCGAAAGAGATTCCAGATGGTGGTAAAATCTAAAACAAAAAAGAAAAATAGACATACTCGTTGGGAACCTGTCAAGTCAGCATTTTCCGGGAGCAAACACGACTGTGTAGCCTTTATTCCACCACGATGCGTCGCCTGTCGGAAACGTGTGTATCGCGACTGCTACGTATTGATTCGTTTGACAGAACATAGTTTCGCTGAGATTATAATTACAAGTATTTCGCTGCTAGTATGCGTATGCCGTGAGCCATAGCTGCCTTAACCGAGTCGTGTTTAGTCACGTGGTTTCCGAGTACTTCAGCACGTCGCGACTCTTGAGGGAACGTCTGCCGACAGTCGTTTACAGAGGCTCGTGTGGGCTCTGTACCACCTGTCAGATTTTTTTTCCCGTAGGGGGTGGGAAAGGAATTACAGAGGGTGTCAGTCGAAAGGAGGGCTGCTAAAGAAATCACACGCGTACGTGCCACCTCTCCATCTTTCCGCCACGTGCAGTCTATGTACTCCTGACACCGACAGTCCTTCCAGCTTTTTTGTCACGTTCGACAGTTCGTGTAGGCAGGTGAAGACAATCAATGCCCACCACCACCCCCCACCACCACCACACACACACACACATACTCTGACATCCCAGAAATCACGTAGGTACAGTCCTCCTGATGAAGTCCTGTTCTCCCCTCCCCACAATCCGCATGGCGAATGACCTGTATATCTTGTTCCCTCGTTATCATAGGAATTTATGGCATCAAACAGGTTAAACAATCACCACATTAGACAGGCAACAGGTCAACAACGGAACTTTTTCTTTTCATGGGAAGACGACTCTGTAAGCATCGCAAGTTTTTCTTTCCCCTCTTCCCACACACCCCTTGACAACGCTGCCACGCTCAGTTCTTTTCGTGATTAGCAAGTAGAGAAAGACATGTGGTTAGGCGAGTCTTGGAATAAAAGCAAGCTTAGTTTGGAAAGACTTGCGCTCTTGCGCACCTGACATTAAGTCTTTACTTTTTGTTCTTTACGTCACGTACTGTTGCTCTGTGCATGTTGTACGATAGAATAATCCTGTCACCTGTTGCCACATCCAGAGCTGTTTCTACCCATCTGCACCCTATAACCGACCATCTCTGCCTTCTATACTGCCCAATATTCTGGATTTACTTAAAGAGTAAACAAGTATACAACAGTTATGGGTTGAATCTTCGCACAAGATATATGTACGCTTCCTCTAAATGTGAACCCAGAATATTGGAAGACCGACCACATGGGCGCGTATATAAAAGTCGACGTTAGTTTTATCCTCAAGATATAGATTTAAATTAGTCTATGTATGTAGGTAGGGATAAGAAATACTGTTCTTCGCGCTTGTCCACTATCCTGCAGAGATCTCACCTCGGACCCTGTACCCTCTGTTAGTTTGTTGTATGACAGCCTGTTACTCGGACTGCTTATGATGCCCAAGCTCTCACTTCATTTTACTAAACAGACAGGCCGCATTTTTAGTTTTGGATTTTTGGAATCGTCGCCATGCGATGCTGCTTTTGTCATTCTTACTGTGTAAGAGACGATTTTATTGGCACCTAAAATAGTGACCATTTTTAAACTAATATTTTTAAAGCATTTCTGGACTTTGAAAAAAAACTGTCATTGTGGAGCACAGAATTTCACGTGACGCCTTCCCGTTTTTACGAAACAGATCATTGTACCCAAGATAATAACTAGCGTAGTCCAATTTTTTTTTGTAAAAGAAATCTGCACACTATTCACAGTTTGAATGATACAACCAGTCGGTGTCTTGGTGTCTGGAATATGTGTGTGGCACGTACAACACGCAATCTGTGAAAGCTATACACGAAGCTGTTGTAAGGCCCCACGTTTTTTTTCCCCCGTCGCTGCTGGTGGGAGTGTTTGTATGACGGGTGGCGGGGGAGGGGTGGGGAGACGTGGGTAGGAGGCGTGTCCTGCCGACTAACTGCCTCCGTTATCTCTGCTCGCCTCTGTAATTGTTTCTAGCCGCCTCTGTTGTCAACGGCCACCTGTGTCTCGTCTGCCCCTCTTTCGTCTGTCGGCCCACCTGTAATTAACTCTTCAGAATCAATGTTTAGGGCCGGACAAGCGCGGTTTGCTTTCTCCAGGACCGAAGTGCACCGACCCTTCATTACACGTTGTTCACAAAATGTTTCCCGCCGGTCGCACACTGACATAATCCAGATTGTCAGCTGTCTTACTTTATACATCTTTAGTTGTAAAAGTTTTTTTTAAGCACAGTGGCCAAGTTGAACGCTATGATCCTCGAAAGTTAGGCATGAACGAGAGCGCGCAAGATACTGCGACGAAATTTTGACAAAAGAGCGAGGGAAACGAAGCACAGAGTTTGCCGGGCGCTGGCGACTCGACAAGTTTGACAAGGAAAATAAAAAGACTGTTCATAAATAAATTACTGCTTTATATTAAAATAAAATACACGTTGGAATATAGGGTCATTTTTATATATATAAAAAAGAAGTTAGATAAGATGCATTAGATAAGAAGGCGCATATTTATATTGATTGTAAACGCTTATTCTGCCGTCTGCGACAGTGTGTCAATGATGCCTTTGTGACAGGGACCTCTGTCGTCCGACGTTGCTCCCAATCTATTCTCTCTCACTTTCTCTGCGTGTGTGTGTGTGTGGTAGAAGCCTTTTCTTCCCACACCGTAAGAACAGCTTAGTGACTAAAGTTACTGATAGTGTCAGTTACTGTATCATTGTGTGTATCGTGTATCACTATTTTTTACTCGCGCAAGAATTTTTGTCATCGTGGGTTTTATAAAACTAAATACTGCTTTGGGTATTTTTCATCACACTAATGACACCACGAGGTGTCGCCCCGCGTGACTGGTTTGAGCGAACGCGCGCGTGCGCGTGCTGCTGTTGCGATGATTACTGCCTCATTTGCATTTCTGTTTATGACGGGTCACAGGTGGGCGTAGGCTGTATGTACAAGCTGTCGGAAACATGCCGCCATTTCCAACATCAGAAATCCATACAGTCGATAGCCTCCGGGTGTTGCGCCCGGGTCGGACGTGAAAGGTAATCATGTTTCCCTTGGTACAAGAAGGCGCCCCTATGGCCTTATCCCTCTGTGATATGTGGCCATTGTTATGTGTGAAAAGGAAAGACGAAAGCTAGTGCAGCCCTCGTCTGGGTTGAAAGCAGCTGAAAAAAAACCTTAGGTATAGATTAGTCTATCGCATTTTATGCCCCACCCTACCCAAAGCACCGTTCCGTGATGCTAATGAAGTTCAGATAAACGCATTTTCTGAGAAAAGTTCAACATACTGGCCAGAACAGAAGTCAGTTGTCCTTAATCCTATTGTTCAACTGCTCCAGGCATCGATGTGGCAGGAGATAGTTCATTCCATTGCAGCACACGACGTGTACAGGCTTTTACCAATCTAATGTGACTCATACTGAGTTTTTCTTCTTTCCTCCTGGAGTTAATTCCCTCTTCGATCTGCATCTGTACAGGACCCTGATTCGTGACCTCATATCCCCATTCCCCTACCTCCACCCGCCCCTCCCCCCAAAAAGCCCCCAAACAAACCTACTGTGCTGGATTCGCTGTCACCTGATACGGTCTGCAGACCTTTTTGTTTACTCCACGGTGCCGCATTTCCATTGTCATCCAAACCGA
Organism: Lanistes nyassanus; assembly: GCA_004794575.1. Classification (NCBI taxonomy): domain Eukaryota; kingdom Metazoa; phylum Mollusca; class Gastropoda; order Architaenioglossa; family Ampullariidae; genus Lanistes; species Lanistes nyassanus. The sequence goes on along the minus strand of SMGT01000005.1, from coordinate 67,323 downwards.
AGGATTATTTGTTCTGGATTTGGATGTTGTCTGCCATATTTTCCCCTGTATATGACACCTTTAAGTAAGGTTTAGGGCTTTGTGGTAACATAACCGGTGCTGCTGACTTAGCTTTAAAAAAAACTAAACCCAACCAATCACACATACCTCGGTCCGACCTTGTTCCCAGTGTTCGATGCTGCGCACCCGAACAAACTCATCAAAATGTCTTCTTGTTTTGCGTAAACACGGCTAATGCGGGGTTCACACGGCTCCACTAAGTGGGACGAAACGGTCGTGAAAAACTAATCGAACTGTGCATTATAATGACTTCGAATAATATCGATATAAAAAATCCTTTCAAAATAAGCGTCTCTTCTCCGAGATTTTACTGAAAACATGTGTCACGAATAATCGTCCAATTAAAAAAAAATATATATATATATGTTTTGTTGCAAACGATTCGACTTTACTGCTTTAATCCGACTTAGTCGACCCGTGTGAGTCATGCATAAGTCGAGCAGTCTAAGCCGCCTATAACGGGCAGCTTTTGTGAAGGGAGCAGGGTGATGTCAAGCGCTCATAGTAGTCGCCGTCTTAATCTGCCCCAGGGACACAGGGGCATGCTAAGTCGTCACACCTTCGTATGCGATAGCTTCGCAAAGTCTTTCTAAAGGGTTTCATGTCTTAACTGTACGTCATAGTAATCTTTGTCCAACTGAGCTAGTTTACCAAGATGGCGTCGTGTTATCAGTTAGAGAGAAACTTGGTTTAGCTGGTGCGATTGTAATACTAAAGTTCATGAAGGAAGAAAAGCATGAGAAAACGACGTGTAATCCTACTGTACGTCTTAGCAGGAAACCGTATTATACGGTGCCCACAAAATAGTACAGTGTATTAATAATAGTAAAACACCAACAAACTTTACATACGACACCCGTACACTGCACTGACAATAACGACACACCAAAATGTTTATCTTTAAAAAACAGGTTGAAATGTTACATTTTCCCCAGTTCGACCATTTTAGTTTACGTACAATTTGAAAGTAATATATTTATAAATCAAGTTAATGACAGTATCATTTGACATCGAAATTGAAACCCTTCGCATTTCTTCATACTGGTTCAAATTAATTAATGCACGCTCTTCACATGAGCAAACTCGCATGGATAGATGCATTATTTCATGGATCTCTGAATATACTTCCTGATAAATGTTATAAAGAATGGTTAAGAATGACAGAAACACGTTCGTATTCACTGTGACCCCCTCCCTGACCTCGTCCTTGACTGTCTGCCCTTCCATAATTATCCGGGTCAACCAATCGGATTGAAGCAATGACCTAGCGGCCTGGGACTCGGGTGAGCGCGTTGAGGCCAGTACCACAGAGTCCAAGGTGTGCCCGAAACAGCTATTTTACTGTGACCTACATAGCAACTACTGCCGGCAATGCTGTGGCCGTCATAGCATCGAAGGGTCATAGCGGCAAATCTTCCACATATTAAGACGGGTCTTTACTGCCAAAGCCGCTCGAGCACCGCGCCTTTCGAAGTCCCCTTGCAACCGTCGCACGTCAGCACTCGCATCCCGGCTGGTCTGCTGTGCGTCTGCCGTTGGGAGAATCCCGAGAATCCTTTCGTAAGGGTGTGACAACTGCAGGGCTGCGACAAAACTGATACAATACACAAAGCTGGTCTGTAGGGAGGTGAAAGGCGAAGAGTGTAGTTATGCTTTCCTTTTAACGGCATCAGTGACCGCCACCATCACTTACTTACCCCCCCCCTTCTCTTCCCTCTCCACCCCACGTCGTCGTCCATCACCGTCTCTACCACAACACGTGCTACAGCCAGAGAGGGCATCGTAAAGTGTTATCCTTTCTGTTATCCTTACACTCACGTAGGTCTAACAAAGCAGAAACTGATAAAGGTACTGCTACGTCAACACCTCCATCAAGTCTCCTGCTACTAATAGTTTTAATACAACACGTTTCTGTTTATGTGAAAGTCAACACGCAGGTATAGAGTTTTTTCCAGCGGGGCTCTTGGATTCTTTTGGATAAATCAGACTGCATGATTGCATGATAACGAGATCTCACCTATTCTAATGTTCTTGTGGAAAGACAACTAACATGAACTGTACATAAGCCAGGCTTGGCTCATATGATTTTTTTTTAAGAATTATTTTTGACTAGCACGTACTGTGGATGTCAAGAGTGTGAGTGTAAACGCAACTGTACTGAAACGAAACATTTTACCTGGACTTTTGTTACAGGAGTTTAAAGAAAGAGAAACATTGTTTACACTGTTAATCTGTGCGTGTGCGAAGAACGAGTGCAGGATGTTGGGTAAACCAGACAGCCGGGTTACTAGTCTGTGGTTTCGGCTGTCCCGTCATTCCAGCATCGCCAATGGATGCTGCTGATCCCTCTTTTTGTCGTCATGAAGCTGATACGTGTACTGTGAACACATCCTACGTTATTCATTATTTTGACGTCACTCGACTATGACTGTGAGGCTTGATCAGCACGGGCAACAGAATAAAAGGTTTGCCGTAAGATGCTTTAGAACGTGGTGATGCTAGGGAAAAAAGTAAGTAAATAAATAGATCGTAAGAAAGAACGGTTCAAAATTATCGGAAAAAGGCTATTTCTCTCACCAGTGTTGCTTCAGTGTGTGGAATCGAACTCTTTTCCTTCTTTTTTGAGTTCAAGGCGAGGGAGTAGGAAGGAGGGGGGGGGGCAAAGTTCTGAGCACATTCTCGTCCGAAGGATTGCATTGTCTGGGAGAGTCTCCCTTCCTTTCCCCACTCCCCTACCCTTCCCACCGACAAGTAAAACAACAACAACAACAACAACAACAACAACAACAACAACAGACTTCAACAAAAAGGCTAGAGCTAGGGCACTAAGTCACCAGTGACTGGGTAGATGTGCATCGTCCAGGAACCGTTACCATGGCCGCGGGACAAGTCTAAACCGATCGCCATCTCCTGACGAACCATCTGTTAACAACTTTTGTTGACCAATGGGAACGATGATTTGTCACGTAATGGCGATCGGCTTAGGCTTACCTAACGTTTGTTGGTTTAGTGGGTGGGGGATAGGAGAGAGAGAGAGCGTTTCAAATATATGCGTGCATTAACGACTTTTTTTAAATAAAGAAAACAGTATCGCGATCGATTGGCAACTCTATAGAATTCCTTCCAACTCAGAGAGTGTTGAGGTTGCGAAGTTCCCCAAACATTCTTTCCCTCGACTGCTTTTTTTTTCAAAAGAAGGGGAGGGACTAGCTCATACGAGAATTCTAAACCTCTACGATGCTCTTGCTGTTGGGACGTGTGTGATTTTAATGAGTTCTGCTCACTGTAAGAAACATCACATGCAGCTCTGTAGCCGAACATAGAACTCAGCTGTTAGGGGAAGGAAGGGAGGCTGTGGAAACAAAATCAGGGAGTCGGTAGTAAACACGAGGAAATCTGATTACTTCCCGAATGAAAACGAAATATATCTTTCTTCTGCTAAGTCTGAAGAAATGTACCACACGGAGACGTAGGTAGAAAGAAGATGGTGATTAGTGATTTACTCTTACGTCCTTCTCTTGTTCAACCTCTCTGGTGGTCCTCCCTGACGTCTTGTCGTCCTTGTGTGGGCGAGAGGACGTTGCGTGATATTGTTCATAGTATTGTTTCCTGTATTTGTAGATGTACGTCGCTGGAAGTTCGGTGTGCTGACGTCAGCGCTGGCTGCTCCGTCTGGCGCTGAGTGTCGTGGTGACGTGCTGTTTTATTTGAGTACATCTAGTGCAGTTCATGCGAACTCTTGTGCAGTACACGCGAACTCAAAGCTTTGTCATTGTGCGTAATAAACCTGCATTCACTGCGCATTTGTCATGTATGATATTATGCGTGCTCGAGTGTGCGCGTCGTAGCACGTGTGTTTGTGTGCGTGGGTGCATGTGTGAGTGAGTGTAACGTTTTGTGGGGTGTGCTGAATTCTAGGGAAGAAATACGAAAAGCATACACCTAGTGCAGACCCTCACCTTTTCAATCAAAAGTACACGTCCAGATAACTTAACACATTTATTGAACTATGAACATTAGAAATGAAAGCTGAGGAAAGAAAGGTGCAGATGAACAAATACGTAACAGTGCGTGTGTGAATATGTGCGTAATAGCAACAGTTTGTAACACGAAACAATTGTCTGAACAAGGTATAATGTAACTAGCATACAATTAAATTCAAATGAAATAGCGTGATAACGCAAAGAGACTACTTGCGGGGAAAAGAATTAATCCAAAACCGGAACAGAACAGTTAATCCATAAATCGTTCTCATCAGGTAATGGCCCGCAGAAGTAGTCCGAACAAGATGGGATGGTTGACACGTAAGATGCAGTTCGTAGAAGTGCAAATGTTCTGACTGACGAGCGTAGATCCGAGAAAAGTCTGTAGCAGGGTCAAAGGTGATCTGTGAGTCCAGTCGTACCGTGCCAGAAGAACTCAGGAGATGAAGCTTGTCCAAAGGTGTCAGGAACACTGGTTACGAACCATGTATCGTACTGCTAGTCCGTTAGACCTTGAGATGTCCTTGCTTAACTGTCACAAGGTAACACAATTGATGCCCCATAGATTTTTGATCTATGAAGAAAGTTCACTTCCACAAGTGACGGGGTCCGTTTGACTGTACACTCTCAGCCGACTATTAGACTGTTTACATGAGAGACAGGTTCACGGTGATGAATACTGGTAACACGTCCGTTAAATCTTACACCACTGAAGATTTAACATTACCTTACGTTTCTTCATAAGACAGAGAAAAGTTGACACATGCTGCAGAAGCATAAAGTACTTCTCCCGGCTTAGTAACGAGTCACTACAATATCTTACTATGTAGCTACACGGATGCAGCCTTCATAGTAGAACGTATAGCGTACGGCTAACCGTCGATGATGGATTCGCGACGAGACAGCTATTATTTCGTTCTCGACACTTTCTTTCCACAACGTTATTCTTCTGAATGAGTTAGGTCTATACGCGAAGTCTAACTCCTTCCAGTGACCGCTGAACAATGATCCTACATTAACAGCGCGTCTTGAACTGTTGGAAAACCGTTAACAAGTCTCGCAGACTAGTAACACGTCTGACTCTTCCGTATCTCCACCAGAACTGCCAAAATCCGTTTAACTTCCCCCAATGTTTCCTTCGTTTCCATGCACCCTCGAATTCGCATTTTCCCATTGGTTCCCCGAAGCCTGAGTCATACGCGATTTTGTTAAAGAACAAATGACGTCTTTCCTCTACACAACTTTATGCGTCACTAACGTGTCAACAATTCTATGAATGAAAAGATGCAATACTATGTAAAGATACAATGAAACACCAGAGTGCTGAACCATAGCGCTGTAGAAAACCATCCGTAACGTGACAGTGAGTGAGAGTGAGTGAGTGGGTGAAAGCAAAGAGACTGGAGAAGGAAGGAGAGAAGAGATTGCGCGTTTCATCACGCACATTATCAGTCTGGTTTTCGTTATTCACTACTCACAACACAGACAACTCATATCTAAATCAAATATTCTAAAGCCTTTAGTCACGTGTCTGGATGGGGATGGCCTGCAAAGCAATACGAACAGCGAGCGAAGCCAACATCACAACACGATGCCCAACGAATGTAAAACTGAAGTTACACATTGCAGGGTAACTGTTTGGAGTGAAGTAGACCAATATGGAACAGTAGGGATAGCCATAGACCAAAAAAATACAAATTACATGAAGCTGACGAAGACGATAGTTGTAAACGCGGTAAATATGATGTCCCATAAAGATTAAAGAGAGAGATTTGCATTGAAAGAATTCGAAATGGGTCAATAAATGCCACTTGAAACGTCTTTTTGCACTGGAGGACTTACAAAGGATGCCACTCAGAAGCAACACTGAGTTTTTACTTTTCGGGTGACAGCTGTGCTGTCGTGTAACATTTCCTGTGGAGCCTCTATTGCCTTCGATCTGACTACGTGTAGCCAATTAAAAAATAAATACCGAAGAAATTAAGTCTGATGTGGAACTTAACGAAATTGGCCGCTGACCGCACAAACCAAGGGAACGAAGGGAAGTAGTCCGAGGAAGCAGCAACTAAAAAGCTGCCGTCTTGCTTAGCTCCCCTTACTTGCAGCTGCTTTATCGCTTTCCTTGCCTTTTTTACTCCGCCAGTCCCCCTCCCCCACCCACCCCCTCTTGCTTAAATGTCAACCTCTGTCTCAGGCCTCCTCTCTCCCCAAACATCCAAATCTCCTTGCGCACTTTGGCTACGCGATGTGTTTGATAATCATCAGATTCACACGTACATCGCTAGAAGCCCGAGTCGTGCAGGCGGCATTTTTGCGACACCTTAACTAAAAGCCTCTTGAGCCACGTTAGTCACCCTAAAGTTGGTAAACACACACTAGATGCTCAGTGCACCGCGACAGAGCGCGCAGTCTATGGAACCACGCCTCCCCGCCAGCACCAAGACGGAACCTAGACACGAAGACCACCACGCGTCTTTCTAACCCGCGCACGGCGTCCCAGTGACCAACACGCACCACGTCACTTCCGCCCAGCGCCACGTCCTTGATGTCTGTGACGCTGTGCTCGTCTATCATCTTGACAGGGACATGGCATTTTCTCAGGCCGACCAGCATTCCACAGGAGTTGGAAAACGTGTCGTGAAACAAGATGAAGACGTCTTTGAACCTCAGGTGGCCGGATCTTGTGGGACGGGCTTTCTTGAGGGCCACCACAGAGGCCAGATCTCCACTGTCTGTAAACAGTATACACATGAAGAAATCTTTCAGCTGGGTCAGACTAGTTAATTAGTTGCTGTTACACGCTGGGTTATTTTCTGTATTTCTGCATGTATTTGTTTCAATGTATCCACCACAAAAAGGTATAAAATTTGTCCAGTGACCTGTTTTAGGTAATAGGTCGCACGAACGCACGCACGCACACACGCACTTACACTGGTTTTCATACAGATGTGCATGGACACAGACGTGTTCGTGAATTACATCCGTACAGAGACATTCGGAAGTAAACAGCTGTACCCTACACATGCTTTCTCTCTCTCTCTCTTCTCTCTCTCTCTCTCTCAAACACACAAAAGGAATTACACAATTAGGCCGACAATTGCAATTATAATTTAAAAGTACAAAAGCTAACACATACCACACGTACCACACATACCACACGTACCAGTAAAGCCAACGCCAAGGATCCGCAGACACGAAGCGAGTTCCCGTCCACACTGGACACAGTCGTGAGGAGACTGTTTGGAATGGCCTTCGCCTTTGTGGCACACATTCTTCTGCGGTGGCCAGCTGCAGCCCCGGGGCATCGCTGTCAGATCATAGCCGTGGACCTTTCCCTCTAAGATCTCTGACGCCTGAGACACTGCCAGCCCCACCTCTGGGGGAAAACGCAGGGGTACATGCAGAGACTCTACCTGCCACCCAGCAGGAGCAAGCGCATGCTCACAAGATGCTGCCCAGAGATGAAGGCCTGGTATCTGTGCGTGGAGACTGAGACAAAGGGTTTGGAAGTCCTGTTTGCTGCTCACAAAACACGAATGACCATATAACAGTACAGCGAATACTTCCTTTCTCTTCATGATAGTGAGTTCAACACAATGGCATTTTTCTCCAAGTACAACTGACATGTCACCCTAAAGCAGTGAGAGTTTATTTTAACCTAACTCAGAAAAATGCGTTACTAAAACATTGTTTTACGTCATTAAACAACTGTTCCTAGTAAATCAAAAATAGCAGTAACGGTTTCTTATAAAACCGACCAATCTCTTAAAAACTGGAGTAGTCTATCAAAGAAACATATTAACCTGACAATGGAACGATCCGAGACATATTAACCACAGAAGAGGAGTTAGTATAAGGATTAATTCAAACAGAAAAATTGACAGTTTAAAATATATGCGTGAATTATTGGACAACTTCCTTACGGGGTGACTGTGACCCGCTGACCTACCCATCAGGCCCTGCTTCATCTGCCATAAAGAAGACCTTATCTCGTGCTGAAGCCAGTCGAACCAATCGCTTCACTGCAGTCTTCATGCGTTTGTCTTTCCCCACCTGCAAGTCTACCACACTGACCGTCCCGACCTGACGACTTGTCCGGGATCGGCTTCTGACGTGCAGCTGCAGCAGGTGATGCAACAGGTAGCTAGCGGCACGGCTCTTGCTCCACGTGATGATGACAGCGACGTCGTGACCGCCGGTCAGCCACTCCATGGCGGCCAGCAGCAACAACACTGTCTTGCCTGTGCCCGGGGGACCGCTCACGAACAGGCGGGGTGGGGCCTTGTGCAGCAGGTTCATTTGATTAAGGGTCAGAGTGATGCGCACGCAGTTTTCGTCATCGTCTGCTTCCGGTAGTGCGAGTGACAGTCGGGGTTCAGGCACCCAGTGCAGTATGACTGACATTAGAGGCCCGCAGAACCTTGAGCAGATAGGCTGTTGTCAGTAATGAGTAAATATGGGAGACATATATTCCATTTTCATAAACATCGTATTGCCATTAGTCCTGACCCGTAAAAAAATTAAACATTTGCTAGAACTGAACTTATGACCACTGCTAACTACTGCCCACCTATGTCGTCAGAGACTGTGGCGGACACACTTGTGTACAAACTCCCCGCGGGCGATATTAGTCTGTAAAGGGGTTGAAATTCTGGTTCTAAATGACCTGTCTAAAAAGTAAAAGCTGTTTCTAACTTTAGTAGGAATGGATTTTTGGGGTGTACACCACAAGACACGCACGACATAAAATGTCCACCTAATTGCTACGGAAAATTATTTTAAATATTTTCAGAATAACGAGACATTTTTGACGATTTTTCTACTGCTGCAGTGGTACAATCTAAAATTATTTATTGAGCTAGACTAAATTTTCGTGGAAATGTTTTACAGGTTTTTGTTTTTGTTTTTTGTTTTGTTTTTTTCAAATGTGCTACCTTACAGTAAATTACTTTAGTTTGCGAAGTACCTTTATGCTAAAAATTAGAGAAAGTCAGAGATTGCGTGATCACGAGGACGGTGTGCTAATTGAAATGGCGAGAAGTCCTTGGTTGAAAGTTCGCACGAAAATAAAACTTAGCATATCGTCATGTGATGGGCATAACGGAGCAAATAGTCTTCACAATCCTGTTTCCCTTACTGGAAGAAGAACAGTCCAAGGGAGGCTAATCTAGAAGGTGTACGTTTTGTACATTTGATTTGCCTCTCTTTATTATATGCACGTTCGGATTTTATTTTTTCAAAAATAATACTTTTGTAAAGGTATTTCTTCCATTTTCCCACAGTTTAATGACCCCCCACACACACACAAAAGGAATGGGGGTGTTAACTAATATTAAAGAGGGATTGAGAGTGCTTCTATTGTTTAACGTCCAGTCGAGGTGCATGTCAGGACGGTGTTGGCTGAGACAAGTTAACGTGCTACAACACTGGGAATGCGGTCCCAACACACCTTCGTTCTCATCCGCTCATTATACTGAAACCGGGATAACTAGTCCTAGTCCCAGTCCCACCCACTTCCCCCTTTGGTAAAAGAAATTTCACGTCCCCGATTTTCTGTATGTAGTACAAAAATACTTCAGGAAAAAAGGCGATAGAGAAATCCCGGAATCATGATACACGTTACATCCGGGAACAGTATGCAGGTGTGCAGTCCGCGAAGCTGACTCACCTAGCAAGAAGCCGCTCATACACTTCAGAGGTCAATGCAAGGTCAAGTCCAGATCCCGCCACTCGTCGGACCCACCACTCCTTCAGCCGGAGCAAAATTTCTGGAGTAATGTCTCTTGGTTTATCAGGTGCTGATAGATGATCAGCAGAAAGGCAAACGGCGATGATATCCTTAGCGGTAGCACTCGACTCCAAACATTGACTTAGATCCTGGAATCATACAAAAATTGTTTTCTTTCATCATCATCATCATCATCATCATCATCATCATCATCATCATCATCATCATCATCACCATCATCTTCATCATCATCATCATCAAGTTCCCATTCTTTGTCAAGGTTACAAAAGTAAACACAGTGTTTCTTTATCGGATATATTTATGTGTAGCTTTGACGGATGTTTTGTTTAATGTTTATTATTGAAATATGGCTTTATCGCAACACGGGCACTGACCTTCAGTAAAGACGGGTCACCGTTTATAGCCCTGGCAAATACACCTGACGTAATATACGGCAGTCCAATGGTTTTCCTGATCACAAGACCAGGTGCATAATGACCAACCACATGGCGCAGGTTGTTCTCCGCCAGAGTAAGCTGATGGACTGCCTGATTCACGTTCCACCTTATAATTGCGTCGATCCGCTGCTCGGGGTAGTTTCCGGGACCCAGACTGTCGCCCACCGTCCTCATGTGGCAGACGATCAGACCGCTGAGGCGACTGACAAGCAACACTTTAAAACCACCTGCGTCCTCGAACGAACGGTGCAAGGACAGACGTTCTTCTGATACCTGGGCTGCTGCCGAAGTGGACGGTGCCTGGTCAAAATGGTCGCCAAACTGAAGCGGACCTAGAATCATCATCGCTTCGTCTTGGGTCTCGCCCATCTTCTCCAGACACAGGAGCGCGCGCTGCTGTGCAGATTTAGACTTGACGTCAGCGCCGAGAAAGGACTGGTTGATCGGGACGTCATCCGCGCTGCAGGCAGGGATGGTGTAGGTGCGTGAATGGCGCCCAGGAAACTGATGGCGGATGAATTCCAGCCAGAAGGGCATGTTCTGAGCCACTGCTGTCTCCTTCCCCACCTAAAACATATCGTGTGATCAGAGTTCAGAATACGACATAACATTTAACCTGTGACTTTATCACTACGGCACCTTTAAAGGGAAACTTAACCTTAGAAGTAACCTGGCTTGAATTGATGAATATTGATGTCGTGAGTCTTTTTAACCCTACATTTCAAGCTACAAAAGAACTGTTCACTTACAACCCAGCTTTTAATGCCGCTCATCGGCCTTACATGGAAGCCGCCATGTTGCCTTGATGAGTGACGTCAGTTACCCAGGCAGGGAGAAAGCTACTGCAGCACGCAGCCTACAGCGCTCAAAGCAGCATCGTCACAGATATCGGGCAGACGCTTTTGTTAGTGACATCGCGAACATTCGCAAGATAATTTCCGTTATGGATCTGGGAGTTGAAGCTTACACTTATGACCCAGAACACACGGATGAAGAACTACAAAACACGGAAAGTACCGATACTGAGTACGAAGACGAGTGTTGTTGTGACTAGCATATACATAGGTGTCCTTTGTTGTGTGTACGGGTGTGTCCATGCACACATGCATGCATATACATGCGTTTGTTTTCATGTATTTCTATTGCTATACAGGCCTTGTAGGCCATACATATGGCATATTTTAACAAATCAACCATACTGTATGCATTATTTGCATATACCTATTTGAGTATTTTCTATATTTACTTAAATAAAATAAATAACACTTCATACAAATTATATCATGATTAAAAAATACGTAATATTTTATATCATTACCATTATTTGTTTAGCAGTAAAAATGTGAATTTTTAAATTTTACCCGCGCTTTCCGTCTTTTCGCTCTCAGTTGTAATCGTCTGTTCTCACTCTCAGGCTCAGCTTCCGTCCGGTCTTGCCTTACTGCAATGCCTTTTTCATTTGCACACTTTGTATTAAGAATTATCGGAATGGCTCCTTTCTTTAACTTTTTCTTAAAAGTCTTGAAGCCAAGCGAAGCAGCCACATCATTTTCGTAGGTGCCTTCAAA
>SMGT01000005.1:1457-55433 GCA_004794575.1 Lanistes nyassanus | reverse complement strand
AGCAACTTTTTACATAGTGCATACAAATCTTTTATTTTGCTGGATTCATAATCCCAAAAAAGCTCTTGTGGCTTCCGTCTACATTAAACGATTTGCACTGTTCGTTGAAACAGCTGAACGCTTTGCACTGTGGCATGTTGGCTGCTTCTGGGGAACTGACGTCACCAGACCAGACGACAGCAGCGATATTTTGCTTTCATTCGCGAAAGAGTACCACAACATGGCGACGTCAGTGTACCACTATTTACCGAAATTAAAACTTGGATTGTATGGATATAGTACCGATACAGCTTGAAATTTGTGGCTGACAAGAGTCACAATATCAATATCTATGAATTCATCTCAAGTTGAGTCTAGGGTTAAGTTTCCCTTTAACACTGTCGTATAGTTTGGGAGCAAAGAATATATTTCATGTTCCTCGGAAGTCTACCAGTCAAACTCGACATGTCAGTGGCTAGAGATGAACAACTGAATTGACAGAATACAACAAGTAAATAAAAAACACAAACAAAAACATAAAAGCCAAGCAAGAGAATTATGAAAAAAGATGTAGCGCCAGGAAGCTAGAAAAAAAGACGTACATTTAGAAGAAGGGGTGGGGGAGGGTAAAGAAGAAGAGGGAGTGCAATGAGGGATTAGAAACCAAACCAGTGTAAAGAGTTCGACGTGTACCTACCTGTATGTGTAGTGGCTGCCCCAGCTGAGAGTTGATAAAGTTTTCTCCCACTTCGGGCTCGCACATCTCTATCCCATCCCACTCGACCTCCTGCCACCTCTGACCCGGAAGTAAATCGCTGAGAACTTCTTGTATCTGCTGTTGCTTGTTCCTCACTTCCACCCACTGCGTCATCGGGACATCCATGATGAAGCCGAGGCCGCAGTCCACTGCCATCAATCGCACGTTAAATTCAGTGAACAGTCGGCCCACGACGTCAGATAGCTTCCCTGCCTCCATCTGCTGCAGCACGCTGGACACGAGATGGTCGTGTGCCTCCTGAACTTTGACCACGAAACTGACGACCTTTCCTTCCATTTCTGTCTTCTCGTCCTGGTGATGACGAATGAAATAATCTTTCGGCTCTTTGTCTTCGCGCAACAGATCTCCCGTCTTCCTGTCACTCGCGTTGTTTTCTCTTTCTGTCTGACCAGGAGCTGCCGACAAGGTGTGTTTTGGCTGTTCCATGGATTCGTCTGTGACACCAGGTTTTTCTGCCCTCCACGAGATCTTCGCCACAAGAATTCGGTCGGCTGTTGGACACGCACATGGAAAAGCGTGTATGTTCCTTTATCAAACTGCAGTTTACACAGACACGTAGATATACAGACATGCAGATAAAATAGCTGCCAGATAGATGGATGGATGGAAAGATGAACGGATGAACGGACGGAGGAGTGATAGTATTGCGCAGTTACTTATGTAGTCTCATCTACCAACACATAATCTCTTTAGGCGGGGGGAAAAGTGGAAGAGAGGGAAGAAATGAGGGCAAGGAATTACCGGCACGCACAACCCTGGGGTCTGTGATCTGTTCTATCAGCACGTGCTGCACCAAGTCCGGACGGTCGCCTACGTGGATGCTGATGGTGGTGCTATGCTGCGCCACCACCACGCGTTCGACTTGCTGGATGACGCCATAGTCTCTGTGGCCCGAGGCAGTTTCCACGTCTTGCTCTGAAACGAGGGAAGAAACTTCGCCATTTGCGGTCACATGGGAGTTTAATTTTCTCTCACAGCACACTGTGGCACGAGCCACCATCCACCTACAATCTTCCCACAACACAAGGAATAACAAAACTCCGTAATACAGTGACAGAAAGGAGAATATTATTTATAGATAGCTAGTATTTACAGAATGAATAATAATGTCCGCTCACTGACAGAAGATGACTCCCCGACTTTCTTTCTGGCTAGCTAACATGCGTTTCCTGGCATCACTTGCTTTACTATCATAACAATGAAGACACACATAGCTGTTTCAACTGCACACACATCATGACCACGTGTAGGACTTTTACCTGGTGGTTTGTACAGTTCGCACGTCGTGAAGAAATCTGTTCTCATAAAAAAGGGGCGCCCCTCTCTGTTGTCCCGAAGACTGACGTCCGAAAGTCCTCTTGGCTGCTCCTTGTTAAAACCAAACTAGCATCGCCGATCTCTTCTTCTTGTCCTTTTTCCCTCTGACACAGCTTACCGTAAGACGCAAGCGCTCTTACTGATGTCACAAAAGTCACCTCCCTATGCGACGTTTTCCCGGTCGATCCGCGATCTCCGAACTTACTCCTAGAGTTCAGTTGCAGGCAGCCTTCCTTTCAGGCTGGATCTTTCCCTCTGTTTTAGACGGCTGACTGTCTGCGAACCCTCGATCTCCCTCATTTACTTTCTGCGGTTCCTCCTCTCACCCGGTTATGGTAGTGATTGACCACAGCAGAGGAGCACGTGCAAGAGTCACACACCAGTCTAGAGGAGATTCCCTTGCGCTAGGCAACTGTCTACTCAAGACAAGTGGCGTTGATACTAGACTTTACCTGAGTCCAGTAGAACGGGACACTGATTCTGCAGCAGGACTGAACCTATCAGTCTTCAGCAGACTTTACCACAAGACACGCACGTCTCTTCACAGCAGCAGAAGGTTTAGCAGAAGATGATGACGATCTTCCCCGGGCGGATTTGGCAACAGATGGGCCAGTCTTCCACAGGCAGATTTGGCAAGAGATCTTCCTCGCAGGAGATTTGGCAAAAGATAACTTGGCGTTCTAAGCCAGTCCTCTTATCCTAACTTTTTTATTCGTACATTCTTGCATTGACATACACGTGGTGATCAAGATAGTTACATACACCAACCATTCAGGGAAGAGACAGCATAAGCCACACCCTGTGTTATCTACAAGAACACGCCCCTAAGAGGACACCTCGAGTGGACACAGCTACTCTCTGGCAATGGCAGTTCACACCTCCCCGCTACAACAAAGCGCTGGCGGTCGACACTACGCGTCAACAGCTTCCTTCTGATGCGTAATTTCCCACTGATTAACTAACCCACATCTGGCCAGCCTAAAACTTCCTCTAGGGCTAAGGTCCCATTCCTAGCCCTAGGCCTCAGCGTCAGTAACACCCCCCCCCCCCCCCCTTCGCCATACAGCTCGCACGCTGACTAGTGCGTGGAGGGACCTACTGACACCTAACACGACATGAGCGAGCTAGGTGGGGGCTTGAGCAAGGGGATTAAGGACTTAATTAAGGCAAGAGGGTTGTGGATGGGTCACACCTAGAATCTATGGTGCAATGTCTTTCACCCACCAGATCCCAATTCGTGTCATCATTTGTTCGATAAATCTGCTCCGAACTAATAGACGGTGGTGGAAGCATTACGCAAGGGCATGTTGACCCTGTGCCTGTCGCTGTTTTCAGTAAAACTTCAGATGATTAGTGAGCGTAACCCAGAAAGGAGAACAGTGGGTGGATGGGGGTAGGGGAGGACTTTCCACTGGCATTGTACAGGTTCCGCAAGACTCTTGGGCAAAGGTGAAAGACATGATGGGGTTTCGTTGGACAGAATGGCAACGAGTTTTCAACATGACATGCTGTCATGACTGACTGAGTGACTGACTCTCTAGCTGACTGACTGACTCATCGACTAACGCACTGACTGACCGACTGACTGACTCTCTTGCTCGCTCGCTCACTCACCTGAACGGATGTGAACGTCGATGAGGTGCTCGGCGATGTGAACAGTGTCTGCGCTGGCTATAAACAGGTGATCAGTGCGAGGACTTACGGCGTCACACTGCTGAGGTCTTTTGTCCAGGTAAGATTCCTCCTTTGCATTAGTGGCCCCCTGATTTTTAAGGACACCTGGGGCATTTGGACTCTCTGAGATTATATTCTCGGGTGTGTCCAGCTTGTCGTTATCCCCGTCTGTGTCTAAGTGCTGCAGGAATGTTTGGAAGGCGCCCTGTGAGAACAGACCACCGTAAACGTAAATCCCCTGAAATGTTACGTCAGCAAACACAGCACTTCATCGCTTCTTTCGTGCTTCTTTCTCTCGCAAAATATCGGCTTGCATGAAAAAGACATTATTTTAAAGAAACAAATTGCTTCAAAGTTATGACAATGACTTAACATATGGCAGCGACAGTAGCCACTTGAGTGGATAAAAGAAATTTTTATAATTTACAAGATTATGAGATAATGCACTGTACCCTCGTTAAAACTAGGGTAATTGTGGGTTAATCGCGTATTCTACAGGACATGAGAAGATGGACATTGTGGTATATACTTACGTCAGCTGTGGTCATTTGAAGGCGACATAGGGAGTTTATAATTTTTGTCACATTCTCTACTAATGCCTCATCCATTTCTGCAGATAGGAGTTCTGGCACTGGAGGGGGATTTTGCAGTGCTCTGGTCCCGTCTTCTCTAGGTTGACCGACATTTCCGGACAGATCGCCCACATTGCGTGAAACCGGACGGTGCGTAAATGTTCTGCAAACCGTACCCTGCTGTTGTTCAAACCGTGATTGTATTTGGTCCAGCTGACGTGTTGATTCTGTCACGTAACTGTCCACATCCTCCAAGAGACGGTCCCTCCAGGCAGCTACAATCTGCTCGATGACCGCAACCGTGTGCAAAACTCGGGTACGGGCTGTCGCGCCGTTCTCTTGCAGTCTTGTCTTGACGTCCTCCAGCCAGGCAGTCAGCAGATGACATCCCTGTTTCGCTCGGTCACTCTCAGAGTCTGAAATATTTTTAACGGCATCTGATCTGCTCCCGGTGGGAGAGCCGTCGCACGGCAGGGGTGCAATGCTGCGCAGCTTGTCTTCTCCCACACTGATGTGTCGCAGCCAATCCGTGCACGCCCGACAGTAAAAATGACCGCAGTGCATGCACAAGTGTGAGGCGGGTATGCTGTTAGGACAGGCGATGCAAATCGCCTCACCTGGACTAGATGTTGGCGGGTGTTCAGCTGCCTCCATGACGCTGTCCAGCGGTTTATTTCTCTCCACTCAGGTTTTAGTCATGGTAAAGCTTTCTTAGCTCACAGATTGCCTATACCTGGAGAAAATAAACCAATTCGGTTTTTTTATATCCTACATCTAGTAAAAGCTAAGGAGTGTTACACACGGTGCAAAAGGAGGCTGGAAAATTTAAAGAGCGCCAGGTTATTTCGTTCGTCATTTGAAAGACTACAAAAGGAACAAGTGACACCTCGTATGCGAGGACCGGTTTACATTCCATTGTTTTGAAGGCAACTACCAAAAGGATGTGCCCGCTTCTCTTGGCTTCAGGAATTCAAAAACTGTCACAGAAGGGAGCTGTTCTAACCATAATTAATACGAAGTGTGCGAACGAGAAAGACATCGGGGTAAGAGAGAAAGGCTGACAACGAAGATTTTGAGGATTCTAGGCCTGAGTATCAACGATTATAGTTGAAAGCAAAAAGATGGGCAGCGCAGGTAAAAGCAACATGTACGCATTTCACTGCTAAAGTATAAGGAACAACACTAATGGTAATGAGACAAAATATTAAAGATTCTATTCTACAAGCAATATAATTAATTTGTATAATACAGTGTAATAGCTATGAAATAACTGATTTAAGAAATAGAAATTATACCCACAAATTATGCACAGTACATTGAAACAGATCCATATGTGTGAACAGGACACTAACAATGTAGAACGCGTAGTCTTGCTCAGTATGGTTACCTTGTATTTTTTTTTTTTTTGTTGAGCTCTTCATCTGTGTATTTTGACTGAAAATGGTTAGGTACAACTCCCAGATCTGTGCACCAATCCTATCGCATTGTGACTAACAAGTGTCTTCCGATATCTGTGGCGATGCTGCTTTGGACATTAAACTCTAGAGTAGTTTCCCCTTCCTGAGTCATTCACGGCGGCTTCACTGTATGCCAATGAGCGTTTTTAAAGCTGAGTTGTAAGCAAACAGTTCTTTTGCAATACTCAAGACATTACTATCCCTCAATTAAACTCAAGTTCCTTCTATGGTTAAGTTTTCCTTTCGATGGTAGATGAGCGAGGCGGTCGATTTCTCGGAGGAACTGTCATGAAAGAGGCGGACAGAGGAAGACAGGGTGAGACGGAAAAACCGAGAAAGACAGTGACACGGAGTGAGACTCGGACTCAATGTCAGAGGTAGATAGAGATGTGGAGACCGAGGAAGACACACGTAAAAAGGAGGGGGGGGGGGTCA
The DNA here is from genome assembly GCA_004794575.1 of Lanistes nyassanus. Classification (NCBI taxonomy): domain Eukaryota; kingdom Metazoa; phylum Mollusca; class Gastropoda; order Architaenioglossa; family Ampullariidae; genus Lanistes; species Lanistes nyassanus. The sequence goes on along the minus strand of SMGT01000005.1, from coordinate 49,221 downwards.
GACGCACCCGGTTCGCATCCATTGAATACGAGATAGTGCATTCATTTGTGCCTCCTCAACAGGGGCTCTAGCATGCTACAGTTGAGTCTGCAACGCAATGTCACCTAAAGAATAAGGGTCCGTCTGACAACATACACATAAACGTCGGCAAAAAAGGACATAAAAAGGAGAAAAGTTTGAACGGATCATGCGAAAATCGAACACCATAGCTTCAGTCACTGACCAAACGCCTTCACCATACGGATTACATCGGCAGATTGTGTTTATTCTAGCGATAAGAAGTTGCGTTGTTACATCTCGGGTCGTGGTGCACCTTCTCATGGTTAGAAAGAACAGAATCCGGCGAAGTGCTCTGTAGCTGAATAGTTAAAGCATGGGTCTCAGGAACACAGAATTAGGTGTTCAAATCTCAGTTGCGAAATTTTTCTTTCGTTGGGGGATGGGGGGATGGGGGTGGGTTAGGCGTGCGGTTAGGTTTTTCCTAGCTTTGTTCTTTACGCAGTACGTGATTAGCATTACAGGCTTCACTGTAGTATGCTACAGCCCCTGTTGAAAAGGCAGAAATGACTAATATCTCGTATTCAGTAGATGCGACCCGGCTGTCAGACAGGCAGGCAGGCATGCGCAGACAGAGGAAGATAGCGAATTTGTAAATGAATGCGAGTTTGCGTGAGCGAGCGAGCCAGCAGCACATTCACTTACAAATAAATGCAATACTGCTTATAAATAAAAGTAAACATATATTTACGCATCAATGAACACTTCACGTTTATTATTTCTTGTTGCTTCTGTTGATGGTTTCAGCAAGCGGCCATTACGGCCCATGGATTTTAACACCCCATAACAGTACGACGGCTGGACGGATAGAAAATAAGATAAAGAGATGAAAAATGGCAAAACGAGGCGCATGATAACCTGTGTTTTATGAGGGTTTATCTTCAAACCCTTATTTAAGTATGCATCCAAAGTCCATCGGACGTCATTTGCTGTTGAGAGAATTTATTAGTACCGACAGCTACACTAACAGAGATTTTCCCCGAGTTGTATAGGAAATGATAGTGAAAGTAAATGCCGAGTATACAGGCCATTCATTCATCCTCTTCCATCATGACCGATCTGCCCAGAGACTTAAAATATAACAGAGGTACGTGTTAGGACAAGAACCAACTCGCTAGATACCAAACAACAAGTATGTGCTTACCGCTTGCACACTGAGACGCCCATGACAGATCCCAGCAGCATTTGCCACAGAGCTAGCAGCCACCGGATGTTGTCAAGAGGCTTCTGTCGGGACAGAAGTAGGGCAGCGCATTGCTGCAAATTTGCGAAGACTGACTTGTGGATGCACGACTGGCCTCGAGGTTACTTCCTGTTGATATTACTGGCGATCGTGGCTGTGTTGTAATTTATACTTTCACTGACACTGAGAATATTTAACAGCGAAAAGTCCCTTCACCATCATCATCGTAAAGGAAAAGTACAGCCAGTCGGTCGGTCGGTCAATCAAACCATGTTATGAATGGGGTCATGAATGGGGTCATGAATGGAAGCTTTGTTTCTTCTGATTGGCTGTTCATATGCTCACTTGTTTTGCTTCCTTTTAAAGAGACGTTGTTAAATATTTTGTGACTGATTAAATTATTGCTGTGTTGATGTTTAATTATCGTATTGACTGCTTATGTCTGTATTGTCGGTCATTTGTCGTGCTGACTGGTTGTTGGTTTAAAAGAGTTGTGTGCGTGCGTGCGTGCGTGCGTGCGTGCGTGCGAGCGAGCGAGCGAGTGAGTGAGTGAGTAGAACTAGTGAAACAGTTGTAGATACTATTTATTGTAGAATCAATTGAACTCACTTTTGTCCAGAAAGACTCACTTTGAAAGACTGACGAATGGACCTTCCAAATATTGTGTGGAACTTGAAGCTTAAGGTCAACCAAATAAAACCTTGCTAGCTGACTTTTATTGTCACTATTAGAGAATGACCCCTTTTCGTAATTCCGGAGTGCGCATGCGCTACTTGGAAGAGTTGGAAGTAGTGGTACACACGCAGGCCTGTGGGTGACAACCTGGCTCTAGCTTTATTAGCGAATTGTGTTTTTCTGAGCATTTGAGTCTCTGTTGCCTTCTTGCGTTGTTTTTCCATTGTGTGCGTGTTACGATGGGAAAGAATGACTTGTGTTTATGACTGCAGTACTCACTGTTTTAGCAGAAAGAATAACGAAAGTTACATTTACGGATTTTTTTTCAAGTTTCCCATGGGGAACTCCTGTAGCTGTGCATCGTGGATCCCTCCGGATTGCCGCTACTGGGCACAAACACTTGTAAAAATAGTCCAAAGTTTGTGACATCAGGGACTCCGATGAATGACCCCCAAACTGTCGACTGTATTCCAATCCTGCACATGGGCATCAAAGCCTGTATTGTACTACTTCAGCACGCCTGACTGACAGCAGACGGTCGGAATACTTTACAGTGAGCTAAAGGCAGCGCTTGGAATGTTCAAGACGAGGTGGGATCAGGAATAAACAAGATAAGATACAAATTCCCAGTCAATATACAATACACAATATACAAAACACTGCTGGTCTGTCTGTCCCCAGATGTAACGCTTTTACCTCCAGCCCTCTACCTTCTCGATATGTCTTACCGAATGTCTCTGAATAAATCGTTCTTGTATGGATGTGTCGTCCTAAAGCAGACGTCACATCATCACTATTTCACTTCCCCAAACATTACATCACAAAATTCTAAACGTTCTCTTATAAACACAACAGTTTTTCTATGTTGCTGCTTCTTTCATTTGTTTGAACAGTTGTGGCCTTGTGATTAGCAAACTATTGTTTTCATCAAATACTCACCAGAAGGCTTGGCATTTTGTTTACTTCCCTTCAATCACACGCTATCCATACAACCAAGACCTAGGCCAGGACTGCGATTGACTAAGCCAGTTAAGGCCGAGAATTAGGGAAAGGGTCCATTGGCATGGTATAATACAGAAATCATTTTATAGCTGAAGCCTTCAATTGTGTATATTTATATATAGAATGAATTGTATAGCATTTTCTGCTCATAGTATAGATAGAATAAATTGTATTTATAGAATTACAATGGTATAGTTCAAGAATTAATTTAATAGGTAAAGAATTAATTTTATAGTTTTAGACTAAATCTATAATTAAAGAATGAATTCTTTATATAGAATGAATCAATTCTATAAATATATTCTATAGCTATAGGATGCAATTCTTTAGTTATAGAATGCAATTCTTTATATACCATGAGCATTATACCCATTTCTTCTTGACGCCCCGTAGCAGACGACGTTTGAGGATCTGATTCAGTTCTGCAATCGAGCGAACGATCGGGAGAGACGAACGAAGTAACACGATCGAGGATGTTACAGTGGTGTGGGTTCGGGAAAACCCGATGTCTTAGATCTCGTGTATAATTGGTGCTTGGGAAAATAAGACATGAGTAACATTCGCCATTTGCAGTCGCATGAGAGAATTGTGGAGACAATGTAAGTTGCTTTCCTGTCTTTTCTTGTTTCAGTTTATCGAGTGTATACAATGAATATTAATTTAATAAAGAACTTTGAAGGTTTTCAAAGACTCATACTTGATCACAAGAAAAATTTATCATCGAAAGCCTTACTCCATTTTCTGTAAAGTTGATAGGGTCCGGATCTCGTATTCATGTCGAACTGCTAACCCCTATAGCAGCTAGCTGACACAACAAGGCCAGGTACCAGCCATTCACGTCGACCGGTTGGGCCCACTCCGACCGTTTACCAACAAGGCCAGCAACATATCGAACACACATATTTCTGAATACGTGAATAGCATATATGGAAATAATAACTTATTAAAAGGATGTTAAATGTACATCAGTTAGTTTATCATGATCATGCGGTGCAGTTAATAACAAACCTCTTCCAAAAGCATAGGTATTAGCTGTGACGCGATCTTCATCTGTCAAGAGTTACCGTTCCTACTTACGGAAAAAATATGCTTACTGCTAATAAAGTAATGCTGTTGTGATTTTTTTTGGCGTCTCCTTGCCTACCAAATCAGTAGGTAGAGCAACTTGTTACGGTCTACCTGACTGGCTCGCTGAAACAGCCAGGAGAGAGCGCGCGGTGGAGCGAGGAGGTGGTCTGAGAGGGGGTCGGCTGGGAGGTGGGGGCGAACAACCCTCCGGGCTACATACCACCACCCCGAACGGGTAGAACGCCTATTCGCGTTTCGCTGGTAAGCCCGCGGTCAGGGCTATATAGGGACCCGATTGCCTAGGTCGATCGCCTAGGGGGCCAGGTTAGCTCAGTTGGGAGAGCTGCGGACTAGCAGATGGAGGTTGCTGGTTCAAACCCTGGTGTGGTCAAGGATTATTTCCTGGAGTTAAACATTGTACAAACTCCATTCGACCATCTCCCCGCACATTAAACTGCCTGCTCGCACTGGCCATCTTACTGCAGCCATCATTCTGGTGGTTCTTTCAGTGCATAGTTTAGTAATAAGACCCCATCCCCCATAGTGCGAAATCACCGCGAGGTGGAAGCACTGTCCCTCTAAATAACCACCACCAACCACCACCACCACGGTCGATCGCCTTTGGGGCCTGGCTAGCTCAGTTGATAGAGTTGCGGACTAGCAGATGGAAGGTTGCTGGTTCGAATCATGGTGTGGCCAAGGATTATTTCCTGGAGTTAAACATTGTGCAAATTCCGTTCGGCCATCTCCCCGCACATTAAACTGCCTGTCCGCACTGGCCATCTTACTGCAGCCATCAGTCTGGTGGTTCTTTCAGTGCAAAGTTTAGTAATAGGACCCCATCCGCAATAGTGCGAAATCACCGCGAGGTGGAAGCACTGTCCCTCTAAATAACCACCACCACCACCGGTCGATCGCCGAATGCCGAATCCAGTTCAGGGTTAGTGCTACAGAAGAGTACAACCGTTACCCAAGAGAACCATCAGATTTCTGCAACAGGGGTGACTCTTGTCAGTCGGGGAAGAACTCGTGCATTTCGGACCGGTGCTGTGACTGTGGAGCTGAGAGACGTGGCGTCTGCAGTATTCCTATCCAGCATCGTGAAAGTGAATGTACGTACAGTGTAGGAAAGTAGGACCCGATCGTAACTCAAAGATAGTTGTATTGAACAAGCTTAGCAGAGAGTAGAGATCAAACTTGTTGATTTTTCGGTTGTCCAACGGGATTAGTGTCTGTAAAATACTTACAGTTTTCTCTAGTGATCGTCGGTCGATCTTATTGTGTGCAAAGACGTCGGAGTGACGTCATTTTCTGAGTTGTTTTAGCACGGAGACGATACTGTTTTCCTTGTGTTCACCGATGTGAGTTATCGGTTCAGAAGTGGATTCATAACCTGGTAAACAACGTGTGCGTGTAGATACTTGTAGCGTTGCTGGGATGAATGTATGAGAGTGCGAGTGATTGTTCTACGTATGTCAGTAGATGTATATTGGACCATCATTCATGTTGTAGGGAAACATTTTGTGTTGTAACTGTAAATAAATAGAATAGTGTATTATCGCTGCTCTCTTTTATTAAGTTGTGCGCGCGACAAGCAAGGGGTGGGGGGCTGGAGCCGATTTGGAAATTGATGAAACTAGGCAGCGATCGCAGTGTTAGTTTCCCCCTTCTTGACACATTTTTATGTTGTTGTAGCTCTAGTTAACGAGCAGGCTAGTGAAACACGTAAGCGCCATACCCCTAGACACGACAGAGTAAAAATACCACGACAAATGCTATGTTACCAGTTTGCTAGGTGCTGTTTGAGAAGATTATCTATATTGAAGGGATTGTTTGTTTGTGGTTATTTGATGCCCGCGTTTTTATTGATGGTGTTGCTACACATTTTCTTATGATATCTAATATGTTGATGCAGACTAATAATTGCTTTTGTTTCTGGCTGTGTTGCGTTGAAAGGAGACGGCGGGGAAGGGAGAGTCAAATATGTAACTGATTTAATTTGTATGCAGATGAATGTGCATCAATATGAGCAGAAAAGCCTGGAAAAGCTCGAAAGCATGCCTCTTATCTTTGGCATGCAACTTTCAATTAAAATAAAAAGCAGCTAATATTGCACAATTTTGCATTCCAGTGAAATATCTGATTGTATCATCTGCTCTGGTAGTGGTTCCATTGTCATTTATTTTCTTGCCATCTCTTTCTTCAGTTGAATGTTTCCCTGTTTTAGTCTGTTCAACTCATTCCTTAGCATTCTCTCCTCTTCTAGAGTCATTTGATTGAGATCTTGGTCAAGGTCTATTTCGCCGTATGTGCCATGTTCATCAGTTTGCAGTGACACAATAACAATTATAGTCTTCAGACTGATTTACACATTCATCAAACTGCACAGGTACTGTACTAAAATCTGTCAAACTTGCAGTTGCAGCTTGTTTCCCTTCTCTTTGGCACAGCCTGTTTAGCGTGTCTTCTAAGTAGGTCTGTCCTTCATGGAAAAATTTTAATGTTGTTTTCCAGCAGAGGCTGTTAACATGACAAACTTCGGCTGGTGCTCCAGCAAAGTATCTCTCCCCCACCCTCTGCCAGTGTCTTGTCCTTCTGGCTCAGGGCCCCACAATCAAAAACGTGATTTGGGCACATTAAAAGTGAAATGTAAATATGCGTGTGACAAAAAGGTGTTTTATTTTTGTGTGGCGTAATTGCTGCATTGCAAAGTTAGTACTGCCTATTTTAGTACATGTATCTAGCCTGTTGGGAGGAAAGTTAGATGTCCTTTAAATTAGGCCTATGTTTGAGTCTGATGCATGCATATGCATATGCCTACAAAATCTCTCTTTCGTTGATAAAATGGTCCGAGGAAACAAATCTGGTTGCCTTGCTGTCAAACGTGAGGTATTTTAGGCGAAACTGCGAAAGTCATTCTCCCCCGACTTAGGAAGTTAATTTTGCTCCAGCAACAAACCGCTGATCCCTCTAGTGATCCTTTCTGTTATGGCATCCACAAACACCACAACTGTTTACCATAATGATTGTTTTTTCTTTTTCTTTCCATAAAGTACAAGAAGCAAAAGCGCAGATATCATGTTTGGCTAGACAGGCAGAATCTTTGGCCATAAGTAGGAACGATAACTATAGTGACGTCATCTTGACTTGTCTCATTGCTGTGTGTGTGGCGGGTGGTGGTGGGAGGGAGGTCTACTGGAACTTGCCTGCAAAAATTCTACGTTTTCGGATGTACATGCCATGTTATCAAATCAGATCGGAGCTAATATAGGTGTCTGTAGCAGCTTCACACACTAAACACGCACGTCGCTGTCTGGAACCCCTAATTAGGGTCTTGTAACCTGAGTATCACAGGGATTTCCTTTGACGCATTATTAAAAATGAACGGCCTGCTAGCTGAAGTTGTCTGCGGGCTCAACTTGAACAGCGAGGGCTTCGCGCTGCTGACGACCGGCCAGCTGTTGCGCGCAAGCCTGACGCTCCAGCGAGCACTGCGGGCAGGTGCAACCATAACGCAAACATTCTGTAGCCTGTCGCCACTTTTGCAGAGTGGTGGCATTTTTTGTATCCACCGTTCAGCATGGTTGTAAATTAGGCAGACGAATCGCCGGTGTTATCTGCCTTCAGTTTTCTCAGCTTATTTGTTTTTGCGATCCACTCTTTTACACCAGGCTTTTCACTTTAGTTTTGCAACCTAGTCATAGGAGTAGCAGCAACATTATTAATCGCATGAGATCGACCGAAACGATAAGATAACAAGTCATGATCAGGTGTTGCTGCTAGGTAAAGCAATGCGGGCTTGTTGGTACACGTCTGCTGGCTTATCTCCGCGTCTGAGAACAATACGTGGAAATATGTAGGCAAAAGGGCCTTACCTTGCTGTGCACAAAATTGCCAGGTACAAGCCGCCCTAAGAGTTTTGTAAGCTGCAGATGCGATATGAATGCAAGTCCCGGGAAATTAGGGTGATTGTTCTGCAGGTCGGTTGTTACGGGCGTGATAGCTGCTGTATCACCATTAACGTGCAAAAAATAACAGATATCGTGAAAGTACATATACATATATTTGAGATCTAAATTATAATTCTGTCTTTCTATCCTTTCTGTCTTGTCTTTCCGTCTTTCCGTCCTTCCTTCCTTTCCTTCCTTCCTTCCTTTCCCTTTCCTTTCTTTCTGCCTGTCTTTTTCTCTCTCTCTTTCTTTCCCTCCCTGCCTTCTTTTCTTTCTTTTCTTTCTTTCTCTTTCTCTCTTTCTTTTTTCTTTCCCTCTCTCCCTTGCCTCCCTCCCTTCCTTTCTTTCTTTCGTCCTTCCTTTCTTTCTTTCAACACTGTCTTTGTTTGGGGTACGCCGTGCTTGATTGCAGGGGAAGGGATCGATGTATTGGAAACTGGGTCTATTAACGTGAAGATAGACCACTTTGGTGTCTTTAGTATTTAGGACAGAAAAAACTTTTTTGCAAGGCTTACTTTGTCCATTAGACAATCACATTTGAAGGAATGATGTCCACTGCGTGTTGCAGCTTCCCCTTTTGCTGCTAAGCAGAGTTGAAAACAGTCACCTGCTTGTGTTCAACCAGCAGACATGGCAGACCTTCCACAGTCCACTGCAGAGCCGGTAAGAGAAAAAAGACAATAGACTAGCTAAGATCGCAGATATAAACTGGTATTATCATCGTTGTCCAGGACTACACGGTGGTCTGTCCTCCAAGTAATTTGACGCTTGGATTTTTCCATTGTACCAGTTCAAGCATGAGCAGCCAGGTTAACTCTACAAGGACAACCCCATATGGGGCGCCAAGAGGGGAATTGGTATAATGCTCATGGTATATAAAGAACTGTTTATTCTATCTGGACTATGAGCAAAAAAAAATGCTGTACAATTCATTCTTTATATACAATTAAAGGCTTCAGCTATAAAATGAATTCTACATTATACCATGCCAATTCTTTTCTAAACAATGAAAACGAGGCCACCGATTTATTTCTGTGCCAAGCGACTCTCAGGGGTCCCTAACAGTGTATTAACCTACAACAGTAATACACAAGTAATCCCCATCAAGGTTCATTTAAAGAATATGTGTGTATTAAGCACACAAATACCGGCTACACATTGTCAGATTCATAATAATCACTCAAAAGGTGCTTTTGTAAATTAATGTGTAGTTACTGTTTTATTATTATTGTAGGTAGGATGTGTTTGTCATTTCATTTCATTTATTTGTTCTTCCTTCCCCCTCAGTGGGGTATGAAGACAAGACATAAGCAACAGTACAACAAAGCAGCAAAAAGGTGAGCAGAAATTCACTAGGTAAGCAAACGAATTAACAACCTCTCTTAAGAGGCTCGCAACAGTTTGCTATAAAGTGAGTAGAAACAAACATACAGCACCAGTTATCCATTTCCACGAAAGTTTTTGAATAGGATTTTAATGAAAGATGATAGTTTTGTAAGTAGTCGTTAGCCTTCTGTTGAGAGCAGGCGATGAAATTTATAAGCATTAGGGCGGTTTCTGTAGAAATGCAGTAGCCATTAGCCTTAAATTTATCACAGCAGAATAAATAATGGTATTCATCACCAATGTCGTTACTGCTATAAAGATGACAGATTCTTTCTTCTCTGGTTATACTCTGTATTCTGTACGTTTGAACTGGGACGTTGTTGTTCAAGAGTCGGAATTTAAGAAGTGGTAAGTAGTGGATAGGGGGCAATATTTGTATGTAGTTTTCAAAAGTGAAAGACGTTTTAGTAATTCTGTAGTTCTTATAGATATCTTTTGTATCTATATCTATATCTGTCACATGTCACCCCTAGGTTAGCCTGTTCCCCCTTCCCTCTCTTGAAACCTGGTAGGTGGACGCTACGCCTAGGCCGGGCAAGAACCGGTTTAATCAAGTTTAAGGTGGCTCCTGTGAACTCTGGGCACGAGGGCGCACGCTACTTAAGCAGGGAAAAACGTGAGTGGACACACAGAGCAGATAGGGAGATAATGTAGGAGGACAAAAAGACAAGCGGACACGTGTAGACCCAAGGACCTCTGCCCCTCGCCATCTTAGCCAGGACGTCAGAGGATCAACAGCTAGTACTCACGCTAAATACACTGGGTTGTATTTCGCCGACAAGTCTACATAATAGACGAGTAAGTGACTGCTGGTTGTGCCTTCTAAATTAGGACTGCTCTGCCATAACTATCTTAGAGTCTGGGATTCGGGTTGATTAAGATAGGTGGTTTTATCCTGCCCGAGACAGGAGACGTCATAGGCTAATGGCCAGGCGTAGGCCAAGAGGAGCTAGAGTGAAGTGTTGGGTCGTTGAACAGCTTCAGAGTATCGCGGTAAATAGTTATTTCATTAATGACAAGAGTAGTTGCTCTGTTGTCAGTCTCTTATTGTATCTGTGTATCGAGCGGGATCATAGGCCGTTTTGCAATGTGATTTCCCCTCTGGCTTTAGTATGATTATCTTCTTTGTCTGATTCCTTGTGGTATGACGTAATCAGGCAGCGTCTTACCCTAGACACGAGCACGGTGATTCTCTGTAAATAATCTGTAGATATATTTGATTTTGTCGAGTCAGTGTTTGAAATATATGTTGAATAACGGTTCGCTGCAGTTGTGTCTTTTACGAGGGTGGGGGCTCTTGAGCAAGAAGTGTTTTGCCTGTGTGAGACTGAGCGAATGTGTCAGAGCATGAGTATCTTTTCCCTCGGTAGATTTCTCTAGTTATTCACATTATTTCATAGCGTCGTCACCCTTTGTTGTAGAAACCATTGACCTGAGGCAGTAAAGGTTTTGGTGACGATTGCTCAATTAATTTTATATTTCACGAGATCACCATAAAAGTTTGTTCTTAATTCTGGAGAGGTCGAGTCCATTAAGTTAAGGTGCGGGCCGCTGTGACAATATCCTCTAACCAATTTTGAATCAATGGATCATATAAACTTCTATCAACTTTCTGCTTGAGCCATTCATATGAGTAAGATTATTTTGATTAATCCAAAAACATTTAGTCCGATGGCTTGTAATGCTGATTTTACTGCTTGTATATAATTTAAGTGGAGGGTCCCACTCTCGTGTAGCCGTAATATTGTTCTATATAAAATACTAGATAATTTTTTGCGATTCATATTATTAACTAGTTTGAGCCAAAAACAAAGCATCCCATTTTTAATTTGAACATTAATGTGGAATCGACCTAGTTCTCCAAGGACCATGTTAGTGGGTGTTGTTTTTCTTAGCTTTAGTATTAGCTGGTAGAATTTCACTGTAATTTTAGGGCTAGATCGTTTAGTGACGGTGCCCAGATCTTGCAGCCACATGTGAGTATTGGTGCTATAGTGCTATCAAATAGTTCAACTCGGATATCTGTTGGTAGCTGCAGCACTCCACGTTTTAAGGAGAGAAAACAAAGCTCTGGAGGCTGTATCATCCAAGTCTTTTTGTGGTACATTAAATTTGTTGTTATAATTCATCCTTAAGCGTAGGTCACAAAAGTCATAAGCTACATCAAGCTCTTCACTATTATAGTAGAACACATGTGTTTTTTTGTATTTTTCCTCTTGAAAAAATGATAATTAATAGTTTTCTTTGTGTTAACCGTTAGATTTCATTTATCACAGCACCCCAGGTGGTTCGGTACAAATTACCGTGTCATCAGCATATAGCAATAAGAACATTTTAAATAAAGCGTCGAGTTCATCAGGGGGAAGTACAAGGACGAGTGCTGCTTCTGCGATTTTCGTAAGGCCAGTTACATTATCTTTATCTTAGATGTAATTTAAGGTCATTTAAAAAAACTGCAAACAGTAGGGGAGATAAATTCTCGCCTTGCCTAACTCCCCAATAAATAAAGTATTCTCTTTGCCGTATATTCTTATACATGATTTGGCTTTGCTGTATATATCCTCTATTAGTGATATTTTACCTCCAATACCATGGTTTAGCAACTTCTCCCAAAGAAATATTCTACCAATCTTATTGAACGCCTTTTCATAATCAATAAAGGCACTGTAGCTTAGATAAAAGTCATTAATAAATGGGAGAGAAAATATGTTATCTAGCATTGAATAACCAGCACGAAAACCAGACTGTTCTTTACCTAGCAGATTGCTGTCATTAAGATAAGTATTTAGTCGTTCATTTAGTACACTAGTAAAAAGTTTTCCAAAACAGTTATCACTCGTCGTCTGCTAACACGCTAGCCGGCCATTCCAGCAGAGGTCACAGCCGCACCTCGTGGTGCACAGGGTAAAGGCCGTGACCTGGTAGGCCTGGGACCACTGCTGGCCGGCTCGCGCTTTAGCAGACGACAGGCGCCAGACACCTCCATACCCAATCAGCAGCAACAATAACTTGACATATACAAAGGGACATTTTGAAGGATTACCATGAATCAGTCAATGTGTAGCTGCTATTTCTGTGGTTAACATATATATTTAAAATAAACTTTGATGGACTGGATGTAGCATCGGTGTAGGTGAATACACCAAGAGAGGCCGCTGAGGGCCACTTGGCAGCCAAATAAATCGCTGGCCTCGTTTTCATTGTTTAGTTAAAGAATTGGCATGGTATACATAGAATTCCTTCTATAGCTGCATCCTTCAATTGTATATATAGAAGGAAATCTGATGGCCAGAGAACCTATTCACGTGAACTTGAGGTGGTCCCATCAGAGACAGGCGTAAAGATGACGGCCGGGCCAGCCGGTGCACCGAGCTGGGAAAGTAAAGGGGTATGGCAGGCCATGTAGGCCAGATAAACAGTAAACCTGTCAGGCGCAAGAGGAGTGATAGATTCCAAATGATTCTATAAGGAATTTCACTTCCTCCATAAATTCGCCACTTCTGCGAATAAGGGGAGTTTCAGTTCCGAAAGACCTTCAGGGAAAGATGGGTCTTTAGCTCAACAATAGAGTTTAAAGTTCCATCTCCGAGAGACCTTCAGGGAGAGATGGGCATTTAGCCCCACGGTACGGTTCAGTTCCCCCCTCCCCCTTTACTAAGGAGGTAACCTGCGTCAGGCGACATGTACCAGCTCTCCACCCCACCTCTGCCCGTTAGTCGGCCCCCTGTTTACGCTACTTCGTCTAAGCGAGCCCATGGCTAACGACAGTGAGTGTAGGTGTGGATGTGCATATACGTGTACATGTGCGCGTGCCTGCAGCTTTACACGTGTGTACACGTATGCGTGCATTTTTATAGTTTTGTGTGTGCGCAGTTGTGTAAGAATCTGTGTATGCGCGCGGCTGTTTTAGAGAGAGACTGTGTTTGGGGTTTCGGTAGTTTTGTTTGCTGTGTGACGCGTCAGCAGCGAAGGGTTTCTCATGATGGGAATAGGTTTCAAAGGCAGAAAATGGAAAGGAAGCCAAAGTGCCTGGACAGAGCTCACAACAGCCACGTCTGCCATACTGACAACTTAATGTCTGAGTGATAAGACCAAGCTGGGGAGCGCCACTTATTCTGTGGCTTCAGGGCAGGCAGATATGTAGACCAAGATATTTTTATTATCTACCTTATTATGTTTTATGTAATTAAGAGGATTTTAAAGTTTGTCCTTCTTTGCCATGTTTTTATTATTGTATTAATATGTCGTTCAGGAAAAAAAAGAAGTGACAGAGGTCGACCAGCGCTTACATTCAATCATGGAGCAAAAGCTTGAGGAATTCAGATGCTTACACATGGGAGAGCAACAGGAGAGACGCAGACGTTCACTCATGGAAATGCTAAAGCTTGAGGAACACAGACGTTTACGCATGGTGGAGCTAAAGCTTGAGGAACACAAAAGTTCACTCATGGAGGAGAAAAAGCTTGAGAAACACAGACGTTCACTCATGGAGGTGCAAAAGGAGAAAAAGCTTGAGAAACACACACCTTCAAGCATGAAGCAAAAGCTTGAGGAACACAGACGTTTACGCATGGAGCAAAAGCTTGAGGAACACAGACGTTTTACTTTACGCATGGAGCAAAAGCTTGAGGAACACATACCTTCAAACATGAAGCAAAAGCTTGAGGAACACATACCTTCACGCATGAAGCAAAAGCTTGAGGAACACATACCTTCACGCATGGAGCAAAAGCTTGAGGAACACAGACGTTTACGCATGGAGCAAAAGCTTGAGGAACACAGACGTTTACGCATGGAGCAAAAGCTTGAGGAACACAGACGTTTACGCATGGAGCAAAAGCTGGAGGAACACAGACGTTTACTCATGGAGGAGCAAAAGCTTGAGGAACACAGACGTTTACTCATGGAGGTGCAAAAGCTTAAGGACCACATACGTTCACGCATGATGGAGCAAAAGCTTAAGGACCACATACGTTTACTCATGGAGGTGCAAAAGCTTAAGGACCACATACGTTCACGCATGGTGAAGCAAAAGCTTGAGGAACACAGACGTTTACTCATGGAGGTGCATATGCTCGAGGAACACATACGTTCACGCATGATGGAGCAAAAGCTTGAGGAACACAGACGTTCACTCACGGAGGAGCAAAAGCTTGAGGAACACAGACGTTCACTCACGAAGGAGCAAAAGGTTGAGGAACACAGACATTCACTCACGGAGGAGCAAAAGCTTGAGGAACACAGACGTTCACTCACGGAGGAGCAAAAGGTTGAGGAACACAGACGTTCACTCACGGAGGAGCAAAAGGTTGAGGAACACAGACGTTCACCCATGGAGGAGCAAAAGCTTGAAGAATACAGAAGTTCACTCATGGAAAGGCGAAAGTTTAATGTACGCAGACGTTCACCAATGGGTCAATATTTCGAAGAACGCAGTTCACACATGGAGGAGCGAGACCATGATGAACTCAGATATTTCTTAGGTAAGAACGCTTACGAAAGAGAGAGAGAGAGTGAGACAGAGAGATTCATTCACTTTTTATTGATCAGGCCCATTGCCCATTGTGACGTGACGGGACGTACCTTAACTTACTGGACTCGACTTCTCCAGAAATACTGGACAAACTTTAATGGTGATCTCGTAAAATGTAGATTTAATTGAGCAATCGTCACCAAAACTTTTACTGCCTAGGGTCAATGTGTAACACCTCCAGTCGGACGCACTCGCACGACAGCAGGTTTATTGCTAAAAAAATATACTAAGCGATGGCACGGCCGTTCAACTAAACGCTACTTCTAAACGCTACACCAAATCTTGATAGTCTAGTGGCTTCCTCTTGGACCTGTCTCCCGTGTCCCTCAAAACAAAAATGACACCTCGAGCAGAGGAGGGGGGTCGTCCGCCTGGTGCCAACTGGCCACCTCGAGGAACACCTGAAACAGCACCTCCTTCCACCGGCCAGCCTGGATCATTGCCCGCAGTGCTTCCTTCTGTTCTGGTGGTTGCATGATGGCGTCCACCAGCCCATGCAGGTGCTGTTCCGCCAACCACACAGGCGACGCACGGTTGTTCTCCATCCTTCTCCGATTTCTTCTGTAGAGGTGCACGTGAAAAGCAACTCTGTAGTTCACCTTTCAACTGTGCCCCTCTCAGTCTTCTGCTTGCTAACTCCTGCCTTGGGCTTTGATGTCAAATCTCTCCAAGTCCCATGGTCAGGCGCGCATAAGCCTTTCGGCTGGGCGCAGGTTCGAGCAAGCCTCTTTCTTCTGTGTCCTTCTCTCTCTAATGGTTGTCTCTGTCTGAATCTCCCCAATTTCGCATGTCCCCCTGTTCTTATTTCCCCCTACTCCAACGCCCTCTACATCACATGGTCTATTCTCGTAAACAGCATCACGTGCATATTCGCTCATGATCTGTTGACAGGCAGCCAGAGCAATGCTTAGGTTTCTCGAGTTTCCAAGTTGACCTCCACGTCACTGCATCGTACTTGGCTGACCCCATTGCTGACATCTGCTGTCCCTGACTCTTGGACCAGGGAGGTGGGTTGACTACCCCCTTCCCCAGTACGTATTGTTCTCTGGAGCAACACGAAATTTACTTCCCTGGACTAAACGACCCTCTAGTTTAAACTGCGTGAACAATGCTATTTTTACACGCCAGGTCTCAATTTCGTTACAAATGGTTTCTACACCAAAGGGTGACGACGCTATGAAATAATGCGAATAACTAGAGAAATCTACCAAGGGAAAAGATTCTCATACTCTGACACGTTCGCTCAGTCTCACACAAGCAAAACACTACTAGCTCAAGAGCCCCCACCCTCGTAAAAGACACAACTGCAGCGAACCGTTATTCAACATATATTTCAAACACTGACTCGACAACATCAAATATATCTACAGATTATTTACAGAGAATCACCATGCTCGTGTCTAGGGTAAGACGCTGCCTGATTACGTCATACCACGTGGTATCAGACAAAGAAGATAATCAAACTCCAGAGGGAAAATCAAACTGCAAAACGGCCTATGATCCCGCTCAATACACACATACAGTAAGTGACCGACAACAGAGCTCCTACTCTCGTCACTACTGAAACAACTACTTTACCGCAGTACACAGCTCTAAAGCTATTCAACGACCAACAATGAAGCAATGACACTGCCATGATCAGCCCTACCTCTACCTCCCCTTTTGGCATAAGCCCGGCCACTAGCTTAACGTCTCCTGTCTCCCGCAGGATAAAACCACCTATCTTAAAACAACCCGAGTCCCAGACTCTAAGATAGGTTTATGGTAAGAGCAGTCCTTAACTGATAAGGCACAGTCAACAGTCACTTACAGGTCTATTTCGTAGACGTGTCGGCGAAATACAGCCCAGTGTATTCGCGTGATTGTTAGCTGAAGCTCTTCCGACGTCCTGGCTAGAA
This sequence comes from Lanistes nyassanus, assembly GCA_004794575.1. Classification (NCBI taxonomy): domain Eukaryota; kingdom Metazoa; phylum Mollusca; class Gastropoda; order Architaenioglossa; family Ampullariidae; genus Lanistes; species Lanistes nyassanus. The sequence goes on along the minus strand of SMGT01000005.1, from coordinate 32,469 downwards.
TGGCGAGGGGTAGAGGTCCGTGGGTCTACACGTGTCAGCTTCTCTTGGTCCTCTTACATTAACTCTCTCTCCATGTCCTGTCCGAGTCTCATGCCTAATCTCTGATGTCCAATGCTTAAGTACCCTGCCCTGCGGTTACAGGAACCAACTATTCTAGTACAACCAGTTCTGGCCAGCCTAGGTTGGGGCGGAGCTATCAGCCTGTCTATGGCTAATGACGTATCGTTCACCTACCGAGGTGTCGGGAGGAGGAGGAGCGAACAGGCTCAACTAAGAGTGACATTTCAATGGAGGAACAATATACATATATACGCGCGTATACCCACCCTGCCGAAGTTTTGCCCGACGTAAAAGTTTACATTCACATAGCAAGCACTAAAAATTGATATATAACCATACATAAATATGGACACAGTTCTAAAGTTCCTTACACGCTGCACATGTGAACCTCAAAAGCTTTATAAAAAGGCAACATTAATTATATACTTGTTACTACTAGCCAGTAGTACACCCAAACGAACCGGTGAATGAAACGGAGTATATTTACCTGGGACAATTGTCTCTCGAGTCTTTGTACTTTGGACAGCAAAACATAAAATGTAATTCAGATTCCACAATGCCTGGGCAAAAAGGACGTGACAAAGCATCTAGATCTGTATTGAGGTTAAAACGCAAACGATGGGGACAGGACACACCAAGTCGTAGACGTCTGAAAGCGTTAGCCATCCCGACATGCTTGAGATCATAGAGATAACTACATGGTGAAAAGGACGATTTAAATGAGCGATAAAAATCATAACAATCTACCCCAGAGACTCCTTTTGTTGAGGTACTGCTATGCCAATCTTGTTGCCAATTATTCGTAAGCCTCTATTGAAAATATCTCAAAAACCCTTGCCGAAACCAGCATGAAGGTTTTAATGATTGTCGTGCTACTTTATTAATCCTGTTCTGCTTGTGGTTCTGAATGCAGTGACTTGTTTTGTTTATGCACACATCAAGAAGTCCTTCAGAAAAAAATCACACACATACACACCCACGCACGCACACACACACACACACACTAAATATTCATTTACATGCTTCCTTAGCATTTTAAATTTTCTGTTAGTCCCATTGCATAACTGTCTTCTTATTTATGGCAAGCAGATAAATGAACTACGTAGCAAATTCTCCAACTACTGTAAAAACACATAATCTTATTGAAATGTATTATTTTAACAGACAAAATTTTACCCATACCATCAGATCCAGCACACTGCATGAGTTTGTGTATGGGAAAAATAACATGGGATAATTTACAACAGTCTAAAATACATTTTAAAAAATCAGATGCTACCTACATTACTGTAAACATTTGCAGACATCAAGACAAATCGACAAATACGGGTATGGTGTAACAGTTTATATTAAACTTTTCAAAAACTTAGTGTAAATTATTGTAACCCACACCTCAGAGTGATTAGTAATGGCAAATAAATTTTTGTTTTTGACTTGTCTGCAAATGCAAAGCAAACATTGGGACAATGCCTTAGTCTGTGACTCAAGACATTAAAACAAATCTGCTAACACATCAACCCAACTCTTCAATGAATATTTTATTGAGATATCTGAAAACAACACATTAAAAGATTGTGTTCATGGTACCTACTGAAGTATCCAATAGCTGTTGTTTCTCTTCCACTGCTGTAAGAAAGGCTGCTGGTATGATTTTTTTGCAACTTTCCTACATATGCCTAACCTTCAGTAGTTTGCTTCTTTTTAAAAAAATATATATATACAGTATAGCAGTACAGCAAAAACCTTGGATCTTTAAATTTTACTGCTTTCTATAAATGATTCATTCATTCATCAATTACATATTTTTTAATATACACAATGTCATATTTTATTAGGAAACAACCAATAATACAGTTATTACAGTCACTTTTAAAAGATTACATTGTCGTCTCTCAATATGAAAAGTCACTTTCATTTTATTATGTCACACTAGAGAACTGACAATTTACTGGAAATAATGAACCGACTGGCATGAAAAACGTTTTAAAAAAATTATGTAAATGTTTAGCCTCTTATATGTTTACATATCCTAACTGCTTAAATGGATATGGGAAATTTAGTGATACCTGTTTCAACATTCTTTCGCTGTCTTTTTTCCTTGGTTCAGAACTTCCTTCAGAAGCATGTCTGAATCGCTTTTCATTCACATTTGGTCTTTGGCAATCTAATGTTTTGGGGGGATTGGGAACTGAGAATAGAGCTGGCACAGCATTCCAGTTTAAACGTTTAAACTGTTGGTCCACTAGCTGCTTTCAAAATGGTCACTGCAAAGCATGCACCCCTTAGATCGAATTTCAGCCGCCTACAGATTCTCTAGGTTTTTTTTCTCCTGGTGTTGAAAACCCAGCGTCTGCACCTTTATGGAGAAAATTAATAAGGTTAATTGGCAAATGAAGTTCAGAGATGAACACTATAGCATAAATTTTTACGCTACGTTATAAGGTCTGTGCTGTGATCACGATCCACCTAAAATCAGGGTAACCACAGACTAATTAAACTCACCTTTCTTCGTCTGTAGGAAACACGTGAAACGTCTTTCCTTTGCGTTCTGGTTTTCTTCTTCTGTCTGTACAATTAGCTCTTGAACAAAATGCCGAATTAAGAATGTATTCTTTTAAATCTGGAAGCCGATACTGTACTAGAGCTCGTGTTTTGCTCCATAACCCCTGCTCATGCTGGATAACTCTTCCCGGTGAAGAGTTATCGTACGCAACTGGGCAGACTAGAATCGCCCGAGTGAAGTATCTGTACATGTAAGGTCTGTGACCATATGTTAATAGTGGAATATGTGAATCCAACAGCCTGTAAAACAGAGCTGGGGACCTTTCCCCAAGAGACCACAACTCTAAGAATTCCAATGACCCCCTTCTTTGCACGGCTAGCTGCATCTACCAGGGCACGAGAAAATGACAAATTTGTTGAGAAGAAGACCACAAGATATTTATACGTATTAACTAAGCACGTTCCCCCAAGGTGCCATTTTCTCAATGTACACTCAAACCTAATAACCCTTGTATACTGCACTAATACCTGGGAAATGACAAGAAAACGTCATAATCCGAGGTAAACTTTCAGTATGACGTTTATTTATATATTAAAAGTGCACCAAAAAAGTGCAAAAAGATAACTCTGTGAACATGTATCTGGAAAACGTGACATCGGTTATGTCCCCTGCCCGGATGACGTCAACAGGGTATCTTCACTTCTGTTATGTGAGAAACTGGCGGTGTTCGAGTAGAGAGATCAAAATGGGGAAAATATGCGGGACAAACACCAGTAAAAAGACGATAAAATTTCAGTCACAAATCATTACAGGAGTTTAAAAAAGTGTCATTTTTGGACATACTATGCATCAAATACTTATAAAAGTGCATTCTCTAAAACCTTTTATTTAGTCCTAAAACCGTAGCTTTTGATGGCTGTTCGTGGCTGTTCTTGGCTATTCGTGCATCTCAACAGACAAGGATACGATGACATTTCAGACACATACCTTCAAAAGCTCCATACATCTGTGATTTTTTCTGTTACATTATGCATCAGAAGCTTATAAAAGTATATTTTGGTAATAGCTTATCCGTTCTCGCACGTGCTATACCGGCCGAATTGTGGCTATTCGGGGTTTCGAAATGGAATACGGCAGAAGAGCAGATCTGTAAAATCTGTAAAATGTACCTACTCAACTGTCGAGTTTTGGCATATTATATATCAAATAATTCAGAAAGTGCATTCTGATTCTTGATATACCTTTAAAACCTTTTATTTAGACCTAAAACCATGGATTTCGGTGGCTGTTCGTGGCTGTTCGTTATTACACCGCGGACGAGCAGACGATAACTGTACTGACACAAATTTGTAAAATGTACTTACTCAAGTGTCGATTTTGGCATATTTTGCATCAAACAATTCAGAAAGTGCATTCTGATGTTCGATATACCTTTAAAACCTTTTATTTAGGCCTTAAACCATGGATTTCGGTGGCTGTTCGGTATTTCGTATACACGGTAGACGAGCAGACGATAACAGTACTGACACAAATCTTTGTTGGAGTTATTGACACAAATCTGTAAAATGTACGTACTCAAGTGTCGAGTTTTGGCATATTTTGCATCAAACAATTCAGAAAGTGCATTCTGATGCTTGATATACCTTTAAAACCTTTTATTTAGACCTAAAACCATGGATTTCGGTGGCTGTTCGTTGTGTTCGTGGCTGTTCGGTATTACATGGCGGACGAGCAGACAATAACTGTACTGACACAAATATTTAAAATGTACGCACTCAGGTGTCGATTTTTGGCATATTATGCATCAGATAATTCAGAAAGTGCATTCTGATGCTTGATATACTTTTAAAACCTTTTATTTAGACCGTGGCTGTTCGTGGCTGTGCGACCGTCGCATGTGGTCTTTGTTGTTACTCTGGTGATGTCATGAGCCTCGATTCGGCTGTTCCGATTTTTTTTAAGGTCAGTTCTTCAATGCAGAACTTTCGATTAAAATAGTGACTGATCGGTCGATCTTCTGGTAAAATGACTAGTGCCACGCGATTCCTCAGATTTGATTCTATTTAGGCATACAAAGTTGCCATGGAGAGTGTACCCTCACTTTAAACTGTAAATAAAAAATGACAAGAAAACATGACTGCATGTTTCCAATTATTTCAGTCCTTTGGCGCAAAAGAATGATTCCGTTTCTTCTACCACTACTCTGACCTTTGCTTGGACAACATTATAATACTTTGCACAGCGTTTAACACTTTGCCATTGACCCCATGCCTCTGAAACTCATTCCACAGTTTATCCCGTATGATGGAGTCAAAATCCTTCTTAAAATCTATAAATGTTCCATAAAAGTTCTTGCTATGCAACAACTGCTTCTGAACCAAAGCAGACAAAAAAAAAATCGACTGTGCTGTAGTGTTTTCTGAAACCCTATAGAACATCCTTTATAACCTGGTTAACCTCAATCCAGTTACATAACCTTTGATTTAAAATATAGTTATGCAATTTTCCACCTATATTCAACAAAGACATATCTCTGTAATTGTCTGGATTGTTGGTGTCCCCCTTGTATAATTCTTTATTCTGTCCAGGCCACTGGAAACTGCCATGTATCAGCAAACTTGTTAAAAAGTCTTACAGAAAAAGGGAATGAAAAACTAACAGAATACTCGTAATACGAACCATAACCCATCAGTCCCTGGTGCTTTCCCATTTCTTAGTGCTTTGATAGCCTGTAATACCTCATCGTTGGTAATAACAACATCAAGTGAATTATCACGTAACTCCAACAAGAGGTACTGGCAGCGCTCAACACAACCGTATGTAGACGAACGCGACCAAGGGAGCTGACCGTACCCAAACGCGTAGCAAAGAGAGGGCCGAAAGAAAGGAACTTGGCAGATCCTCAAAAAAGATCTGCCATACCTCTCTTTTTAACGGCGCTAATCTTCACACAGCTAACCCTCGGTAAACAACATGTGCATACAGAGAATCCATATTAAATGTAGTCAGCCCGCTCACTAAGCGAGTGCTGACAACTAGGATTCAAAGACAAACACAACATAGGACAATTACATGAAATCCTCAGAGTGCAAATTATAATTAATAAAGAACAACTGAGGACCGAGCGCTTAAATTATCGAAGGATAACTCCAACAAGAGGTACTGGCAGAGCTCAACACAACCGTATGTAGACGCACGCGACCAAGGGAGCTTACCGTACCCAAACACGTAGCAAAGAGAGGGCCGAAAGAAAGGAACTTGGCAGATCCTCAAAAAAGATCTGCCATCCCTTTTTTTAACGGCGCTAATCTGTGTGAAGATTCTTCAAGTTCTTCAAGTAGTGATGGCAGATTCTAGTGGCATATGTTTAGACTCAATGCGAGACCTCACCTGCAAACATTGACAGAAATCTTTCAGACAGCTAGAAATCAAAAAGTAATCAACAACACTCGAACCACTAGAAGAAATGAACGTAAAGTCACCGCTGGTGTTCATTGGTGGAGTCCCGTTTACGATTAGAAGATCAAACTTGTCACACATATTCACTAAGTACCAAAAACGTTAACACCGTCACCCTTGGACACCCTTAAATTCGAAGGCACAATTTCCTCATGGCTACCAAAATTCATAACATCATCTGGCAAACTTTCACTTCACGGTACTTTCGATGCAGTCCTAGCATTGAAGTTCCCAAACAGCATGAACTTTGTGTCAGGCCACTGTTCATTTCAGAATTTATTATTTCTTCCTTCACCCTCAATGGGGTATGAAGACAAGACAGTACAACAAAGCAATGAAAAGATGAGCAGAAATTCACTTTGATAAGCAAACTAATTTAACAACCTATCTTTAGAGGCTCACAAGAGCTTGCCACAAAGTGAGTAGAAACAAACATACGGTTATCCATGTCCACAAACGTCTTCAAGTAAGATTTTAATAAAGCATGATAGCTTTGTAAGCAATCGTTTGCTCCCTGTTGAGAGCAGGCAATGAAATTTATAAGTATTAGGGAGGTTTCTGTAGTAATAGGCAGCCATTTGTTTCGGTCATCCTTAAATTTATCGCAGCAGAATAAATAATGGTACTCATCACCGATGTCATTACTGTTACAAAGATGACAGATTCTTTCTTCTCTGGGTATTCTCTGTATTCTGTGCGTTTGAACTGGGAAGTTGTTGTTCAAGAGTCGGAAGTGAAGAAGCGGTGTATAGTGATTTGGGGGCAATATTTTTATGTAGTTTTCAAAAGTGAAAGACGTTTTAATAATTCTGTAGTTCTTATAGATGTCCTTTGTATCTATATCTTCTAACCAGCTTTGAATAAACTGATCATGTAAACTTCTGTAAGTCCAGTATACACTGCTCAACAAGACAGACTTCAGTTTCAATTTCTGTATCATTGTAATACACTGAATTGGCTGGGGGAAGATATGCTCCAAGTAACAACACGCCTTCCTCAGTACATAAACACTTCCTTGAGAGCCTGACTACAATAATGTTATCATACTCAACAAAGATTTGTTGAACATACCTGCTAAGTTCCGTTTTTAACTAGCATGCTACTCCACCAGAAAGACGACCAGTCACAGAATCTGAAACTTTAACCCCATGAGAAATATACACATCATGCGACTAGAACAAAGGCAAAAGTAAATCACGAGAAAAAGATTTCGAGTTTCTTCCCTTTTACAGGTTCAGTTTGGGGTTTCTCTTTAATTAAGGTAAAAATTATTTGTTTTTGTTTCCCGTTGAAGCACTTCCTGATGTCAATAACATTTATAATGTCCTATAATGATGGAATGACTTTCTTTTGTACATGCAGAAAGACAAATGCCATAACAACCTGTAAATATCAGTAAAACTTTTCAGTCTCTATGCCTCTAGAAGATCACGACAGGCCACAGTATAGGCTTGCGTAATGTAAAGGTCATTGATAAATTTGTTAAATTTATGTTAGAGGGTTCTTAGGCCTTATTAATTTGACTTAATTGATTAAGAAACTATGTCAATAACGTTTGACTTTTTTTTAAAACAGAGATGAAGCTGATTTCTGGCGACTGGATGGACCAAGCTCTTTTTCTAAGAGAACAGGTACTCTAGGTTTCATTTTTAAAAAACTTGGGGGATGGCTTATTGAGCACATAGTAGTCATGGCCTTAAAAAGGTTTCTGGATCTCTGCGAACACTTCGGCGTATTTGTCATGTATTGTATGCATGCCAAAACGACCCAGATGTTTCACTGTTTTCTTCGTTATGAACTCTGGGCACAAAGGAATGCCGGGTGTCCATTCTCAAGTACGAGCCTAGATAAGTATTCATTCTGTAAATACTCGCTATCTGAGGATCTGCCAGGTCATTTTCTTTCGACCCTCTCTTTGCTACGTGTTTGGGTACGGTTAGCTCCCTTGGTCGCATGCGTCTGCATACGGTTATGTTGAGCGTTTCAAGTACTTCCTGTTAGAGTGATAAAATGATATTCTCTTTTCTTTCCCTGTATTACGGAGTCTTTTATTCCTTTTTATTCCTTTTGTTGTGGGGAGATTGTAGGTGGATGGGGGCTCTGGACACGGTGTGCTGTGAGGTAATCGTATAAAAACGATAGGTAATACAGTTTTAACAGTTTCCACTTACGCATATGTCCTCATCCTAACGACTGTCGTGTGGAGCGAGTACAAGGACGACGCCTTAAGGTAAAAGTAATCTCCGGTGCGACGACATATTACGAAATATGTATAGTCTCAATATTCCCCTTTGTTTATATATTAAACTCAGTTATCCTAATGCACACTGGACAGTAGTCAGGCGTCTTATCTATGACGTCACTGTCTCCTATTGGTCGAGCCCCCAACCTCTCTACACACTCGTACTAATGTAATAATAATGGGGTAGTGATTTAACAAGAAATGCTAATTTATTTTGAAAACTTGTAAGTAATGAAACTGTAAATAGGAAATACGTCTTTTCGAGGGTCTGTTTAACTTCGATGTCCCACTGATCTCACCACAGATACAGACAGAACAGAGAGTTAGAACAGAATAGTCTAATTCGCACTTACATTCTCCTCAGCTGTCCTTCCCATGTATGCGCGGATCGAAACAGCTTGTACCACTGTATACAGCAGGTTAACAATATAGTACAATATCGGCACTCCACTGCTAGTGTACGGCATGTCATGGAAGTTTCCGGCACAACTCCTGGATTCTCGCTGGCGATACGGACGACTGTCTCCACAGACCTTGTCCCCTTGTGGTTATGTGGCCTCCACTCGATGCAGTGACTTCACAATCGCAGTTCCTTCATTGAACAACTCACACTATATGATGTTCGGAGGTCACCGACTGACCTGGCCATAGACATAAATAAACTAGACTGGAAACTACTCATTTGTTGTCTGATCCTCGGCGACGGAAGCAAAGCTCAGCTGTGTCCACTTTTGCACAAATTGTTTTAACATTTTGTGTAGCAAATCCAGTAAGTAGAATGACTTAATGATAGAGATAAACTTTACTTTTTAAATTAGATGATTATCGGCTGAAGAACTCTGCCTCTATTCCAATGAGAGTGTCACGACGGGCCCGCACCCTAACTAATTGGACTCGACCTCTCCAGAATTACAGAACAAACTTGTATGGTGATCTCGTAAATATAGAATTAATTGAGCAATCGTCACCAAACCTTCACTGCCTAGGGTCAATGGTTTCTACACCAAAGGGTGACGACGCTATGAAATAATGTGAATAACTAGAGAAATCTACCGAGGGAAAAGATTCTCATGCTCTGACACGCTCGCTCAGTCTCACACAAGCAAACACTACTAGCTCAAGAGCCCCCACCCTCGTAAAAGATATATATATATATATACAGATTATTTACAGATAATCACCATGGTCTTATCTAGGGTAAGAAGTCGCCTGATTACTTCATACCACGAGGGATTAATCAAGATAATCAAACTAAAGCAAGAGGGGAAATCACACTGCAAAACGCCTATGATCCCGCTTTATACCGATACAATAAGTGACCTACAACAGAGCAGCTACTCTTGTCCCTACTGAAACAACTGCTTCACGCCGTTACACAACGCTGAACTCGCCAAATGAAATTACCGCCAGAACCATAATCCTATCCTGACGTAAACTATGCCACACCGCGATACACAGCTCTGAAGCTGTTCAACGACCCAACACTTCACTCTAGCTCCTCTTGGCGTTCGCCCGGCCACTAGCCTATGATGTCTCCTGACTCCGGCAGGATAAAACCACCTATCTTAATCAACCCTAGTCCCAGACTCTAAGATAATTATGGCAGAGCAGTCCTAATCCTAGAAGGCACAACTAGCAGTCACTTACACGTCTATCTCGTTGACTTGTCGGCGAAATACATCCGGTGTATTTAGCGTGAGTACTAGAGGCTGCTCTTCCGACGTCCTGGCTAAGATGGCGAGGGGCAGAGGTCCGGGGATCTACTGGTGTCCGCTTGTCTTTTGGTCCCCCCCCCCCCTTTTCACTCACACTTTCCCCTGCTAGCCTAGGCTGGGGCAGAGCTGCTACCCTGGCTAAGACGTAGCATCCACCTACCAGGTATCAAGAGAGGGAAGGGGAAATAGACTAACCTAGGGGTGACATGTAACAGAGAGAAAAGGTTATTTTGGTTTCCCTCAAAAGACCACGTAGTCGTCATGCCGTTAAAAGGTTTCTGGATCTCTATGCACGTCCAAACCATTCAAATGTTTCATTTATTGGGGTTTATTTTATTTTTAATTTTTAAATCTTGACTCCCATTCCTCGCGATTTCCTGGGGGGGGGGGGGCTTGTTGTTGTTGTTGTTATTATTGTTGTTAAATTTGGCAAGAGATTTGCGGTGATTTGGCACTGTATTGGGAGTTGGTGGTAATTGAGAGGAGAGGGAGGGACTCTACTGTATAGTTATGGTGCCGTGGACTGGCGGAGGCTCGGTGACGGTTCCATGCTTGCTGGCCTTTCTTCTGGCATTGTTGCTGGTGGTGGTTCGCGTCGTCCATTTTAGAGTGTTGTCACTATTGGCCGATTCTACTGCCGCGCTCTTCTCAAATTCTATTTAATTCAACTTTTTAGGTTTTAATTAATGTATTATTTCTTTAGTGTTTTATATTTGGTTTTAAAATTTACTGCTCTACTCTGCTCATAGATGGCTTTTTTCACGTATACTATTGGTTATTAGTCGAGAGGATCTTAGGGTTAGGACAATGTTTTAGCTGTACATGCATATGTTTTTTTAGGTCTTCCATTTCCTGTTTAGATTGCACTTTAGCTAACGTAGATTGTGGGTCTATCCAAACAACTACATGTAACGTTATGAATGGTCACGACCTCAGAAAAGGCAATGTTGCGTTATGCCGGCACCAGAAAGGAACGTGCACCACTGCTCTCTCTCATCGTCAATCGACCCGTGATTTCTGGTCATAAGAGTTTTATTTCGCAAATGGTGAAAGTCCAAGTGGCGGGTCGTTTACAACTTAGTAACTCTCCATGTCTTGTAGACGATAAACTTCGCCCGTCTATATCTCTCTGTCCAAGTACCTCTCCCAGTATCCCAGTAAAAAGTCTCTCTAGCTCATCTCCAGGCTAAGTATATCCAGTTTACGCCTCTTTCTGAGTCCTGTGTTTCCTAGTGTTCTGACCTGTCCCCCCTTTCCCCACTAGAGCTTATATATCCGAGTTAAATGTCTACTGCTGACCTTTTCCAATCTGCACGTGTGGCTGTGGTGGGCAACTGCATGCTTGGTGACCCTAGTGGACGATGCATAGTTTGGAGTTATGGGTCTTTTGTATATAGTTATTGAGTGCTGCGCGGCTTAAAATGGTGTGTGTGACCTCTCAGTTATGTCTGGCCTGCTAAGTGTTAAGTTCAGGCTCAGATCTGTCTTGGATGGAATGTTCTCTTCTAAGTTGTACTCTGTGCCCCTAACTAACCTACCTGCTACCTACTGCCTGGCACGCATATTGTTACATCCAGCTAACTGGATAATTCTGAATCAGACGATATTCCCATGTAATCCCATTCTTGGTGCTCTAACTAGGTTACATCTCTTGACAATAAAAATATACGCCCATTACTTGGTAGTTCTTCTATTCCCCCTACCCTTGTAGCAGTTTTGCTAACTGTGGGGTAAGCATTATGGGTTTATAGCTAGAGGAAGCTGCTTTAGTGTTTCTAGGTTTGGGAAGTGGGACTACTGTGGCCATATTCCACTGACCTGAAGATTTTTTAAATGAAGTATTTCATCAAACGGCTTAAACATGAGTCTTGGGTCGCTGAATGGTTTTAGGAGCACTTCTTAGATTATCAGGTGAGGACCTGGAGCTGATCCTTGACATTCCAATCTAGTTCATTCATAGAAAGTTTGATGGTAAATTTGCAAGGGCGTTCTGATTAAGTAGAGGCACAGAACGTTTTAATTTTTGCTGTTTTTAAATGTATTTTAAATTCAGTCTAAATTTATTTTTGAGCTTGCTTCTTGAAAGGATTTTACCAGCAGGTTTCAATTTTTAAAATTTTGGTTCATATTTTTGTGTACATGCTATCATCTTTTATTGTGCTTTCTGTCAGTTTTCTGTTTTTATGTTTATGTTATCTTCAATTTATCGTCACGTTTTCTTGAAGTTGGAGACCATTTATAGGCGTGACAGGGTGAGACTGAGCTAGGCTATGGCGCGTACCCATCAGGATGGCAACTACAAACATACTCAGAGGGACTGAGCGATTCATAAGATCGCGCACGAGCATTTAAACTTCATTCACTCATTAGAAATACAAGGAGCTGTACATTTGCAAAGGACAAGCTGAAACTTACACTGTCAGCCATTTCAGACATATGACTACTGTGTTCTTTACTTATTTCTGTGCCAAATTCATGCGAATTGCTTGAATCAAGGAGGGTAATCTGTCTTTAGTTATTTGTAACCTTTTGTATAAGCTAGCCTTAACTCATGCAATATTACATGTACCTGGACCAAGCGTGGCACGTGTCTAAAATGTTCTCTGGAACAGTGCTTTTCAATAAATGTGTGTCTCTGTCGTATCAAAACTCAGTATTTCTCTATATTTGTGCAAAAAATTAAGATTATTGTTTTAATTTGTAATATATGGAACGATAACTCCAACAAGAGGTACTGGCAGCGCTCAACACAACCGTATGTAGACGAACGCAACCAAGGGAGCTGACCGTACCCAAACACGTAGCAAAGAGAGGGCCGAAAGAAAGGAACTTGGCAGATCCTCAAAAAAATCTGCCATCTCTTTCTTTTTAACGGCGCTAATCTTCCTCGGTACACAACGTGTGCATACAGAGAATCCATATTAAAATGTAGTCAGCCCGCTCACTAAGCGAGTGCTGACAACTAGGATTCAAAGACAAACACAACATAGGACAATTACCTCTTGTTGGAGTTATCGTTCGATAATTTAAGCGCTCGGTCCTCATTTGTTCTTTATGTAATATATGGCTTGAATAAGCCTTTAAACACAACCACCCACGCTTTTGCTGAATTTTGAATTTTTCATCCTTGTAGGCAAACTCGGTGCGTTCAGTTTTGCTTTGGGAGTGGCGCTCTGGCGTCTGTGAAAGAGAGATGTGACAATTAGCTGACAGAACACAAACCGGTTGTCGTCGGAACAAATTTTCATAACAGATTTTCATAAATCCATCACAACAATCATCATATTGCTTTCCCGACCAGTCGCAATCAATGTTTCTTTTCGTAATCAACTTTTCAGTTTACTTTGGGGGGCCTGGACAGCTCAGCTGGGAGAGTTGCGGGCTAGCAGATGGAGGTTGCCGGTTCGAATCATGGTGTGGCCAAGGATTATTTCCTGGAGTTAAACATTGCGCAAACTCCATTCGGCCATCTCCCCGCACATTAAACTGACTGTCCGCACTGACCATCTTACTGCAGCCATCAGTCTGGTGGTTCTTTCAGTGCATAGTTTAGTAATAGGACCCCATTCCCCATAGTGCGAAATCACCGCGAGGTGGAAGCACTGTCCTTCTAAATAACCACCACCAACAACCACTTCAGTTTACTTTTCATAATCATAATACTTTTCATAATCATAATACTTTTCATTATACTTTTCTTCTGTTTACTCTTCGCTGGCTAAAACACATACATGACAGACAATATGAGAACAAAATCAAGTGTCTATCGAAAAGAATTTCAAATTAAATTATAGGCTAAGAAATCCGATTCAGTGATCCCACAGCATGTTTTAGTGCAACACAAACATATTTTGGCAGAAAAGTTACTACTGTTGATCACCGAGTGGATACTACTACATGGCACAGAAAAGTTTTACACAAAAAGACATACTTATAATCTTGTAAGTTGTTATGATATCAGTTTTGTCCCAAAACTTTCATTAGGCTATAGAGAATGGGGATAATCACTTCAGATGCTGCAAAAGAGCAATTCCAGTAGAGGCCTGAAGATTTGTTCCCTGTGTTAGAACACTGGGAATGTCAGCTTAAACAAATTAAATTTGGATCTATTTAAATATTGACAATTAATTGGCCATTCTTAAATCAGGAGTAACATCTGTTATTGCCATTCATGATGTTCTTACATGATAAAAAAAACCGAACTTAGCAAAAAAAAGCTAATATTCAACGCGTTCTTGGGTTCTACAACAGCTCATCTCCATTGGTTCTTATCTAGGTTAGGCTGCAATCCATTCATTACATCAGTAAAAAAATAATAAAGTACTGTTTTCTTAAGTGAATGGAATCCGATGTTTAACCACCCCATCTCTTGTCGTTCCTTTTCCTCTTACCCCAATCTTGCTCTGAAGCAGAAGATGAGACCAACATAAGACAACCCTAGTGTCTGCAACAGCTTTCCTTTTCTAGCTTTAGATGCAGTCTTAAAACTCATCTTTTTTGTCTTATTGACTGTATACTTATATTTCTTTCTCATAAACTTCATACGTATTGTCAGTGTTTATACAACCAAGCCCAAATAAGATACTATCAGTTAATGAAAGGCTTCATTTACTTTCTAGGAATGTCTAAAAGGAAGATAACACGCTTTGGGAAAATTCTTCTATTTTGATTTATATCACAAGCCTCTGAGAATAGCTTCATAATCCTTTAATATAATTGTAGGAAATGATTGGTCCAGGTACAAGATAAAAATCAAGCAAGAGACACGGCATTCTGGTTACAATGGGTTGACAAGGCGTTCCCTCATCTTCGTTCTCGCGCGTATTTCTTGCCTGCCGTCAACGAGAACACAGTCCCGGCCCACGACAGCGACGTCAGATACGACGCAGCCATGCAGCGGGTGTTGGTCTGTTTGCAGAAAATGTCTGAAACAAGTGGAGAGGTGTTCTTTTGTTTGAGTCAGTTTCAGTTCGGACAATACGCGGGAAGATCTTGTTACGCTGCTGCAGCCGCCCGGATGCCCGAATCAACCAGCCTGCCTCCTGAACTTCCACGGGACAGAAAAGAAGGAGACTCCGACTTTCTTCTCATTCACCCACATTACGGTCTTGTCATTTGCGAGGTGAAGACGTTTGGAGACACCGAGTCACAGCTGGACATGACACAAGAGGCGATAGACGATGAAATTAGAACGACACTAAAACTGGCCGTCTTACAGCTGGACAGGGGAGAAAATATATTGACACACCTGATCTCTGACATCGCCCCCGGCCTGCGTATTACGAAGACAATCGCTTTTCCAAACCTTACAGGTCATCAAGTTCAACAAGCCTTCGCTGGCAATACTCAACTGATGCAGGTAACGACCTGTACGTCCCGCGCTATAGTAAATGAGTATTTTAGAATGCATTTTGGAGCAATTTCAAAACTTTGATCTGTAAATCTTATTTTGCACTAACGGTAGGAGTGTTCGAATGCTTCCTTTAAACGGCACAGGAAACTTAGGAAGATGAAGTACATCTCTGACCAATTAGTGGTCGGTTAAGACTGCTGATGACTTTCAGACAGAAAATTTCGATGTTTACATCTGTCAGTGCTAAAGACTTCTGTCACTATTTCGCTTGACCAGTACGTCATACTGTCTTTTTTTTTATTGTGGATCGGATGTTTTGCAGGATCTGTGTCAGCGTCTGGGAACTAAAGATCCTGCCGATGTCACTGGGCTGTGTCTGTACTCGGATCAGTTGTCTGACCCCAAGACACCGTGCGACGTCAGGGAAAACGTATTAATGGAAATCGGGAAATGGTGGAAGCGACTTGTGGGTCTTCAAAAAGCCACCCCCCTAACTCACCTTGACATATACAATGCCTTGGTGGCCAGGTTAGGGCTAGAAAGATCTTGCATACAATTCTTATGACTGAGAACCGCACAAGGAAGAAAAGTCGGTTAAAGCGTGATCATTCTCAAAGAAATTTTACAAATGTTAATAGAAATCTTGCCTCGCATAAATTACAACCATTTTACTTTCGCAAAAGCTTATATTACTAGATCACCTGTGATCGCCCTCTTTGAGACGTTAGGTTACGGTTAATTGTTTCAAATGGAGTGGGAAAATTCCTACATGGGTATTCAGGCACAAAACTGAAGCTTTTCGTATGGATTTCTTTATTTCCAAAAATGAAACATCTTCGAATTGAAAAGTGTGAGGAGCTTATGATTTTTGTGACATATCCATAACTAATATAGTCTTCCTCTTCATTAGTTGGCTGTAGACTTCACAATGTAACGGATCTCTCTAATTAAATGAGGAACACAAATCATTGACATAACAGCACATGCAGACTAGTGGGAACATCACAGAGAACGAGATTCGGAAGTACTTTATTGCTTTGTTTGTTGTTTACAAATACGAAAAATATTTGTAGCAAATCTTCGTGCAACTTCACATTTTAATTTTTGTAACATTTGGCGATGTTTTATAGTATACAAGTATTTCATCAAATTATAATGTTTCCAAAAAGCACATTTTAATAATACAGTCAATTTTAACACACTCCACGGTACCCAAATGTCAGGAATACTACAAACATTAACAAAGTAATGTGGTTTTTACTAAATTTCTAGACAAAACAGTGCGGTGCGTGTTTATTTATATCCTGGACACTTTATTATCCTAACATTTTAATTGTTCTAGGATCTGTGGTCCGCTGGCAACAGTGGTCGTTCCCAGCGAGCCTTGGAAAGAGAATTTGGTTGAAATAGCACTTTCCCCAAAACAGATTAATCTGCTCAATGCGGCACCACCCAGAGTCTTTTTGGTCAGTCCACGTAGAACAGGAAAAACCATGACCCTGCTGTTGATGGCGGTGGAGTGGGTGCAGGACGGCAACGACGTCATCGTGCTGCCCTCTCTCGGCGGCTATGACCTGTACACTTCGCTGCAAGATACTGTCCGCACCATGCTGGGATCAAATTCTGCACACAGGCAGATTCACTACATATGGGAAGCTGACTTTTGGTATCTAAAGGACGTAGAGAAAGCGGTAAATGACTTATCAAACAGAGCGAAGAAAGGACTGTTGTACGTCATCACTCAAACGGATTTCATTTCATACAGGTAGGTCGACCAGATAAAAGCACGCGATTATGACGTCTTAAATGCACCAGGTGATGTCCAGATGTTAGGAAACACAAACTGATGTTACACCAGCACCTACCATAGCTGTTTATTATAGCTGTTTAACATCTGTACTATTGGAGAAGTATTCATGTCATAGACCTGATGCTGCACTCATATCTGATTTAAAGCACCATTTGTTTTACGAGTCAGATTCATAAGTCGTTTTGTAGTGCTCTCTTATCCTCACATGACCCCTTATGCATCACCAATACCTATCTACTCATTCGCCACATATACACACACAAGCACACATGCGCGCACACACACATGCCAGAGCACACACGCACTCTCTCTAGTTTTCTCTCCACGCTCACCTGCACGCAAGCGCCTCCTTATCATCTGAAAGTAAAATATTGCTATTCCCCGCTCTTTTATTTGTAATACCCTTGTATGCCGTACAGCCGACATTCTCGTTTCTGCACGTTCTGCGAAAAACTGCTGAAGGAAGTTCCAGGCCTTCATCTGTGGGCTGCAAGTGAATACGACGTAGGAGCACCCTCTGGCTGGCACCTGGATTCTTCAGCTGCTGGTGAATTGGAGGAGTACTCTTTCGAATCTCTCGCCTGTCTTCTGAACATAAGCGTATATAAATAAATTAACCTATGTAAATATCATGAATATGCATCGTTACTTTAAAGGTCTTTACCATGCAGATGAAGCACGTCCACATGACGAGAAGGAGGCTACCAAAGAGATTCAAGAGGGAGAGAGCAAAGAACATGAATCCCTGGCCGAAGGCAAGAAGGAAGACAAACAAATATGCAACAAGACTTCCATGGCTGCTGATCCATTGTGCTATTCAGTACCATACAAAATAACAGTTGATCTTGGGGAAAGGGCAACTGCGAATGCTCCACAACACGCCATGGACCACATGTCAAGTGGTTCTGATGACACCGAGTTCAAAACTTGGGAAGCCACTGAGGATAACGAGGTCATCGCCCAGTCACCCATCTTCAGCAAGCGCTGGCAACGTCGTTTCTGCTTCTGCTCTGAAGGAGCCACTCTAAAAAGAGAAGGATCTGGTGTCATCCTCAAGGTACCTCCTGGTGCCATAGAAATCCACCCAAACGTTGCTGTCTACGCTGCCATTTGCACTAACGACTTGTACGTCAAGCGAAAACTAGACCTGTCCGCCACAGAAACTGTAGTCAGTCCACTGGCCGAGTTCTGGGCAGGACCTAACTTCCGCTTCAACAAACATGTTCGCATCACCTTGCCAACCTGCCTGTCCTCTGACTATGACGTAAACCTGGTGCACGTCTACTGTATAACAGGTGAAGATCCAGTAGAGCCACTGAAGTCAATCAAATTGGAAAGATTGAGTGCACTATTGCAGACCGATGACAGTACGACACCAGAAACCTATTTCTACGTAAATGATAAAAGACAAGTACAAGTAATGACGAAACATTTCAGCGGTTACGTGTGTACTTACTGCGGTCTGTGTCAGAACATTCAACTCGAGGTCTACGAATCTCACAACCATACGAACGGATCTGTGCAAGTGTCTCTTATCGCGTACCTCTGGGATAAGCTGCAGGTTCCAGACTATTTACAGGTGAGGCACATAGCACTGACGCGACGCTAATAATTTGCGAAAGAATAGATGATATATGCTAGGTATGGAAGGGACAAGCAGATGAGACAGACAAAAAGACAGAGAGGGAGACAGACAGACGGGCAAACAGACAAATACACAATAGGAAACAATATTGAATGCAGACTTCCATGGTATTCGCGAAAACAAGAAAGAAAGAAAGAAAGAAAGAAAGAAAGAAAGAAAGACAGACAGACAGACAGACAGACAGACAGACAGACAGACAGACAGACAGACAGACAGACAAAAAAACCAGCCGACAGAGAAATACAAAATTCGAAACAATATTGACTCCACACTTCCATGGCGTGCAGGAAAACCCGGAAGACGAATCATACAGAAGAGTGCTGCGCGAAATATTTCAGCTCAGACAGACGTTCACCCCAGCTGAGTTGCATGTGGAGTTGCAGGTGGATGAAGAAGAGATGACTAAGTGGCAGTTCACACAAACACCTGAAGTAAAAAAGGTAGGTAGTACTTCACGTCATTGTGATAGTCCACACTCAATAAAATAAGCTTTTTCTCCCACGTTGATTACATGTTCAGATAATCTTTAACTGCGAAAGATTCTATTTCGAAAAAGCTACAAATGTCTTATCTAATAATCTAGTGTATCCTTTCTGTGCTTTCAGTGGTATTTCTTCCTTGAACAGAGATACATTTCGTAATAAAGTGTTGTTGTTGGTTGGGAAGACGGTGAGTGGTATGTGTTGTACATATCAACAGCACCCTTGCCGATTCTTCTAAAGTAACGGTGGGCTTGCATGTGTGCTGCAGCCGTCTGACAGTAGTACAGATCTTAAACGTACAGATGAGGTGCGGTCATTTTGCCCATTTTCGTTTCGCCCAAACAGTTCGCCCACGCCCTCGGTCGATTCCCCCACTCGCTTAAGTCGTTTCGCCCACCTTTATCTTCATGATCGTTCACTACTTCTGAAGACAGACTTGCTGGCCTTAGGGCGTCATATATAAGAGAGAGAGAGAGAGAGAAAGGGACAGAGGGAGAGAGAGAGGGGGGAGGGAGAGGAGATAGAGAAGTAGTTAGCTGACAGTAACTTTATTGTGACATACAATGGGGGATGGGGTCCTATTAATAAGCTACGGACCGAAAGAACCACCAGACTGATAACGAAGCGAAATGAAACGAAACGTAATTTTTATTCCAACGAAGCCAGGCCCCCTTCTGGAAGGGGGAAGTTTATACAGCGTGAATAAGTAAAGTGACTAAGTGAATAAAATTCTTTACACAAACCAATAAACTCGCATGGCAAACATTTTTTTAAAATGCGGTTATATGTTTCAAAAGCTTCTGAGCTTTGTATATAAGTACTGCTAGATTACAAACGATAGTTTCATTACTAGCAAATAGCAAAAAAGCAAGCTTAGGCCTTAATGGGAATCTGGTGAACTCAACAGGAATAAGGTCTTTTCTCGGAGGTTCTAGAGTCGGGCAACACAAAACAAAATGCACCTCGTCTTCGACATCTGTGTGACACAAGCGACAAACATTCACAGCGAAACTGGTCATATATCTATTTCTGTGCTATAAAATTCCATAAACACCAAGTCTAAATTTTACTAATGCATTCATTTCTATTCATATTCATGTGCAAATATGCTGCTGATTCAATTGTAGTTTTAAATACACGGTCCAATGAAAACCTGTCACTTGCGTGAGTGTGTTCATCCCAGCCTTATCAGTGGATATCAATCATTCTTTGAAACAAGACAGAAATGCTTAATACATCCGACACCTTGATTTAAGCAGACAAAATAAAAACCGTACTTGCAGAGACATTTTCTGACATGGGTTCCCCAGGTAGTCCAACATAAACAGCATTTTGAATAACAATCGATGGTCCTCCATTCTAGTGAGCTTCAAATAGTACATAAGGCAACGTATATACGAAATCAAGTAAATAGGATAGCGTCAACATTCGCCATATACAAGGTCGTTTGGTGTCCTCCTGTCAATCCCCAGGAATTTTTTCAAAGCAAACAAGTGAATCTTTTCTTTAACAGAACCATATTTCAGACCCCACACTTCTGCACCATACTACACAATGGGCTGAACTTGTGTGTCGAAGAGTTTCATAAAAACAGAAAGTGATTGTTTCTGGTACTTATACAGCTTCCCCAAAACGCAGAGAAGTGCACGCTTGGCTCTGGACACAAGGACATTACAAGCAAAGTTGAAACATAGTTTTGTTGAAAAAAACACACCAAGATACTTATAAGCATTTACCACTTCCGTAAGTTCACCACCAAAGTACCATCTTTCGCAAGAAGCCAGATAACCTCCTTTTCGAAAAACAATAACATTACTCTTACTCATATTGACTTCCACCTGGTATTTCAAAGTTGCTGAATATAAGGCATTTAGCTGTGTCTGTAGACCAACTACAGTTTCTGCCAACAAAACAATATCATATGCAAGGAGAAGAATAAACAGCTGTAGGACATCAGATACCAAGGCAATACCATGTCTACCACTATCAATAATTTCCATAGCCAGTTTATTTATAAATAAAGAAAACAATATCAAGCTCCATACGTCACCCTGCTTTACTCCTTTTGTGCAGTTGATAAAATCAGTGAGTTTAGAACCACAGCGTATCCTTGCTTTCACATCCCCGTACATGCTTCTCATACACTTAAGTAATTTCTCTTTAAATCCATTTTCATCAAAATTGGACAAAGTAATTTCCTTGATGAAAGGCTTTAACAAAATCGATGAAAGCAACATACAATTTCTGTCATTAGCACAGCAGCAAGCAGAGTAAAAATCTGGTCAACAATTGAGTAATCTCGTTTGAAACCTGCCTGGTATTCAGCAGTGGTCCTATGCAAAGCAATTCAATCTTTTAACCTGTTATTGAAAATAGAGTCATATAGCTTACTGCTAACATCACACAGAGAAATTTCTTTATAATTATTTTTGTCATGCACATCACCCTTCTTGAATAATGGCACAATGATAGATTGTGACCAGTTTTCTGTATAGATGCCTTGTTCAAACAGAGTGTTAAATAGTTTAACTAGAAAATCCACAACAGTGTTGTCAGCATACTTAAAGAATTCACAGATTAACTTATCAGGACCAGCAGATTTTCCTGATTTCAGTTTCCTAATAAAAACTTCTTCCTGAGCGATAGGTCTTTCTAATATGTCTTCATAATTGTAACTGGTCTCGTTCAACAGGACCTTCCTCTGTTGATTCCACCTGCTCCAAGATTTTGCGAAAATGTTGGACCCAGTAATCCACAGAGACATTGTCACTATTACACTTTTTGTTGGACAATCTCTTCATTTTTCTCCAGAACTCTTTCTGGTTGTGAACAGCATTCAGGAGATCAATATATACAGATTCGTTAAAAAGTTTTCCTATTTAGAAGATTTTTATATTCTCTGCGAGCAGAAAAATATTTATTCCTTTCATCAAAGTTTACATTCTTACTAAATTTCCTCAATAACCGTCTAATGCGCCTTCTATCAGCTACCCACTCATAATCAAACCAGTCTGAAGGCACATGTGTACAGTCCGTTATGCATTGTGTCCTCTTTCCTGAGCCCTTGCAGCTTTCAAGTTGGGTATCAGTTGTTTACGAGTGTCGCTCACACTTTTCGAGAAGTCCTCACCAATGAAAAAGGCCAAACCTTTCAGCTTTCCTTTGGCTTTCAGGATCATAATACGGTCCTTGTAGAACGTACAGCGCACAATAACTGAGGCGTTCGGCTTGCTACTTATTCGGTGGACTCTGTCCAACTGAACAGGTTGAGAGAGCTCAAGTTTGTCAGTCAGAAACTTCTGCACAGCCTGCTCACACTGCTCTGCAGTTTCCTTGTCGGGTCGATGCAGTCCATACAAAAGAAGATTGTTACGCCTCGAGCGACCCTCCAGGTCATCCGCCTTGGGTCTCAGATCTTCCAACCTGGATCTCAGGTACGTGTTCTCCTGCCTTAGCTCCATCACTTCTTCGCGCAGCTCCCTGACCTCCTGTTGCACACTAGAGTAAGCTGCCGACATCTCATCTCTCAAGCTGCTCAGCCTCTTGTCGAGATTTGCAAGTTTCTGGTCAGTACTAGTGTCCATGTTCATCAGTTTCTCCATCACATCTCTCAAGGTTGGTTCACTAGCCGCTACTGTGTTAGAATCCATCACGTCTCTCCCTGCACTGTCTCGTCGACCACCACCTTGACCCTTGCTATTTAGTCTTGCTTGATGAAGATTGTTAGTTTTAAGGCGGTCTAGAATTGGGTTCCACGTCACCACACAATGGGAGCAAATCGCAGAAGACAGTTTGTGATAAGAGCAGACCTACCATAACACCAATTTGAGGGCCACACAGGCGCAATGTATCTTTTTTTGAACGACGAGACACGAATCCAATGAAAATCGTCAAAAAACACCACATTTCACTCTGAAAATCCTAGGTACTGCAGGCATTGTCACTCTTGAATAACCAGTCCAAAATCTAGTGTAAACAAAACCTTAGAAATCATAGAATTCTGGTAATATTCTCAGATCCTCTGTACACACGTCATGACAGTTGAATAAGTTGCACTCTGTTACGTCATCTCACCCGGGTGCACACTCTCAGACAACGACCTGAGGCCGACTTGGTGCTGTTGTTGATGTTATTGTTGTCGTTGTTTTGGGGGGAGAGTGCTTCCACCTCGCGGTGATTTCGCACCGAAGGAGCGGGGAGATAGGTGTGGGGAAAGGGGAAGGTGTCTGCGGTTTGGTGTCCTGGACTGGTGGAGGCTATGTGTGGTCCCGCTGACTGGCCTTTCTCCTGGTCACTGATGATGGCTTGAGTAGCTGGAGTGGTGGAGTTTTCGCTGGTCAGACCTACCGCCGCTGCATCCCTACATTCTTTTTATCTCTACCGCTAAGGTGCTTTGTGTTATATTAGTTTACTTTGATGTAGTCTGTTTTTATTTTTAGTGTTTTACTAATAACCTCTGTCCTATAGCTTATTTGCTGTTTTTATCTGGTTAATTCCCATTTTGATTTTGTATTGTTTAGATATATCTAACATCCGGGTGGCCATTAACTACCTGCATTGTCAGTTCCATTATGTGTTGTCTTATATTTTTGGAGGGCTAAGAGAAGATTTTAGGTTTACTACTAGATTAAGATTTCGCATGGCATTTTTTAGTTCATCTCTTTCCTGACTGTTTAGGCTACATTCTAGCAGGACATGTGGTGTACTAAGTCTGTCTCCACAACTACAGGTTACTGGGTCTTTACGGTTAAGGTGGTATTCTCCATTTAGTCTCATTCTGGCTATCTTACTTTGGTTGGATCTGTTGGAATGGAACAATACTAGTTCGCTACCTGGTAGTTCTTCTGATTCTCTGCTGGTGCCTTTGGCTTCCTTTTTATACTTTTCTTCCCACTGTATTTTAGTTGCTGGTTTAAGGGCTATTTTTCTCTCCTCTGCTGCTTGGTTGTGGAGTGAGTTTGCCCGTACGGTGTTCGTGTGCTGTTGTGTGGATCTGCTTTACTGGATGTCATGCGGGTAGACACTGTATCTTGTAGTAGAAGTTTGCTGCCCTTTCCTTAATTATTAGTTCTATAGGTTTTTGTCCTGTCTCTGCCATCACTGCTAGATTTCGGGTGCTCATTGGGACTCCTAATACTACTTTTAGTGTCCTAGTCTGTACAGATTGAAGTTTGGTTATGTGACTTGGACTAAGGTGGATTAATAAAGGTGCTGCATACAGTAATTTAGACATGACATGCGCTTGATAAAGGTTTAGTAAGGACTTAGGGTTTGTGCCCAGCTATTTCCTGTGACGGCTCTCATCAGATTTATTGCTTTTTTTTTTAGCTGAGTCTACTATTGTAACGTTATGAATGGTCACGGCATCACAAATGACCACGTACCATTATGTAGAGGCACCACGAAGAATGTAGCGTTATGTAGCGCGTCACGGCACCACGAAGATACATGCACCACTGCTTTCTTTCACAGTCAATGGAACCGTGATCTCTGGCTATCAAAGTTGTATTCTTCAACGGGTGAGAATCCAAGTGGCGGGCCGGTTTACAACCTTAGTCGATCTCCATGTCTCTTGGACTATCCCACTTCATCAGTCCCCCATCTATCCAAGTCTAGGTCTCTCTCCCCTTTCCCCACTAGAGTTTATATATCAGTGTTAAATGTCTACTGCTGACCGTTTCCAATCTGCACGTGTGGCTGTCCTGGTTCTGTCTTGTCGTCCTGTTCGGGTCGGTCAGCACTATCAGTATTTTGGTTGCGTCCTTTGTCTACGCTACCGTCCCCTCTGTCACTGGCCGTCGTCTCGGGCAGTGTTCTTACTGCTGTTTTGAGTGGCTGACTGTGTTCATCGCCTGGCTTGTTTCTAGAGCTGGTGCGTGTGTGGTTTGTACGGGTGTTGGTGTTTGTGTGATTTGTGCTGTCTGCGTGGATTGTGCTGCTGCTTGTGTTTGTGCTGCAGCTTGTGGTGGCGTTTGTTCCGCTCTGCTGCTTTCTTTTTTTCCCAGTAGTAAGCTTTGGATGTCGTAAGGGCTTGACTGTAGGACATTTTGCCTGTAGCGCTAATCTGACTGGCATGTCTGTGGACTACACGACAGGGACAGCCCCCATATCGTGCACTGTGGCCCGCTATTCCACAGTTGAATTTTTGGTGGTCTCCTAGTGTGCATGATCTCGTGTCGTGTGGGCCACTACACCGGCCACAAATGGCCTTCAATTTACAATGTTCTGCTATATGGCCAAAACCATTGCAGTTGAAACACTGCCGTTCTGTCTGGTTAAACTGGTCGACCGAGTACATTTTGTAGCCTATCCTGACTGTATGTGGTGTCTTTCTGTCGAAAAACTCTAGTAGAACTATCCGACTGGGCGCAGTGCCTTCTTTTGTCTTGATGTTGAATCTTTTGAGAGCTTTCATCTTTACTTCCTTGTTCTCCTCTAAGAGAGCGTTTAGCGATTCCAGACTTTTTTCGGTTGGTACATTTCTAATCACCCTAGTCCTCTCTTCTGTTTAGACTTGGCTTCTTTTTCTGCATTTGCATTTGGCTTGTAGCTTGCGTCTGCTATTCCTAGGAAAATCCGAACGTCTGCTGCCTATTTGCTGATGCATTTTTGCATCCTAGAATCAGTTTGTTAGACCGGACTGACTGTCTAACTTCGTCTATGTCTCCAAAAACTTCTTTTATTTGTTTTGTAAGTTTCCCTGGTCCTGCTGAAGTCAGGGTTTTGGTGTCTTTGTTTTGAGGTTCTATAATTATTGGGAAGCTGAACTGGTTTTCCCTAGTCTGGGTTTGTTTCTTCCTGACCATTTGTGGTTTCATTTTCTTTGCCTATTTTTCCTGTGACGAGATGGAACCCTTCCTCTTCAGAGTCACTGTCTTCAGTTATAGACGTAATAGAGTCACTACAGTTCAAGTCGCTACCGTTGTAGTGATGGTCTTGGGACTCAATGTTTTCCTCTTCGTCTGTCGTATTTGACAGTCTGCTGACGCTTCGTGTCATTCTCCTCGTTGTGTTCGTGGTCACTGTCTCTGTCCCTATCTTTCTACTCCTGTTTAGAGTGCGACGAGAGAGCGACCCCCCATTTTTAACTGTCCTGCTACACTCAATGTTTATGTCTAGTTGTTACAATAATAGAATGCTAGTATTTAGTCTAGTAACTTCTGTTAGTTTATTTAGACAATTTAGACAATTTGCATTTAGTAGCTAGGTAGGTACTTACTCGCTTTCTCCACCACTCGACCGCGCCTCGAAGCGGTCGAAAATGGCAGATGATCTTGCGAAAGGGTAGTCCGAGATGTGGATCCTCTGACCACTCAGATGAGCATCCCAAGATCAGAATGAAGATGGTTCATCGAACCGCATCGCATTCGTTGCTCTCACCTGAGGCCCACGAAAAAGTTCTGAGTTTTTATTTAACACTTGCTGGCCGAGAGTCTTTTGCAGGTTATAGAACATCATAATTGGTTAGCCAGATGTCTAGCTATTTCATACTAGGACCTCTGGTTTTTGTGTTTCTAGCAGTAACTTCACCTCCCTCCTCATAACCGTTGGAGCCGTATCAGTCTCTAGCTCCAACAATAGACATCATGCTTAGATTTCCAACATAGCTTGCCCTTCTCTCCGCCTCCTGCTAAGGGGTTCTCCCTGAGTCTGCACCTCAGTCTGTCCCTCTGAGTCTGTGTCGCTGGCACGGCCTTCTTAAATATAGAGAATCGGCACTCATGGGTTTCTAATGGGTGGCGCCAGTTAGAACCTGGCCTGCGAACTGAAAGCTGACTGGACAGACTTATGGCGTTTTTTCTGGTTGCTCGAGCTGAGCACTTTTGTCATTAGCCTCGAGTCTCCCGGTCTGGTCGTTTGACCTTTGGTTTTCCGCTCATACAACTAGCCCGACAACTGTTAATTGTAGGCGGCTAATTGCTTACCAGTTATTAACGGGGCTAGCCGTAGAATTAATGTCCAGTGCAGCGTCAGGGTGCCGTATCACCTCTAGGACTGCCCCAGCGTGTGGGTGGTCCTGGAAGGCTCAGCCCAATTGTGCACGTGCCTGCCTCTCGACACATGCTGGTAGAAGTACGGGCCAATAGCAATATCGTTACAACTCACCCCCTCCACCAGACTGATAGCTGCAGTGAGATGGTCAGTGCGGACAGGCAGTTTAATGTGCGGGGAGATGACCGAATGCTGCAATGTGTAACTCCAGGAATCAGAAATAATCCTTTACCACACTTGGATTCGAACCAGCAACCTTCCACCTACTAGCCCACAGCTCTACCAACTGAGGTACCCAGACCCCTTTCGGCGCATCCTTGGAGCCGTCTTACAGTTATCACATTGGCACTCAAGTACCAACAAGCATTGCCTACCTCCATGGCCGACTGGGCGCTGCACAGGTTTTAAGAACAAAGTATGGGGGTCGTTCCAACGGCCATCAGAGTTCGCAGTCGGTCACACTGCGTGTAAGAGCTGATGCTTGATTACATGTTTCTCTCGCCGTTGGCCTCTGGATCAAACGCAGCGAGTCGCCACCCAACCCTAACACGCGGTTTAGCGGCAGGCTTTGTGGCCTCCCACCCCAAGAAATATTTAAGTCAGACAGCCTGTTCAAGATCAATGAAGGTAACTTCGGGCTAGCTCTGGAGCAAGTCAGGCTGACAGTGTGTTACCTTGTCATATCTTACACGGTTTTGTACAGAAAAGTGACTGTCAGCTGAACCCTTCTCTCTCTCTCCCCCACCCTCCGTCCTGTGTGTGCGCGTGAGAGAGAGAGAGAGAGAGTGGCTGTGCGTGCGTGCGTGAGTGAGTGCGTGCGTGTGTTTTGATACAAAACGAAAACTAATGCCAGTGACCTGGCGCGCCGTCCTAACTCTCTGCTTCGTGATATTCTAGTGATAAGAACAGTTCTAACTCTCGGCTTTGTAACAGTTTAGTCGTCATAACAGTTATCGTTGCAGTAAAAGCGACCCTTGCTCCTTGAACAACACCGAAACGTGATTACTACACTTTTACAACTCGACTTCGACTTCTGACGTCTCTACTGCATGCCTGTGTACATGGTTCTGGTTGATTTCTCCAGATGATTATTGCTGCATATATTTCAGCCAGTCTTCCATCGTCAACCTATGGCATAGTCTCTGGCCGTTTTCTCTCCTTGCAGCAACAATTAAGACTGGAGAGTTCCCTGCCATCAGGCAAAACGAGTGACGTGATTTAGGGGCCGAGCCCAAGTTCTGTCCTCGGGGGTGTGCGAGTTCTGCCTCCCTTGTGTCTCTGTTCTCTATCCACTCTCAGTGGCCGATTTATACAAGAAGGGGGAGATTCTGGAATCCATCACTCATCACATACTTAACAGGACGCCTCCTCAACTGTGAACTTGTAACTCCCCAGCCAATGCAGTGGTTGTCTCCTCCCATCTGCTTCTACATGTCCCTCTGGGGACCAGTGCGCCGCGTGGACTGGCGGTATAGCTCAGCGAGTTTTCTCGTGTTCCGGACCCGCGTCAGTTTATTGACGATTTATTTGAACCATGCTGGTACCAACGGCTCGACGAGAGGGTTTTCCTATCTTGGATAGGCTTCAACACGTAATTATAAATATCTATCGTCAAACTAATGCCAGGCATGTGACGCTTCCCTCTCTGGTCAGTCTCTGACACTTGAAGATTTACGTCACATCTGGACGTCTTTTCCGTCAGTTACAGCTTCCACGCTAAGTCGTTTGTTCGGCCGCTAATTGTGCAGGTGCATATTATACTATATTATAGTGGGGGTAAGGGTACACAGTTCAGAATGTTACAGTGTGTGTGTGTGTGAGAGAGAGAGAGAAACTTTCACGAAAGCTTAGGTTTATTTATGCATGGGCTAATAAAACAGGTAATTGCAGTTTGGAGTGAAAATACGGTGACAACAGGGGAACCAAGCTAACTGCTGGCATGGACAAAGTCGACATTTTTGGGCACTATTCCTTCGTCAGGAAAAAAAACGCACAAAACGACAGATAACTCGGAAAAGCACTTATTTGTGGATCCGAATGACTGCATACTACTGTATGCTCAGTCTTCACCATGCCACACTCCTATTTAAGCAGACTAGGATTAATAAAGTAGCTCGATAGCCAATAAAACTTTTATGCTGGTCTCCGCACATTTTCACTACAAGGGGCGCAAAACTCTAGCAGCATGAATAGCTTCCCTCATTCAGGCAGAGTTTGTTAAAAGCCGCCAAGGACTAAGTAGTTGTACATGTATGGTCTGTACTAGTAGACTGTTCGTGTTACGCAGACTTGTATATGTGAACTACAGCACTGCATTCTGCAGCAAACCAGGAACTGTTAGTGTGGGGTTCGCTGTGCCGTGTCCCTGTGTCTGTAGCCTTAAGAAGACATAAGCTTTAAGTTAAGGGCAGTAACTAGGACTGTTTCCTATGTCTTCATGGCTGCCCAAGGAAATCACAGGGAACGAAAATAAAATTAAAACAGTATATTTTAGCTAGTGTTCGGCTGTTTCTTGTGGGGTGTGGTCATATCTTTAGCACTAAGTAGTTATAAGTCAAACGTGTTTAGCGTTTCTATCTATTTGCGTCATTTGCAATGACAATATTGTTTTATTTTTTGGTGTGTGGAGTCCAGTTTGAAAGACAGAAAAATATATTTTACATATCGTTCTATGAAACAAAATGTTTTCTTCTTCAGACTTACGGTCTCAACTGGGACAAAACAACATGCAAGAAGTGCCCACAAGAGGTGGTGAAATATACGGAGCTCGGTCCTTTCCGTTCTGGCTGGACACTGAAGAGCGTTAAATGTGAAAAGGAAGAGTTGCCTTCAAGATTAAAATCTTATTTAATTATTTCACACCTACAGCCGGTAGAGGGTACTGAAAGGAGCCACAAGACGGGAGCTATCTCTCTTACTCTCCAGGTAACCTATTATCCATGTGATTGTTTAATACGCACTTTTTATTTGTCATTTTCACTCCCCACTTCACTTCTACCTTTCCCAATCTCACCCTCTCTGTCCCTCACGTTGGCATACATTTCCTCGTGTCTATTGCAGGCCTTCTGATTATTCCTTAAGCTCACAATGAAATAATTGAAGGGGAAAATGAAGGGAAAAGGAAGATGGGTGAAGTATTGCGAAGGAGTTTGTGGTCATGCATTGTGTATTGTTCATGAAGACTACCTGCTTACGTAGGTGGAGTGGTAACACCATCGTCTTCTTAAACCACACTAGTACAGAATCATTCACTTATACGCGTTAACGTCTTTTTGTTCTATATCGCAACTTATGTTTTCCTTCCATCTTTATTACCCATCACTTTTGTATACATGGCATTCAGGTGCCACAAAAAAAGCTTGGAGCTTAGTGTCACGTTACGGATGGTTTTCTTCAGCGCTGTATTGTTCGTTGTATTCTTTTTTTTAAGATCGTCTCACTTCCTTTCATTCATTGAATTGATAGTAAGCTTCCTTTCATTCATTGAAGGATTGACACGTTAGTGACGCATAAAATTGTGTAGTCATAGAAGGAAAGACGTCACGCGTTCTTTCATAGAAACGCGTAAATATCAACTTCGAGAAACCAATGAGAAGGTGTAAATCGTGTTGTTAATGGAAACAGAGAAAACTTTGGGGCGTAGGTTGAACGCTTCGTGAGTTTTGGAAGGGAAGCTACAGAGGTCAGACGTGTGTGCAAGCTTGCGAATCTTGCCAACGGTTTTTCCTACAGAACTAGACGCGTTGCTATT
>SMGT01000004.1:391907-423035 GCA_004794575.1 Lanistes nyassanus | reverse complement strand
CTATGCTCACCACTACACTGGCCCCTATGCTCACCACTACACTGGCCACTATGCTCACCACTACACTGGCCACTATGCTCACCACTATACTGGCCAATATACTCACCACTATACTTACCCCTGTGCTGGCCACTATACGGACCACTATACTGATCAATGTAGTGACGACTACACTGGCCACTACACTGACCACTGTACCGGCCACTATATTTTTAAAGCCGTTCTTACTTCCTCATCTGCTTCCTCTTCTTCTCCTTCTCTATATTCCACTTCGGCCACATAGTAATTCTGCTCAGTGCCAAGAATTTTGCCCCAGAAGCGTACATGCTGCAGAGGGTGGGTATCAACAAGATTTTTGAGTGCAAGCCACACACGTATCATCTCTTCACGATTTAGTCCAATGCCTGCTTGTTCAAAGTAGAAGCAGAGCTCCATAAGGTTGGGAAGTGGAGTTTCAACATCTTCATCTTGTGCAGGTTCATCTTCTTCACCATCACCTTTCTGGTTACAACAAGAAAGATACAGCTTATTTACATGTAATTAAAATCATAAGCAATTTAGTCTAGTTGGTCCTGAGTATTTATTAAATCAAAGAATAAAACAAGGATAAGTGATCTTTTACTATTGGCACTTCAAGATCATGTTAAAACACCAAGAAAAACATTGAAATAAAAAAAACATGTTTTCTCAATGGGAACTGAGTAACAAAAATAAAACAGTCCAAATAAGTATAAAACAGTTCAACAAAAACATAAAACTGATTTGGGAGTGATGAGTGATGTGTGACAAATATTTTTCTGCATTACATTTACATTGGAGACGGTTTGGAAGAGAACATGCACACACACACACAAACATGTGCGCATGCATAAGTGAGTAGGTGAGTGTTGACTGATCGAGTGAGTCAGAATGAGAGAGACATATGAGATAGAATGTGACCAAAAAAAATCAAAACACGAATATGCAGAATGCATTTGACTAGGTTGAAATGTTCAACTTTCCAACCAACATAGGGTGAAACAGAAATCTGCTTACAGAAAACAGTTTCTGTTGTATCTGTGCCAAGCCAACCTCTGTTGATTTATCAATTTTATCTTGAATTGTATCAACATCAGAGGTGAATTTTGACATTTTTGTATCTTTGCTGAGATCTTCAAATATGTCCACAACATTTTCTGGCCGTTCATCAAGCACCCGCATCAACAAACAAGCGAGGTGATCATACCTGGGAAAAAAACATTCAATTAAATTTTACTGGAATGTCAACATTAGGCCTTTTAATCCAAAAAAGAGGGGGGGTATTTGACCCTACTGTCTACACCAACTATAATATTTAGTGTATATATACCCCTCATACGATATATATGCTTAAGCAGCAAATGATTTTAATGTCTATGGTTTACATCTACGTGGCAACATAAAACTGGACTTTGTTGGATGAAATATACAGCATACAAGTATAGAACTTCGCACGATCCCACTATCTGTCACTTACAAGTTGAGCCCTGTGTTGGTGCTTGTGGTCAGAAGATAAGATTTGGCTTTCAGAAATTCTTGTTCCTTCGGGCTGAGATGCAGGCTAAGGTCGGGTTCACTAAGCTGGATATCAGACATTTTTTCGCTTATAACATTAGATTTATTCCGTAACGGACTATACACTAGCCTGATGTTGCTGACCAGAAAGCCTACAGAAACGGCAGCTTACACATTTGTGACACGCATCGTTTCTAAGGCGTGAAGTTGCTACGGTAAATAGCAGAAAGCGTGTAGTCGTCATATCCTTCTGTCGTCATATCCACCAAAATGATGACGCATACGTGAGGACAACATGGAGTGTGATCTTCTACAGTATCTACAACAGTTTTTGCAGGCAGACTGTTAAATAAAGTGATAAATATATTGAATGAACCTTTCGGATTCATCGTTGGCTTTAGGCTTAACAATATAACTATAAGTTTTGCTGGTACTAATCACTTTCCGTGCTTAACGTTTTCGCCCTGAGTTGCTAAAGTATTACTCATAAACTTCACTTGTAAACATTTAAAATAACACCTGATGATTTTATTTTGTATTCTGTGGCTTTCAGTGACGTCAGCCAGAATCTCGAAATAGAATACGACCTGAGTTATGGCTGTACACAAAACATTCAAAAATCGAACTAAACGTAGTGTAAAGGGCTATGCCGCAGGATTTTTCTTTTCGTGGCCTTGTCATGCTCGTGTGATTTCAACACCGTAAATACTTAAAAGCATCATTTGATAAAACACATGCAGCATGGTTCATAGAAACTGAGAGTTGTGAAAATCATGGATAAACGTCGTATGCTTTCAAAGAAGAAGGATTCTGGCCTCGGAAATGAAGGCATTGCAGGGCGTTATGTCAAAAGAGATACACCGCCAGTCCTGCGAAGTAAGTTGTTTAAAGATGGGAAACGACTGTTAACAAAGTATTCGTCAAAGTTTTTTTGCTGTTTTCTTATTATCGAATAATTCTTTGTTGAGGCAATGACAGTATGGTTCAACTGGATAGGTGTAATGAAGGACATGATGACTGCATGAAGATATTTTGACAGGGTACAAAAGGCGAAAGAGGGGAAATGGGAGGGAGGAAGAATGATTTAATTGTTTCAGCAACAGTGATCAAACAAGTTTTAACCATTTTGAATTTTTAATTAAGTCAAGCCAAGAGACACTGCTTATATTTCCACATGTGCATATTGTTGATTTCATACAGATAACTAAATTAGTAAATACAATACAAGTAACATGTTAAAACTTAAAGGGCACTGTAAAATTAGTAAGTGTTTATGATCATTTAGCATAGATTTTTTTTGAATCCTTTCATTGTAGCTGAATCATTTCAGATAATTTTTTAAAGGTTATTTTAGTAATTAAGGCAGAGAATTACTAATGCTAATAGTATGCTATCATCTATCCTCCCCTTTACATTTTTATTGTTTTATGTAGAATTATTCTTTAATTTTTAGCTTATTGTGCTGTAAAATATGAAGTACCAAGAAACAGAATGGTCTATAGTCTTTACAAATCAAACAAGTGATTGCTGTATGCAGAAGAATATACGGTAACAAGGAAACTGAGACAAGCTAAATACCTGTACTAGTTAAGAAAGTGAAAGTGAACATTTCAGAACAGCACCCCTTTTCTTTAACTCATTTTTGTTAGATCTTTGTTTTTTTATCTTTTCAGACTATCACACCCCAGCACGACCGGGCACTTCTTTTCCACGCTCTGGTCGAAGTGCAAGAACGCCGGCGTCATATACACCACAGCAGCAGATGTCAGCTGCTGTTCATCCTCCCACTCGATTAGCCCATGCTCACGTTGCTGGCATGATGGCTGTGAGTTCCCCTCCAGCCCCAGAGCGCAACATTTATCAGCAGCAGTATCAGCAACAACAGCAACAGCTTCTCCAACAGCAGCAGCAGCAGCAGCAACTCCAGTACCACCACCAGCATCCACAGATGCATCAGTACCAACAGCATCAGTACTATCAACAGCCACAACAGCCACAGCAGCAACAGCAACAAAATTCACTGGCCCACATAACGCAAGGGCTGCAGAATGTTCGTATAACCTCTGTGCCAGTGACTCGTACAGACGTAACGTCTGCTGTTCATTTGTCGCGGACTTACGGGTTGGTGTACTCGCAGCCTGTGGCAACTGTGTCAGGTGGTGTCATGCACTCTGTTGCTAACCAGGCAGGATATGCTGTGGTCTCATCAGCACTTCCATCAGGTATGCAGTCATAAGGTGCTGTGTGGTCAGCGTGGCAGACAATCTTAGCGTTTAATGTCCATTTGTATATTTGCTATTTAAATTTTAGGGCAAGGAACTTGTGCATATGTAAAGCTTTGAGATAGCTTGTAATTGTATACATAAGAGCTTTGAAAGAAAATGGCAGAGTATTTTGTTTTCACATGGTGTTAAATTTGTCATGAAGGAGCCTGCTTTTTTAACAAAAAAGGCAAAGTTGCTAACATTTTGAAATCCACATTGAAGATGCTTGCACTTTTAACGGAATAAATTACATTTTCCACACAAATTTAGAACATGGTATTGATCAATAAAGTACCCATATTTGTGGTCAATATAGGTTTTTCATTGAAATGCTTGGTGTTATTGATTAGGATAATCTAATCAGAAGACAGCATTCTTTGCAGCTGATGAAGGCCAGGACAGCAGCCAGCAGTATTATAGATATGCTTCTAAAAGCAACACTCCCAACAGTGCCTCAAGTAATGCCAACTCCACCATCAGTGCCACTGACTACCACAACCTTCAGCAGTTGGAGGAGAGCCTGCAGATAGAACAATACCACCAAGAGATTCGCAACCACTATGCCCAGCAGGCAGGGAGTGCAGGTGGTAATATTACACACAGTCAGAATGTCAACTTGTACAATGCTGTTACCACAGATGTGGAGGCTAATTCTCTGACCCCTTCCAGTATGTCTTCAGGTCAGTGTTTATTTAGAAAAGATACCAATACAACCTGATACATTCAACAATTCTTAAGTGATTTTTTTTGTTAGGTTTTATTCTTCGAGTGTGAGAGAGTGAGTGCGTGTGTATGTGTGTGTGTGGATGCGCTGAGTGAGGGGAGAGTTGGTAGGATTGGTGTGTGTCTGTGGAGTAAATGGGGTGCCTGTTCCCAGGTCAGAATTTTAACTGTTACCTCCGTTCTCCAAAGGGACTTGAATCCTTTAATATGTGTGTCACACACCACTTTGTCACTCTACTTTACACTCACCAAGCGACCAAGGGTGTGTGGGCACGTGCTCATCTTGCATCCGACTCCTCACAAACACAAGATACGAGATGATGTAGTTTACCTAAAAAGAACCCAGCCTTATTTGTTAAGCTACACGCTCGCACTCGCTCTCTGATACACATGCGCTTAACAACTATTACATACACAGCGGCTTCCAACTAAACTCCCACACAATCCCAGCATGTGTACACAAAATCAATTATTCACATATGATAAGGTTCTAAGCTAATTAATCTCACTAGTCGCTGGGAAGATAACGTAAAAAGTTTGAAGAACGCGGAAATCACTGCTTTCTCAGTCAATCCTCAAAGTTCATTTGGGGGTGGCACTCAGCTTAAGTATCAGGTATTTACCAACAGAGACAATCACAACTAGTTATCTCTCACTTGAGGGATCTCTCTCCTCCACACTCTAGCGGCGACAACTTCTCAGACTGCCCCCAGCTTCTTCTGTCAGCGGGAACACATGGGCACGTGCACTGACATTGCAGCTGCTGTCACATTCCGCAGCTACTCGAAAATGTTTCATCACTCAGGGTTCATACGCTTCACCAGGAGGTGCTGATCTGAACTAGATTCTAAAAAATACACAAAGGAAAACCCTAGGCGCACACATTACTATGGTATTCAGAACTCATACATAAACATGGGTTACAAAATAGAAAAATCTCCCATGGAGTGGTTTGGGCTACCTTCCGTCTTGGCAGAAGGGTTAACACAAAAACCAGGCCAATACTCCTTTGGCTTCCCAGTGCAGATGAAGGGTTCTGTTACGATGTCTAGGAACTCGTACTTCTAACGCCGTCCTACACTCACTACCTCAGCTGTCCTTCATTCTGTCTGCACTGTTCTCTCATTGTCGTCAGTCTCCTAACTTTCAAACTGAGCTTGTCTCCCCCAGTCATTTTGGGTTGACCGACGCTGAGCATTTTAAATTTCACGCTTCGTCATCACTGAGGGTAGTCGAACTAGCGTACTCATTAACGCATCTATAGTTACATGGCATGTTTCCATGACAATGTGACCGTGTCTCAGTGAAAGAAGATAAGGTTACACCATGTAAAGTACGTTCAATAGAGTGTTGGTGGCGTACTGCTTGCATATTAGATTTGGCAGTAAGGAGTATGAAGACTTCTTTGTGCAGAAGTTATTGAAAAAAAGGTATATTTTGAAAAATATTTAGACGAATTGATTTAAAATCTCAAAGTAAATGTGTTCAGCATTTTAAAACATGCTATGCAAAACAGCTTGGTCATTCTTTTGTTCTGTCAAAAAATATTGACCAGGTGCTTACGCATCTGATGAGCCTCCTCTTCCGCCTGGTTGGTCGGTCGATTGGACAATGGGTGGCCGCAAATACTATATTGACCACAACACACAGGCCACCCACTGGAGTCATCCTCTAGAGAAGGAGAGTCTGCCCTCAGGCTGGGAGCGAATAGAGTCCAAAGAACATGGTGTTTACTACTACAAGTGAGATTATGTCTGAGTTGATACCACATGGATGAAGATTAGTTATATTACTCTTTTTTTATTAGCTGGGCTTGCTTCTTTTATTGTCTGTTACATAATGGGCAGTGTTGATTTTTTTGGTGGGGAGATCATTTCTAGGTTGCTGGAATAATAATAATTAAACACACCCTTGGTTTTCCATGCTTTCCGCTGCATGGCTGCACAGTTTGAAGAAAAGCCCTTATAGTCTTTAATGTTTTCCAGAATGTGAAAAATTAAATGCTCAATGATGCGAAGAGAGAATTTGCAGAAAAGTTTTGTTTTGTAGGGGTTATTTGCAGTATTGATCATCAGTCAGTGTGGAGTAGACTTATGAGACCTATCGGATGTTTATTCTTCATCTGTGCAAGTTCTACCAGATCTGACAATAGTTTTTGAACAAAATCTTGAAGATCGTTGCCATCATTACTACCATCTTTGATGTTCATTAAACAAAGTTACACACAATGCCTACAAAACCAATTATGATTGATAGTTGTTAGTTGTTTGTTGACTTAAGACTCATTATATTTCAGTCACGTTACTAGAACTGCCCAGCTTCACCATCCCTGCAGTTACTTAAACGTACCACCACAGTTTTACCTGGGGTATGCAGCAGGCCATGTAAACGTTCCTCAAGCACTGGAGTATCGTCAGCAGCGTCAGTCAAATGTTCTGGTACCTGCAAATCCATATCTGAATACAGGTGAATTATAACTTTTAATAATATAACAATAATGAATCAAAGCAGATGACAAATAGAAAAATTGTCACCTGATTTGTAGAATATCCGGCATCTTCCTTCAAAAACATTGAACAGATCAGGTGGCATTTAATTTAGCCAGTACTTCCCTGCAAACATAAGGGTATTTTTTGCAAATTTGCTACTCCAGAGGTGTGTGGTGTGTGTGATGGGTAGTAGATAATCTTCTGCATCGTGACCCTGCTAAATTTTCAAGAAAGTAACCAAGCAGGTGACAGTTTGTGTTTTACTTGAAGTCTTCATATTTTTTGTTGTTAACAAGGCAGATTTGTGGCAGACAAGGGTAGCAGAAGTTAACTATGAAAGAGAAGATATATCAGAATTTATCCATCATTATAATATATCCATCATTATAATTAACTCTTTTACTTCTAGGAATATAAAAATATGTTCGTTCTATTTACTTTTTCCCTAAATAGAAATCCCGGAATGGTTGGTTGTATATACAAAGGCCCCAGCAGAACATGACCATAAATTGAAGGTAAGTACACACAAAAAAACTTGTGACTACATTTTATGATTATACAGTTTTAGTTACTTTTGCATAATTTAAGTCTGTGTCATGTAGTTAACAACAAAGAGAACTTGACCAAGTTACCTTAATTACCCCAGGCTGCAGTCACCTGTTTCTTTTCTCTTTACCGTGTCAGGTAGAATCTAATAAGTTTTCTTTTAGTATTACATCTGTAGGTTTTGGAACTTTCCTCCCAAACCCCCAGTGAAAAACCCCTGAACAGGGAGCATGTGTGTGCATGCAGCTGAGAGGAGAGAGAGGGAACTGTATTTATCGACATTAAATGAAAAAGATAAAGCAAGTGACTCGAATGTAAAAGTAAACATGGTAAGAAAAAGGACACAGTCAAGCTAGGAGACAACAAATAATTGACAAGGTAAATGGTGACAGCAAGAGAAACTGAGCCAGACTAAAACTCCTACGACTCAGTCGGCATTTGGGGCACTGTCTCTTCTTCACAGCGGAACACACAACAGAAACAGATAAATAGGATAAAACACTCAGTTCTGGGGCAGAGCAATCACCACACTGAGGCCAAACAAAGGAAGTCACTTAATAAGTTTTGTTTCCAAGGTGCAGTCACTTGTTTTATTAAAAGGTAAACATTTTGTAGCATTACTCCTTCAGAACAGACACAATATACAAACATAAAAAGACGTGCAACGTTTGTATTAATAAATTAAAGGTAAAAAAAGAAGAATGACTTATCTGTGTAGGAAAAGGCTTTCCAAGATGGCTACCAGCAGGGGAACCAATTTACATACAGCCATATTTGATAACCTTGATCCTACGTAGATATTCATGTTGTTGTTTTCTTTTTTAAAAACTAGAGAAACAAAAGCAGAGATTCTGAAAGCTTTTGTGCTTTTTACGTGGATATACAGTGAGAAAATTATGCATAAATTATCTCTGCAGTGGGAGCTGTTCCGGCTGAATGAATTGGAATACTTTGATGCCCTGCTGCGGCGTCAGTATAAGCAAGACTTGGAGCAGATAGTCATGACCTATGAGGTGTATCGGAATGCACTCAACAGAGAGCTGGAGAGACGGCAAAAGGAAAATCTCCAGCAGCAGCAACAGAACAGTCAGGCCATGCAGTTAGTTCCCATGCAGAGTTTACCATTGCACATTTTGCAGCACCAGCAACTCCAGCAGCAGCTACAGCAACAGTTTCAGCAACATCAGCAACAGCAACACCAGCTTCAGCAACAGCAACAACAGCAGCAAAGGCTTTTAACACAAAATATTGAAACTAAGGTCTGAAAAACTAGTCAGTATTTTCATGGTTGGTAGGTTAATTTAGGAGAAAAAAAAGGTTTTTACCTTGCCATAATTTCTTGCAAGGATGGAATGGGGTATTATTACCAAACTATGCACCGAAGTATCCACCACACTGATAGCTGCAGCAAGATGACCATTGTAGTTTAATGTTCGGGGAAAGGCCACTGGAGTGTGCACAATGGTTAACTCCAAGATATAATCCTTGGCCACAGCTGGATTCAAACCTGCAACCTTCCACACGTGTTATGCTCTGTTTTGTGAACTATCCAGATGCATAAATCTGTATTGCTTCAGTTTTTGTGAAGACTGAACAAGAAGTGGCTTGCTTTTTCTTTCACGGAGTTCATAGGTTAATATTAACTTATCTCCTATTTCCTTATGGAAGTAACAATTTTGTCAAAGAAATTTCCTTTGGTAGTGCATTGCAAAAATGTTATTGTCCTGGATACAAACTGCATGTTAAAAGTCCAGAAGAAAGCCTTGTCATCTCACATACTGTGATAATACTGAAGGGGTGTATAGGCATGAACTTCATGGAGCTGAAGGTCATTGATTATCTCTCCTACATGGCGTCTGTTGAAAATACCAAGAAGAATAAATTAGTAATGTATGGAGACAACATCTGTATAGGCTAGGGTCGCTTTATTTTCTGCAGTCCTATATACTAATATATTTCAAAAGCTTTATGTGGCAGACTGCTGCCACTGCATTTTAAAATCTCATTTTGTGATTATACAAGGAAAACATTTTTTTTGGTTAATGCTTCTTTTTTTATACTTAATCAGTTGATGCAAGTTATTAAAAAGGTACACAAATGATGCTGAGATATGCCTTGTTTGTGTGCAGATTATTTGCTGTCGTACTTATGTCAAATGTTAATTTAATCAAAAAGCTCATAATTAAATAATACCCTTATAAAGCAGTGTACAGTCATGGTATGTGCAACAGACTGACATGTAGTCTGGGTATTAGCGGTTGTTGGAATCATTAACACTAGTCTCCATTTTATTTTCTAGTTACCAACTGGCCTAGTTTTTGTTTTTACTCGGTTTTCTGTGCCAAAATCACCAACATCCAAAATCAAATGAGCTTTTAAATTTTACTTTTTTTTCTTTCAAATTAATATTTTTTTTAGCCCCACTTTGCAAGCTTTGATGTTATTGTCAAGGTGTATAATAATTGGCTGTTCGTTGCAACCACCAAGCTGCACCAGTGACTATGCTGATAAAACAGCCAATGACCATACTGATAAAATAGCCAATAACTATACTGATAAAATAGCCAATGAGCATGCTGATAAGGCAAGACTAGTAGCAGGAAAGAATATGATCCCATGTGAAAGTTGTTGCCCAGTTGGGAACATCTTTATATTTACTAATACAAATGTATCTGATAAAACGAAGAAGTAAAATTGATCTCGTCTGCTCTTTAAACAGGGTTCTTAGAGGTTTGTAAAAGTTTGTAAAGAAAATAACATCTCTTTAAGCCCTTAGAATTCATTACAGTTTGGCGGAGGTTTGTGAACAGTTTGTATTTGGGGGATTTCTTCTCCGCCTGTGTCTGTGGCATATACTGACTTACTAATAGCTGTTTTCCTTTAAGCAAGTATGGTTTGTCAGCTGTCATCTCTAGTAATACTTCCGCTATGACATCTGGGTTGGTGGTTTCTCTTTTGCTTGTCTTTCGGCCCCAAAACATTGTGAGTTGGGTTGTTGAAAGTGCCTAGGAAGCTTTCTGTCTCTGATAGATGGCTTCTAAAACCGACTGTTTGAATTAGACCCCAGAGATTATAAATGAAAGGACTTTTGGTGACTGGTGAAGTGGCAGTTACAGTCTAGTATCACAGTGTGCTGGCATTCTTGCAGTGTATACAGTTCCGTCGGTTCGATGTCGTTACATTTCAGTAATTAAGTCCTTAAAAAAGTCCTTAGATTTTAAGGTGAAAACCTGTACAAACCCTGTTTACAAGACTCATGTGTATAAACATTTGTGTTGTCTGGGAATGTTTGCGTCATGCTCCCTGTAAATTTTGTGCCTGTGCTCAATCTTCTGCATTGGCTTGAGTGCAGAGATAAAATGCAGGGACAGTGGCTACCTAAATGCTCATCTTGATGCTAGAGCAAGTGGCTTTGTAAGTACATATTGTAAGTACAAGTTCATATAACCAGCCAATGCTACAAGTGCTTCTCTCTGGCTGCCACATACTGAAGGCCACCTTAAGTATTTTGAGACTGCTAAAGTGAAATGAAGAGTTTGGTTGAAGATTTTGACAGAACGCAACTTTTGATTGTTTCTTTTTAAAAGCTGAATTACATACTGTGGCAGCTGTTGCCTTTCTGTATCATTGAAAAACTAACGTGTACTGCAGTCAAATTTCATGCAAAACAAATTTCTGGGTTACTTCTTGGGGCTACCTTAGTACATCGTATCATGTTGTTCTGCACGTAAGTTCCATTTTTGTTGCATGATTAAGTGTATATACATCATGAAAATCACTTGATTCAGCATTGGGGAAAGTACAACATAAAAATTAAGACATTGAAAATGGAGTAAGTGAAATAGATTGAAAAGCAACAATTTTGAGAAAAATCATGCATTTTGTACTGCTTTTAAAGTTAGGCCTTTGTGCATATGGGGATATCTAATGTGACGTTTCTACTGTTATCAAGCGAAAGTCCATTTTTAATATTTGCCCCTTAAACTTCTTCTGTAAACGTCCTTATGTCTGTGTAGCATAATCATCAGCCCTTAACACTGTCATGACAGATTTTTTTCCTTCCTGGTCTAGAGGCATTGAAGCTTAGTATTTCCATGAAGTTCTGAATATTGGATGTATTTGTGAAGCAGTACTCATGAACCTAAAATATAAAATGTATATTTAACTCATTCACATCTCAAATATGAGAATGACTGCTGGTTTTTACACATGATTTCAGGCAATTTTGAAATAAAATGTTAACAACGAAACCCCAAACAATGCTTTGTTCATACATCATTTAAAGAAATAATTTCACAAGAATATGACTATCTTTACCTAGACACAGTGTAATTCCATAAAGTTAGTTTCTGAGGTTTCTGCCCCTTACACCATGAGCACAAAGATTCATATTTCAGCAGGCATTTATCAACTGATGGCAAGTCAGAAATTCTGCCATTCGCTTTCATTAGAGTTATCCAGCTTACATTTAAACTGACGGTAAATGAATGCACAAAGAATCCCCTGTTAAAATTTTCAGTTTCTTGCCTTTCTGAACTGTAAAGTTACGTGTACGGTTTTTCAAAAGTGCCTGACTTGCTCTAGCCAGGAAAATTCTTGTATCTAGCCTACGGCGTGGCCCACCAAAGTCAGCATGATGTCATTGTGTTGAGTGCATATTATGAGATGAGAGTGAACATCCTGGCATAAACTTAAGTCCAAGGAGCTTATGTTGGCAGCAACAGCTTGTGGTTTCATAAATATAACCAATTTAGATCAAATAGTATCGGACAGCTTTGAATACTGTATTGTAAATTCCATCATTGTAAGTTATATTATTTAGTGAAGTGACAAAAACTGTTTTCGTAGTTGTACTATTATTGTAGCTGAACTGCTGGTGCTAATTTTTACATAAAGGTGCTGTTTTCTTAGTTCTGCACATTTTATATGTATATATTTATCACTTTTTTCCCCCATATACTGGGTATGTGGCTTTTTCAAAAAGGAAAGGGAGAAGGTTTTAATATTTGTAGTTGACTTTCTTGAAAAGAAAAAAATTCTTGGACAGAATTTTTAGTAGAGTCCTGGATTGTACAGTGAAAAATTTATCTGTGAAAAGTATTTGTGGATCATCAGGGTTCAAATTTCTGTCCTGTTATTTCTTTGTGAGATTCTGTAACTAGCATGTGTTTGTGTGCCTTATTTAACATACTTTTACTAACCTGGTTTCCAGTTTCAACGGTGTGCCTTTCAAGGAAAAGCAATGCAAAGGCCAGCTTGTGTGTACATTGAGAATATTATGGATTGCTTTCATTTTCTTAATGAAGTGTAGCATCCCGCTATTCCATACCACGTCAGAGATGCCCTAAGCAGTGGCAGGTTCCATCTGCATGTGGGCTGTTGTGAATAAAGTTTGCATTCCGTTGCACTTAATCCTAATTTATAGCTTCAGCTATCAGCATGACATTACCTGGCTAGACACATAATGTATACTTACAATAGCTAGTGCATTTAAGAATGTTGGATTTTGTGTCTGTGTATGTGGATCATGGGTGGGTGGGGGTGGGTGGGGAGTGTTCTAATGTGTGTATTGCAAATGAGTTAATACATACAGATAATGGTA
Source organism: Lanistes nyassanus (assembly GCA_004794575.1). Lineage (NCBI taxonomy): Eukaryota > Metazoa > Mollusca > Gastropoda > Architaenioglossa > Ampullariidae > Lanistes > Lanistes nyassanus. The sequence goes on along the minus strand of SMGT01000004.1, from coordinate 409,878 downwards.
ATAAAAGATATTGAAAGAAATGCTCATTAAGAGTAAGTTGTCTCACTCCATTTCCACAAGATGCACGTTTGAGTGAGTGAGCAAAGTTGAGCGAGTAAGGAGAAAGTGAGTTTGACAGTGAACCGACAAACCTGTTTGTGAGAGGGCCTTTGTCTGCATGTGTAGTTGTATAGTTTAACATGAAGCAAGAATAATCATCATCTTAACTCATGGTCTTTGACTTAAAATATCACCATGCTCCTTACTTTATTTTGTGAGTTCTTTTTTTAACACTTATCTCAGAAATAACGCTGAAAAGATTCCAAGTAACATTTTTACAATTCCTAGTTTATCATGAAAAAAACGGAATCTGAACCAAGCTAAAGTGTATATAACAAATGAAAAGTCAACAGTTTGGGGCACTACTCCTTCATTAGAACAGAATACAGACATATCGGTAACTAAAATAGTCTGTCTTCTCTCCTGGTGAAGCCATAGTGCCTCAAAACGTCAGCTGTACTTTTGTAATATAGCTCGGTTCAGTTTACATTGTTTTCATAATTTTTTTTTCTTCAGGCTGGAGTCACTTGTTTTAGTTTATCAAGATAGCCTGTGGATATTCTTAAACATTATTCACTGTTACTGTTTGTAGAGATAAGAGTACTAATGTGTAGGAGTTCCATTTTCTGTGGTACAAAGTACACTGCATTGAAGGCATGTATTATCTGTGAAAATAGAGAAAGGTTTTCTCTCGTAAATGTAGGTCTTGGTTTGCCAGTGGCCTATCAGTCTGACCTTGTTACATGGGAATAATGAGTAGGTGAATAAAACGCAACTGATGCTCCAACATGAAATGTCCCCTTGATGCACAAAGAGTAACTTTGCATTATAAGCATTATAAATATATATTGTGCATATTGAAGTTAGTTGTGAATGTGTTCTAAGCTTTTATCTGGCAAATTAGATTTATGGACACTTATTTGAAAAGAATAATTACTACATGTTGACCCATTATTTGCCGCAATTTTACACATTTCTAACAATGTATTATGAAGATGCATATAATTTCGTAAATGGTGACAGTTGCATTTAGAAAACACCCATGGCAACATTTCGTTAGTCATAACCAATTTTTCGTTAGTTTCTGTTGGGATTTTCTGCAGTAAAAGTGCTTTACAGCTTCCGTAGGATAAAGTTTGATATTCACTGGTGATCTTGTAAAAAGAGCAGCAGCATGCATGTTTTGCAATTTTTAGAATTGTCAGAAATTAAAAAAATATCTTGTGATTATGTGTATTCTGTCTTTACTCTCTGTATATAAATTCTTCACCTTCCCAAACTCATTATCTTAGCTTTGCTAACAACTTGCCATGACTAATATGGCAACAGCTTTTTTAGAAAATACATTTTCACATGATACTTCATGTTGTGTATGGGGTTTTCTATGAAACATATTCTTCTGTAGTGTCTTTGTACATGTATTTGTGATTATGCAGCACATGCACACCAGGTCAACAAAACTGACAACAACCACAAAGTTAACAAATCTCAGCATAAACGTTAAAGACATGAACACCATACAACAAATTTGAGTACTTTATTTGCCAAACATTGTATCCAGAAGCTTCTAAGTGTGTATTTTCCACACTCACACATTCCTATATATCCATATTATTGTCTCATTTTCCCTCTGTCATGCTCCCATCACCTGTAAACCCATACATTCGTCATCAAAACCACAAGCATACACCATGCCCACTCATGTAGTACACTTAAATGTAGTCAAAGATAATGCAGAACATTGTGCAAACTAATGCTGTTATGGCATATGGCAGTGGCATACGGCATATCTACAAGATCACAGTGTGATTAAAAACACTGGCTTAAGAGGCTTGTAATCAAAATCTTAAAAGTTTTCTTGGTTGAGTATGTTTAGTGTTCATGTTACCAGTTGTTAATGACCCTGAGGAAGATGATTATTTCAGTGTGGTGGGAATGAAGTATGCACTCGGCTACACATACTTGAAATAGCCCCTTGCAAGACCTAGATCAGCAGCACATCACCTGATTTCTTTAGACATGTAGAAAAGACTGGGTTAAGTAACATCCAGATAATACGCTTGTCTTACTTTCTTAACAGAATTAAAGCTGGCATCCTGCTAGCAAAACAGAAAACTTTGGCATAATGATCTTGTGTTTCATCTGCCATGGCATTTTCATTCATTATCATGTTAGCTTGCACTATGCATGCAAAGAAACTTGCACGATAATCTGATATTTAGCAAATAACAGGTGTGCACATTATTTGTTGATACAAATGAAGTCAAAATGCATCACTGACTATGTGTAGATATGTGCTAAACTATTGCCTAATAGAGCAGGATTTAAAGATATCCCATGCTATCTAACAATTGTCTACCTGTATCTGTATATGAAATCTTAGTGTAGTAGCTCTGTTTCGTACATCCAATTCCTTACCAAAACAAAAATTCAGGTTAAAGAAGTTAATGCAGTGCTTTGGCAGCAGGGTACCATAAGGTGTTTTTGACAGATTGAATGCTTTGAGGTACTTCTGCCCTCTGTGAATTTCATGTCCAATTTTAATCTAAAATGTTCCACATGTAATGCACATAAGCAAAAGGGTACCTATTACTGACCTTGTTTAGTGTTTGCTCATAAGATGTAATGTTTATAGGGCTTCATAATAACACAGAGGTTTGTGTGTGGCTTTAGTGAATATCTGAGGACATTAGGGTTTTGAATTAGAAGGTTACCATAATAAACTGTTGCACAGTTATCCCTCCTTTCCTGTACTAGAAACTGAATTTCCTGCACCCATTGGCTGAAATGATCACACTCTGGTCACATGGGAACCATATTTAGAATTCCTAAGCTAAATGGATTTATTGCTGCCAATTTCCCTTGCCACCTTCAGCTATTGGCTGGGATTTCCCTGTGAAGGAATTTTGACCCCATCAAATATGCAATGTAATAGGAACAGGCCTTTGATGTCTAGAAATTCAGTAACTGCATTGGGTTCATGAATGGATGAGTATCAGATACTATCAGATAGACGAGTATTGAATACCTCCAATACCCTAACAGCACAATGTTCAAAATATTATAGGTATTTACTTAAAATTAACCACTATAACTGTACATCAAAACATTTTGAAGGTACAACAAAACCTGTCTGTAGCAGACCCCATTGGGACCACCTAAAAGTGTCCCCCTGAGACTGGTGGCCACTCATCTGAGGGAGGGTCTGCAGGACCATGTGATCATGCACTACAATATATACATGTAATAGACAACATGACAGAATAGTCAACTTTATTCAACCATCAATAACAATAAATGCCGTCTGAGATTAGCTTATGCGGTTTTTGCAAGCAAATAAAAAGTCAGAAATGTGGGATTGGTGTCTCTTGCCTAACTGAAATGTGCATATCTTCTACCACAGTCTTCATGGACGTGGCTTCTGAGAGAAAATCAGTACGTCCTGAGTGTGCTGCTAGAGCAATTGGGGACTCAGCATGTTCCAATGCTTCCTTTGTTGATATGACACGGGTGGTGATGGAATCATCGTCACTTTCATCACCATCACCCTTGTCAGAAAACCATCCTTTGTCAGGGAAAGAAATAGCTGTGCAGCAGACAATGTCTTCCAAATGGGACCTCGATAGCTCTGTGGTTAGAGCTGCAGACTAGTGTGTGGAAGGACCATGTTCACTGTGGATGGGTAGAGCATGCAATTGGGACTGAAAATCCCTGTCTGCTGTTCGCATTAGAAAGTGTGGCCACCCGTTTACGGGGAATTTGTGTTGAAAATTGATTAGTGCCAGGGTTGTGTCAGCATCAGGTGTCCACCAGTTTAAGGAGATGCTACAGACAGGTTCTGCTGTATTTTCCTAAGGTTTGACATATAGGAAGAGTTATACTGGATACACAAGTTTAAAAAATGTAATTAAGTTGGTTTGATAAGTTACTTCAGATTACTTTTTCAAGGTTTAAAAAAAATTGGTTGTAATCAAACAACACTGGTTCATAACTACAGAAACAAAACATTCTCATGCTAAATCAACCACTTAATATTTTTAAAAGTAGTATTTTACTTCGTTCACAACAAATAATAGTTTTTCATGTTTTGGATGCAGCAACTTTGAGTGGCTGTAGTTTTCTGTGCCCTTTAGCAGAACCAGTAATGCTGGCAGAATGAGGAGCATGCATTGCCATATAAGCCACATCCTTCCTTTCATTCAAGTAATCCTGAAAAATCATTACAAAATTCCACCGAAATGTAATGTTTATCTCGAAAAAATATAAACTATTATAACAAATATGAAAGTTGTATCAATGTTGTTTGCATTTTTTGCTGAGAGACACTGGGGTTCAGTTTGCGAAATGTGCAACAAAATGCGTAAAATCTGATAAGAACCTACTGAAAGATAATCTGACATGACTATTTGCAGACATATGTATATAATACTAATAACAGCAAATGTGGATGGATTATTGATGCTGCGTTTTCTGATTCTCTCAAGAGAATTCAAAAGTGTTTGATGTGATAGAAAAACGTGCTCACTCTGACTGTGTACAGTTTTTGCACCCAGGTAGTGTGATCATCCTCTCTTGGCAGTCCAGCTTTCTTGCATTTCTCATAGATATTGTCGATGGCCATAAAAATCATTCCCAGATCAGTACGCTGGAAGGATCGGATTAAGATTTTTATAAACTGTCTCAGAAATTGAGAGGAAAGAACTTCATAGATATTAACCTAAAGTACAGAAATACTGGGTAAATTTCCTAAAATTGGCCTGTAGTTTGTATTAGTGTTTTCCCCTCCTACTGAAACTAATTTCTTCAAGCTTGTTTTTTTTTTAATCTTCCTTAGTTTCTTCAAGTTTATTTTTTATCTTCCTTTAATTTATACCTTCTTTGCATTTAAAAAAATTGCAAAACTCTTGAATGTCTTGAAACTTCAAAAGATTGAAAATATCTATACATGGATATATATATATATACATAAAACAGTAGTATTTGAAGTGTTGTGCTAGGAAATAGAAGCAAGAGCTACCTCGCAGAAAGAAAAATTTGCCATTTTCAATTTCCCACCTGTTTTCTCATGAGGCCCTCACTACTGGAGAACTTAGCCTCAGTCTTCTGGTTAACCTCCGCGAGCCGCTCTTGCTCCCCTTGAATGCGTGCCAGGGTACTGCTGTCAGAAACTTTCTGCTTGGCATGTTCTTGTTTTAAGTTATCCAGTTCTTGTTTCAAGTCCTCTACCTAATAGACACATCAAACAATGAGTGTCATTTTAATTGTCCAACAAAAGATAGCTGCCACACAAATCTGCAAAGACTTTTTCTTCCAAAGGGAAGTGGGAACTGGTGAAATTATTCTGAGTACCTTTATGAGATGATTTACTGACAGCAATGAACTATCACCCACTTCACAATGTTAGAATTGTCGCACAAAGACGCAAAGATTAAAAAACCTATAACATGCTTTCTTGAACATGAAAGTACGTGTAAGCAAAAACTGACATGAATTAGAAAACAGAAAGTTTACCTGTGAAAAGAATCATGAAATCTTTGAAAATTTGGTTTTTAAGTTATCTCAGACAACTGAACAGATCTGCTTTTGCAATCTGCCAATCAATAGTCTCTTTTGGTGGATGAAGGGAAACAACTTTGCTAGCTGCCAATGAGTGCTAAGAGGACAGGAAGTCCCCTGCTTGAATGTCCTTGCTCTGATACTGCTTGCTTACTGACTGTGTTCAGCATTTACCTTATTGGCAAGCAAATTATATTCTTATATGTTTTTGACCTTTAACCTGATAAATGAAGATATGCTGGTGGTGAATAATACAGGGTTAAAATCAACATGGCAGTGGCTATGTAATGCAAAGTTATTTCAGTGCCCTTCAGTATTGGATCTGTCAAAAAATTGCATGAGATTTAACCAGCGACAAAAACTGGGATCATGATAATCATGTATAAATCTAATTGCTTACTGTGAGAAAGAAAGATGCCGTCACAGATGTACTTGCACAAAAATGTCATTTTTCTGCTTTCTATTTTCTTCTGGGAAAATTTCATTTCTATGTTTGGTACATTGTATTTTAACAGTATCTGAATGAGATATAACAATCATTAACATTTACTCCCACCCTTACATCCAGGTGGGTGTGAGCTATTCCTCTGGGCAGGAAACCTGGTGCAGTTCACCAGGTTTCCCACCAAAAGCAGCCGTTACTTCACCTCATCTGCCATGCTGACAATGTTTGTAATAAGATCTTGATTTGACTCGTTCAGTGTCCGGTGGCGCATCATCAATCCTTTCACTTTGTCTTCAGACGATGGTAGATAGTCTGATAAAAAAAAAAGTAAATGAAAAACAATGGAGTTGCATTGTGTGTGAATGTTTATATATATATCTACATACATATGGTTAAGTATGCTTCGCTGGATACAGTTACTGGGTGAGAAGACAAGTCTACCATTCTTTGCTAAACAAAAATCAGTGAGAGGGTATATACATATTAGTATAAACTATCGTGCTACCTCGCTGTCTCTAATATTTTTAAGTCAAAACCAAAATGAAGATGGTTTCAGCATCAATGTTCTTACCTTCAGGCATTGCATCAATAACTTGGATAAGATAGTCTTCATACTTTTTGTATTTCTGAAGCTTCTTAAACAGATGTGCATGTCTGAAACAGCCAATTTAAACAGTAGTGATATTTAACTTGGGGAGAAAAGTGGCCACTCTGATCTGAAATACAGTCTACCTCAAGAAAAGGAAGATGACCTATGGATCTGTGCAGGACCAGTTCCTTACAACCAGACTGATGAATCTACTAGTTAGCGGACGCAGATTTTAAATGTATCATTGCAAATAAATGTAGTGTGGCATAAATATTTTAATTTTGTCTTTTACATCAGCTTTTTTTTGGCAAAGATGGAAAAATTGGTCAATACTTCTACTTAGAGTTTACCTGGTCAATACATCTACATAGAGTTTACCTGGTCAATACATCTACATAGAGTTTACCTGGTCAATACATCTACAAAGAGTTTACCTGGTCAATACATCTAGAATTTACTAGGCAATCTGCAGTCTTAAATTTGAATAATCTTTTGAAAATTCTAAATCTAAAACTGTGTAGTTTATTCTATTTAACTTTGTTGCTCTCTCTCTCTCTCTCTCCCTCTCTCATGATATATCATGATCGGTCTTGAGTACAGGTGCTCCTGGGTTGCAAATCATGGAAACCTCTGATGAAGAGACACCAGTCATTGTGGGACACTTTTACGTGAAACAAGGGGTGTCCTGACAAGCCAGGTTTCACTGTATCTTCAATCAGTGTTGAATTAAACATTTCTGAACATTATGCTGCGCTCTACTAGTACTGTAAACATTTCTGAACGTGTTATGCTGCAGTCTACTAGTACTGTAAACATTTCTGAACGTGTTATGCTGCAGTCTACTAGTACTGTAAACATTTCTGAACGTGTTATGCTGTGCTCTACTAGTACTGTAAACATTTCTGAACGAGTTATGCTGCACTCTACTAGTGCTGTAAACATTTCTGAACGTGTTATGCTGCAGTCTACTAGTACTGTAAACATGTCTGAACGTGTTATGCTGCGCTCTACTAGTACTGTAAACATTTCTGAACGTGTTATGCTGCAGTCTACTAGTACTGTAAACATTTCTGAACGTGTTATGCTGCACTCTACTAGTACTGGTGTCACCAAGTGTGAGGTAAGCCTTTAGCCTAAAAGTCTCTAACCTTGCCTTCAGCTCTTCCAGCTGTTCCGCAAGCTGCTCAAACTCACTGCTTTTCTGTTCGCAAAGCTTGACTTCCTGTTGGTACTTCTGAATGGCGCGCCTTCTTTTGGCCTCATTTTCTTGTATAAACTTCTCAAACTTGCTCACCATATCTTTCATCTGACACGATGAATAACCATAGATCAGCTAATGAAAAAATCTTGATTTCAAGAAAAAATGTAACAATTGAGCACAAAGCTTTTCAGCTAATGCTTAGCTTCATTATCAAAAGATGTTTTGAGAATGAAAATATAAATCAAGTTCTTATGAAGAGAAAGGTTTATACAGATGTTCATGCACCAGTAAAGAAGAAATTACAGTATCTAAACCACACGAGGGTTTATAAGTTATGGTTTAGTTTAAAATAAGTGGCATGTTTTAACAAAGAATTGATGTCGTTCATAAGCTGGTCTCACTGATTCCTAGAATACCTACCATACATGCTTGTCTCTTTCCTGTCCTCCTACTTCTCCTGCAGCACTACTGTACACCACCTGAACACACAGGTTTGCTTCATGGGTACACCTACACACTTGTACATGAGGACTAAGCAAACCTACTCACCCGCTGTTGCTTCTTTTGCACTTCAACACGTCTCTGTGCACAAGCCTCCATTCGTTGATTGAATTCATGGCGTTTGGTCTCTAATTCAGCATCTACATGGTTCACCTCAGCTTCTTTTTTGAGCAGCAATGTGCGCTGCAGTGTGTTTAGACCTGTCTCGATGAGTTTGTCTCCAGATTCCTTTACGACAGGGAAGGTCACAATGTCGTCTTCATCTTCCCTGTACATTGTATCATAGACAGATTTGTCAATGGGGATATAGTCAAAAAGTATTACAGTTATTTTTTGCATAATTCAGCAGTTTACTATTTCTATAGAAGATTAAAATGGTAAAGTATGATTAATGCATCCCTCCAGTTTACCCTACTTATTAATACATCCATGATCCTATGATCCTATGATCCTATGATCACTTGCTTTCTCTCCTGGATGTTCCTGTCAACCCATGTTTCTTTTCTGTAGGAAGCAAACGTCTGACAGTGAAGAATATAATATTGTTATTATGTGATCCTTAAGCCACCACAAAAAACATTTTAAAACAATTGTAATACTTCTTTCATGTCAACAGTTTAAACAATCAAGGATTCTGATTCCTGTGACTAAACCTTTCCAGCACCAGCCCCTCCCCTTTCACACACACACACACACAGCCAAAGAAAAAGCCAACTTTATTATATATGGAATTTTCATCAATTAAAACTGTTCCTTTTCCATATCATTTATATTTTAGGGTTCTTTCCCTTCATTTCCATAACAATCAGTGACATTTTAGTCTATCTAAATATTTATGTTTTAAAAAAATCGATATTGTGCATTCGCAAATCCTACATGAAAACGAACATGCAGATTTTTTTTTGGTCACCATTCCTTCCTAAACTGTCTCCGTTTCTTCATTCCGCACAATCAGTATCACACAGACATATCTTTAATTATGCATAAACCTGCTCGATCTTTTATCTGAGACGACTTTTATTTCCACAAGCATGACAAAGATATGTCCGTATCGACTGGACGTGTTTGCGTGGCAGAGATCAATTTGTTCTTGGAGCCACTAATCAATTCTCATTAATTTAAAATTGATGCTGCTTGGCACGCACTGTTTGACGCAGTGATTGTGCACCACTACAAACCTGTCGTGCAGCTGAGTAACGAAGACATTACGTTTATCTGTGTTCAAGTCAAGCTTATATGCCTGTCCTGCCGAACCCATGCTGAAATGCTGATTATAGCGTAATTCCGCGTAGCTCACACTTCACTACAAGTGCTCTCACTTAACTCGACACTTGGTCGCCATTTCTAAACAACATCGCGCCCATCGCTCGTGCACCTAGGTGATTGTCACATGACTTCCGTCACTCGGCAAGTCCTCCAGCAGACCAGGGACACTATAAGTGTATAGTGTCTCTGAGCAGACGATGCTTCTACCGAAATAGAATGAACCGTGATTTTCCTTATCTTCTGATCTCGTGCCTTATTTAGTTTATTAAATATTCTTTCCACATTTGCATGGACTGAAAAATAAAACAAGGTACTTTTTTGTACGATACCTCCAGTTTGTTATTACCTTATCCTATTTTTTGTTATTACAATTTAACAACCCATTATATTTGATAGACTACGTCGAGTTCCAATTCGAACGTAACGCCAAAGATATTACAGTACAAAACAGTACTGTAAGATCTTTGGTAACACATCCGAGCGGACCAAAAATGTCATCCCACCCCCTCCTCCCCCCCATACCTGCTGCCGTAAACTTCTATATGATAGCAGCTCCTGACAAATGTCTCAGATTTCGAATTTCCTGTGTAAAAAATTAACCTTTTAAAAAGTATAGTTTTCATTCAAACAAACTGAATGTTAAAGTAGATGTTGGTCTTTTTTTAAGATTGTGTGCAGAACTTATGGGATGTGATGCTTCACATTTGTCGCGGTTGACTCCAGTGATTGCATGACTGTCGATTTTGTTTGCTAGTTTGTTTTTCTGGGTGGCTTTAACTCTGTGAAGCAGTTGAACTATATATTTTCTGACCAACAAACTCGATCGATCTTCCACACAGACATATATTTTTAAAAGAGTGAGATCGTGACAGCTATCATATCTGAAGCATTTAACAGATAGATGTGTAATATGTTTGGGTCCATATATTCACATTGAAACATACGAATTGAATAGAAAAGCTTATCATGATCGAAAACGTTCACCACATTCCTTTGAGGCCGTGAAACACGTTTGTCGACGGGTCAAATAACAGACAGGCGCACGTAGCGTATACACACGTAAACGCGCGCGCACACACACGCACGTAAAACATGCACGTGACAGTTGATACACCAAAAGCACGCGAATCGCCGTCTACGCACCTTCTGGAGAGAGAGGTGTCACTTAATTGATCATTGTAATCGATCAGTGATGGAACAGAAACAGACACGCGTGTTTTATATGTTATTCCACCACAGATTTTCTTGTTTAAGCTAACGTCATGCGCAGTCACCTGCAGGTATATACTGGAATTTGCAACTTGCAAAAGACTTGAAGCACTGGAAGTTCCGAGCTGACAGGATACATGCAAAAGATCAAATATCTGATCGCGTTTAGGAGTTTGTCGTGGCTATGCTGTTCGGTATTTAAATAAATAAAGCACTTTTCAACGAATTTGACAGTAATTTATGAAAACGATGGGTTTTTTAAAAAAAAAATAATGCAAGTTGATTCAATGAATCGGCAGTGCTGAAAGTTGGTAAAGCTGGTGTTAGATATGCAATTGTACGTACATCATATGAAAAAATGTCAGATTTGTAAATGGCCATGCACTGCGTTTCATGTGTCTAGGGCGGGGGTTTGGAACTTATGGGCGTATATACCAAAACCTTATTGAAACTTTACAAGAATTTTAAATAAATCGATTTTTTAAATTCTGGTGAACGCTGAACGAAAACTGTTGCTTGTGTATAACGTGTGATGGTGGTGTATGCAGTATACGCATTTTCAGCTCTAAAAATGACACCCACTTACCAGTACTATTTTCTTTCCGTTCATAGACTTTCAACAGCCAAAACGGTCTGACTAAACGAGTTTAGTCGCCTGCGACATTAGCGATATACTGCAACAATGATTATACAGATTAGTTGAAAATAACCAAATGCGATCCTGTATATACCGCTATATATTTGTGTTCGTTGTAGGACTTGGTTTAAAGATAAGCTTGAGAAACGGGAACGCGCCGTACGCCCCGTACACCACAATATCCGGAAGATTGACAAAGAAGCCATAGCTGGTCTGCCTCCTGCTGGGTTCCAGTGCCACTCCCTTTTGGCTATACGTACCATTTGCTTCTATAGTGATGATGGTAAGGAACATATCACAGAAATAACGTGTATGTACATGTAACACATTTTCTTGTGTAAAAGTCTTCCAGGAAAAAAGGCAGATCAAAAGCAAGGTAGCTGCTCATAAGCTGTTGACTTCGGTTACTAAAACTACAGTAGAACTAATTTATTTTTTTTCATAGTATTATAGTTGTGTACACTGGCAGTTATATTAAGATGGCGTTTGGTTTAGACCCTTAATCAAAGTAGCTAAACATATGTCTAAAAGTTGTTTTTGTTATTCTGGTTATATTTATATAAAGCCTCCTGCCTGTTGCGTACACCATACTACATATGCATGCACAGTAAAAGGAAGTGGGGAATGACGCATTAAAGTTTTTAAAAAAAAAGTTTTCTGTAGCTCCTTTAAACAGGATTTAAAGGAGGAGTATAGTTATTTATAGCTCTTTGTTTTCGTCAGTGGTTGGTGGCGCTGGGGGCTGTGCTGTGCACAACGCACGCTGCTGTTCCGAGGCAAAAGTACCTGTCACCGTTTTTCCCCAGTCAGGTCAAACTGGGGTCACCCTCTCGACCACTCGGCCTTGACCTGTGCCCTACCTGCGTGCAGTTCACTGACGAGAGCATTGACGTGATCCTCAACATCATACTCAGTACAGAAATCGTTCATCCTGCGGCGGACTTCGCAATAAAAGCTGTACTATATGCACTGGACACGACTAATTACGGCAGTTAGAGTATAGCCTTTATGCAGAACTGGTCTGGAAGTGGCATCCCATACTTGTTTGCTTCTGCCCACGTAAAAGCCTAGTAAAAGGCCTTTCTCCAACCCAACGAATGTGTGACATTCAACCTCTTAAAGGAACCTACACTCCCACTCAACTTCTAACCTTAAAATAACTCTGTGCGCCGTATAGATACTGGCGTGGTGGGCACGTGCGGGGAGCTATGCGAGCTGGTGGAACAGAAGACCGGAAGTGAGGTTCTGGGCGTTGTTTGCGATATCCTGTGTGACGTGGTGGGCATTGAGGAATTTGTCAAGCTCATCCAAAAGTAAGGTGATCTGCTGGGTCAATGTTACCAGCAGCCCTAGTGCTTTACTATAATTGCCCCCCACACACACACACAGCAACAATGATGTAAGATGATGATATACAATAGTCAGCTACTATGTGCCTAAGAATTCATGAACATTAGGGCACCCTACTGTTTCAAGGACTATCCATAGAACTGTATCTTACAGGTTTTTTTTACAAGAAAACTTTGTCAATGCTAAAATGATCTGCAATGCTACCACGATGATTATGTTATCTATTCATGAATATAAAACAGTGCAATACAATATTAAAAAAGAAATGTCTTTTTACTGGTCAAAGCAACATGTTTCAATTTTATTTTTTTATGAATTTATCACTTGACAGGGCTGATCTAGATCCAATCTACTTCTGTGAACTAATCCGTCAGTGTCCAATCTTTGACCAAGGTGATGCAAAGATCACCGGTCTTTCAGTTTTACCTACAGTTGGACCCCAAGGTGTGCTGGTATCCTATTCAATTTGGTTGTAATCGAGTTAATTTGTGAACTGCTTTGACCCGTGCTTCTGCTAGATAAATTGCATGCAAATCAGGATCCATAAAATCTACATTATTTACCCTGTCTCCCAAGCTATGATGATTTTAATATCAAGCACAATATGTCCGTGTATATATATATATAAGGGTCAGATGGAAGATAGTTGCAAAGACCATCTTCCCAGACGTTACTTGCTTGACATCCAAACTTCAAAACAGTTTTACAGATTAGTTTCTCCAAAACAATTGTTTGCCAAACAGGTTTGCGAAACCTTTTCATTGGCCGAGTGACATAACCTTAAGCCAAAAACAGTGTTTAAGATATTTCCACATTTCAAGATTTAAAGGGCAGTTTCTTAAAAATTTTGAAGGTCATTGTTTGGATTTTAAAGGATATTATACAAATAACTGGAGAATCCCGACTTCTTTCCCCATTACATTTTAAAAATCTGTGTATCAAGATGCTTGAAGCAAACTGTTCGTGTATCCAAATGCTAATAATCTGCATCATTTAGGTGCATATTTGTATTACAGAAAACCCCATGCTTGCAAGACCAGATATATTCTTTATAAAACTATCCCAACACAAAGCAGTCGTCGATTTCACCTACACATACATTGTCGCAGATTATCTCTGATTATTCCTAAAAAAAAAACCCCCAAAAAACAATGACTGCGTAGGAAGTCATTTCAACTCCACACACCTAAAGATGGCAACATGATGCAGCATACATCTATATCATAACAAAATGACATTCCTGTGACATAAACCTATGATGATGGTGTATAACAAAGACTTTTGCATTACAGGTCACCGCACCATCGCATTTACGATTGAGTCTCAGAATGGCACGGGTACAGGAGAAGTTGATCTTTTTATTCGCACTGTTGATGGAATCCCTGTGGGTAAGTCTCAAACATTACTGACAATATCACTGTTGATGGAATCCCTGTGGGTAAGTCTCAAACATTACTGACAATATCACTGTTGATGGAATCCCTGTGGGTAAGTCTCAAACATTAATGACAATATAATTGTGAAAGACACTTTGATATAGCAATTTATACAGGCATGATTTTGTGGTTATGATGGGTTTCGTGGAAAAATGATCTAGGGTGGGGGGGGGGGCCTATATAGGTGCCCTGGCATAGTCAAGGGGAAGCAACCCTTGCAGGGGTGACAAATTCGTGCAAATTCTGAAGTAAAAATGTATCATTAACTTCCTGACACTTTCACTTCAGTTCGAATGAAGGCTGAAGGGGGATCAAACTTCACTACCATGTATGTTTTTCAATACAGTGCAAAAGTTTCATACATACAAAAAGGAACACATGTAGGAAGCTGAATGATGCACGGAATGCATGCGTGAATAGTTCCAAAGAAACCACTTGATTTTGCACTCCAACAGTGGTTCTCACTTTGGGTTTTGCCAGAGTTTGTTTCTTTTGGGAAGTTTTTTTTGGTTTCAAATTTCACTTTTCATGGAAACTCTTACCTGTATATATACATGTATATATTCTATTTTACTTCAGTAGATAGTATAACTTCAACTCTCAGTATGAAAGCATATGTACTATAATACATTATTTTTATATTATTTACCTTAACAATAACATTACTAACAGCAAGGTTAATATCTTGCGAATGAATACAGATCCATTTTGAAATATTTTACAGAAACGAGTCTGCTGCTAGAAGCACAAAAACCAAGTGCCTTTCCATCTCCCCAGAGTTTTGGCCTAAAGGCAAAGCCAGATCCTAACTGTGATCCAACGCAAGATTTCTGTGAAATGTGGTTGCCTGGAAACTATACTTTGATTGTTGGCGAGTCTCCACACCGAGTTTATTGCCTAGCCTATTTAACTCACGGCATCATGGTTTAATGTAACTGAAAAGACTGGAAAAAGTGAATGCCTGTGTGAACTTTAACCATTGTATAAAAAGCTTCTGTAGCATTTGCTCATGTAATACTTCAGCTTACATTCTTCCTGGCAAAAGAGAAACAAACTGAAACTTTTTCAAGAAATATGCACTAATCTGGTAATTCAAAAAGTTATCAACAGATAACATTTAGTAAAAATCCATTCCTACCACCTTTATCATTTTTTAAAAGCCCAGGATCACTTGCTAAATATTCATGTTAGTGCCTGCTGCCTAGAAACAAGTTGCTGGAAGAAGTGCTTATGGATTTTTTTTAAGTGGCTATTTTACACGTACCTATTGGAGGATAAAGTTTCTTTATACTCTTTGTTTTTTGCAGAGGTGTGTAATGGAGAGTGTGGCAGTGCCCATCCACACAGTCAAGTGTACGATCGTAAAACAGCGAATTTCACTATCACTGGCTAACATGAAGAGCAACAATGTACAAAGCTCTCTAAGTGGAAGAACTACAGCAACTAACCCAAGGCCAAATAAGCTGGAAAAAATACATTGTCTTGACAGTGTGTGTGTTTTTATGTGCATGCATGTTGCCTGCATATCAGTATAACTTTATCTTTTGAACATTTCTGATTCAAGTACTTGTACTAAATCTATATAAAAAAATTCTTCACAAAAACCAAAAGATTTTATGTTCAATAATTTGTAATCAGCTTCGCATTTATCCATCTTAAATATAGATAACGAGTGATATATGAATGTAGTGCCAAGTAGGTATTTTAAATAGGAGTGGTCCATAGAATAGTGGTAATGCACATACATCTCCGATATGGGAGTCGTAAGTTTAGATCACAGGTCTAGCACACCTACTTTCCCCGGCATGTGGGACCTGTTTACAGAGCTGTAGGGAGTTTTCTTTAGAAACGCATTTCTTCTTCCTATTTCCCTGTTATTATGAGATGGCCATAGCTGCTAACTTGACGTTAATAAAACAAATAACCAAAAATGTTCGACCACAACTATTTTCAATCAGACTGTAAGCCAATGGGGTTCCACAGGGCATACACAAGACATTTAGTTTGATTTTACCTGAAACCCCATAGGAAAAATAAAATACATCTGTAGTACAATGTATAAACATTTTAAAACCCTTTAACACTAATACTCCCACCAATAATAAAAAAAATAAGCATGAGAAAGATAACGGGATTGATGAGGAAAGTGAAGACTGACATTATTGTTGAACATAACATTTTTGAGGTCACAGCCAAAAGGAAGGTTTGTGTGTGGTGTGTGTGTGTGATCAGAACACACTGACACACGCACAATCTCAAGATTTCCTTCCCCACCCCCCTTTGGTACATTCCAACTCGACTGTCGCTAATCAAAATTGATGCATAAATCAAAATGCACGATCGCTGAAAGTAGTATGAAAACATTGCATTGCATAAATTACAATCGAACTAAGCTAATGTTCGTTGTAAATAAGAACTCATTTTTAAATGGATACACAAAATCTAATATCTGAATCAATCAAGTATAAGTTTTATTAAACAAAAAATACTGTTTCTTCAAAAGGTGGAAGCCAAATTTTGGATAGGAATAAGTTTCAATTATAGAAATCTAATATTGTTGGTGGTGTTGGTGGTGAGGGTGGGGAAGCATAGGAAGCTTTGATTTTTCAAGTTAAAAGAATTTATCAACTCAAGCAAACACTCCACCCCAACAGCAACACATACCATTCTCAACACAAAACATAAGTGAAATGCTGAACTGTTGGTTACACATATCACCATTTAATCCATAAAAATGGCCTCAGTTTAAAAAAAACACACTATGATGCTTAACTTAAAACAGGCAGAGACAAATATGAACGCACACCCCTGTGCATACATATGGACGCCTGTGCAAGTGAACACCTACACACAGATGCATAATCATCATTTGCACTTTCATAATTTCATTATCACTTTATTATCTGACAAAAACTTAAGACATCTAACTAGCAGACACTTCACTGTCTTCAGCCTGGTCACTTGGGTTGTTCACCACTTCCATGTTGGTCAGCCCATAAATTTTGATTTGTTTAGCATTCTGTTGATTCACTCCAATGATATCCAGGTACCTCTGGGCTGCACACAGCAAATATTTGCACAGTTAATGTGCTTGAGACCACAGGGATATACATAGGTAACACTAACAGCATATCTGTCAGGGAAGGGAGGTGGAAGCAATGCATACAAATTTTCTAACTTCATCTCTGTCCTTTTTGGAAATACCTATACTAATTAAAAAGTAATATGTATTTTTTTCATTATTATTAAAAAATGAGTGGGAAGACATCAGCAAAGCACTAAGCTGTTGAGGACAAAATGAATCAGGATAAGTCAACCTGCAGCAAGCCGTGACAGCACCAAGTCTGCATCAGCAGTACCACACACAGGTTAAGCCACTGACTGCAACTTACCAGAAAAAGAGGCACTACAAAAGTTTTAATATAGCATAAATCTTTACTTGCTTAGCTGCTCACATATGTAATACTTTGTAGCATCTAGAGTCAGACTGACCATTTGTCAACTCAGCTGTTGTCTAACTCGACCACTATGGTTAATCCACAGCAGTGAATCAACTTGACCACCATGCTGAATCAACTTGACCAAAGCACAGAGATGACTTAACATCGGATAAATTTAAACTAACAAAGAGTGGAGCTCGATTTCAATAGTATTATTAACAACATCATGTTTACAGTTTAACTCTTTGAGCCCGTAGGGACCCGCAAAAAAAAGAAACCGTTGAGGCCGTATAGATTTACAC
>SMGT01000004.1:363000-387681 GCA_004794575.1 Lanistes nyassanus | reverse complement strand
TCCCCCCCCCCCCACCCCCCACCCCAAAAAAAGTGGTGCATGTTGTAAATTAAATTGTTGAAGAGTATTAATATATTTTCCATGTTCAAACGCTTTAAGCATGTCTGCAGAATATAGGTAAATGCAATCAAAGCAAGTTTAAGTGTTTGGGAGATGCACAGAAGCATGATGAAATTATGGTTTCCTGAAATGTTCAGTATTTTTTAATGTGCTGTTGGCAAAAGCACTTTTCCCCAACATACTTTGCTGATCACTTGGCTGTAAGCTGCTGTCACCAGAAAGTCTTTAAATAGCTACAATGAATTTATGCATCATTCTAACATGCAAGAAATTTTGAAAGCTTAGCTCCTTTGACTGTAAAGGTATTACTGTCTAGACATAAGATGGGGTGGCAGGGAGACAAGTGGCCAAATGATGCCAGGTTTCACTCACCATACAGCTGAAGCTGCTCTTCACTATGACTGGAAGAACACCGGAGGGCCAATGTTGCAGTTGGCCAAAAGGACAACACCTAGCGAGGAGTGGTATATCCAGAGACGATCCACTCGAAAAAGAACGATGACTGCAAACATTCTCTAGACCTTGTCTGCAAGCTGCAGTAAACACCATCCTTAGCGACCAGACCATACACAACAAGATCCATGCGATCATGTCGACCAGTCAAGCAGCCAAGGCTGACAAAGAACCAGAAGGCTGACTGTTGAGCGTGGTGCTCTGCCCATGAACAGTGGTCTTGAGGGCAGCAGGGTGATGTATGCTTCTTTAGCATCCAAAGCTTCCACCTGGATCCAGCTGATGGATACGTCCGTGTTTGGAGGCATCCGGGGAAGCAGTTTGCAGAGGATGGAATTGAAGAACATGCTGCTCTTGGTCATTGATGATGTGGGGAGGCCTCCACAGAATGCTCTGAATGCAGTCCATTGAGGTACTGCAGTCATTTGGTCGTATTCTCGCACCATCAGATTGGCCATGCAGTCTTCCAGACTTCCCCATGCCAGAGTGGTGAATGATTTTCTCCAGCAGACAGGAGTCAGCAGCATGCCATGGTCTGTAAACATGAATTGAATCCACAACCCTTGGGACAAGCCTAGCTGGCATTTCAAGATGAACTACATATTGTCATTTTAGGCAACCGCTGTTGGGGTTACTAGAGCAGGGATAGGGGTCCTTTCCGTTGGCCTTCTTTCCCAACCTGTTGAATTCCAAGATGCAGTTCTTCCTTGACTGTTATGCAGTTTGTAATGAACATAATCATTATTTATTGTTTCAGTGACACTTAATAATTTTGTAATTTTATTATGATTTTGGCAGTGACGATGTCCAGGGGGCAGAAACTAATGTATTCACTGACTTGAAGATAGTGGATGGTTGTGTTCTCTCTTTGGCATAATTGTGAACAAGTGATCCTTGACTTTTTCCTTGAAAGGGTGTACACTTATATCACACAACCTAGCTTACTTTATTGAGATAACATGCCATAAATGTATTTTGTCTTCCTATTGATGTGCAGGTCTGACATCATCATTTAGAGGCAGACCACTGTATGGTCAGGAAGTGACATTGCCTGAAGGTTGCATAGGTAATGTATAAATAAGAAATACATGTTCTTTTAAAGAAAACACATTGCATCAATGTAGAATGCCGTCTGGCCAATAGTTTTGATGAACAAGAAATCAGTTAACCAGGTGTAGTGTCCTGTTTTAAACTCCAGACATTATACATGGCTCCATGCTGAGTTAGCAACCTGCCTGCTTCTATTTCTCTGTTAAATCACAAAGTTATTGCAGGCTTATGCTGTTTTCATTCGACTTGGCTGAACTGTGCGAAGCTGCTGTACGAACGTGTGACCTTGATTAAAGACTTTTATGTACTTCTTCCATGCTTACACAACATGCACACAATATGTGGCAAGTTTATGTTCCTGACATCAGCGTAGAAAGATAGAAGCAAGTCACTGGAGGGACAGTGAGTGATGTCACTTGTCAGCATACATGATACTGATAGTTATGGGAAATGTGTTGGACAAGGAAAAAGCCCGTCAACAAAGATGATGAAAAAAAAAAGTGCACAAACTGAGAAATGACGACAGAAAAAAAGCATGAGCTATAGGGATGGGGTGGAATGATAGTGATGGTACCAGAGAGGAGGAGTGAACATACAACCTGATGTGTGTGTCTGTGGTTTAAGTTTTCTTTAAGTGTAGTTTGTTTTAAACAATAACTAAGTCTGAACTGCAAATTCTGCATTTATATAGAAGACGCACTGACTAAACTGATTTGGTTTCAAAAATTGGCTAACCCTGGAACTTTTTTTCCCTAAAACCTGTGTGAAATAGGCTGCACTTTAACTGCATGAGCTATGGTGACTGAGGCTGTATTAAATCATCATTATTATAGGGACGGTGCATCTGACTTTACTGTTAATAAGTGTGCCTCTGTGGTCTACTGATTAAGGCATCCACTTCCGAGTTGGGAGGTGGGTGGTTCGCACCCTAGCTTAGTCATACCGAAGACTTAAACATTGACAATCTAGCACCTGCCCTGCCAGATGCCTGGCACTGTAGGGAACTACTAGGACTGGCTGGCGTATTGTCAGTACACTATGATGTGACTGACCCTGTGCTGCTACAGCATCAGTCCCACGTAAACTTGTCTAAGTAGCACCTTCCTGATATGCACCTAGCTTGTGATGGGACAGCAGCAACTAACCAACCTTCATAATTATGGCCTTAGTGCATCACATGGTGTAACAGTACTAGATATTTGTGACATCAAATCATGTTGAAGACAAAACAGTTGATATGACTGCCAATAATTAGAAAAGCAGTTATGAGGACAGGGGTACTGGTAGCCTTGCCCGAAAGCCATCGTGTTTTATCCAAGTTGAGAGGAAGTGCATATTGCTCGAAGACCACTTTTATTCTGTCTGATCAATGGTACCTGATTAATTCCTGTGTTTTTATCCTTCAGGTGTTGCTCTGAAGGAACATGGTGACGCAGTTCTTGAGGATGAGATTCGTCGGCTTAGTGTGGAGCATCACTTTTCAAAGTTCACAGCCTGGAGTCTAGATAAAATTCCAAGCATGGATGACAAACTAAATAAGGCTTTGAGGTGGATCACCATTTCTAAGGCAGTAAGCAATGAGATTTGTATGTTTATGTGTGTGGATGCATGCATCATGTGTGTGATCTTAGGGGCACAGTCACCAGGTAAATGGTTGCTAAGTCACCAAAGTCAGGTCAGCTAGTCAAGCAAGTTGTTCTTCTGACAGTCAAGTTCAAGGTCCTTTTATGGAGTTACAAGTGATGTGAAGATTGTGTAGTTTAGATAGAATATCTAAAACCCTGCAGAATGGATCCTTTGTTACCAGGTGCATCTTGGGACAGTGATTGATACAACCTTTGTTCACATCACGTGTACACATCAGTGCTTTGATGTTTCTAACATCATGGATGCAATATTTATTGTTTCGTCTGCTTTATCAAAATGGCAAAACTCAGTTCACATTGCACTTGCCATTTCAAAGCCACCACGAGTTGTTTCATACTCGTAACTCACAGGCATCTCACTGCCCTAAATTTGTTCAGTTCACTAGGCCTCAATGCTAGCTTTGGTGAAAGCTGTAAAACCAATTCCACTGACACTTTTCATTTGGAAAACACAGTAGCAACGTTGCACACAAAAGTGGCATAACCAGGATGACTGCAGACAGTAGACCACTCAGTTCTTATCCCCAGTCAGTCTCATTTAGCCCTTACCGTTTGTTCAAAATGTGTTTACTCAAGGAATATCTTATTTGTCATTTCATTTTTTAAAAATTCACCTTCACAATCCTGGAGCAGAAATCTAGGTTTTATTTTCTTGTTTGTGGTGAGTGGTTTTCCTTTTCAATCTGGTGTGTTCTGAAATGAGTTCATTCACCAGTACAGATCACCACCTCAGTCGTCACTTCCCCATTTAACATCATCAAACACTTCTTAATGTCCTTCAGAATCCAAATCACCGAGAATAAGGAACAGATTTTTCTTTTGTTACTGAATCATCCATGTTAAAATTGGTATCATCATGAACGTCACTCGTATCCAAAACATTAGCACACCTCTCATACCAAGCATCAGATTTCACATACACAGTGTAGATTTTAAAAAAAAAGGCCTCTAGATATTGGAGAAAAGCAAAGAAAAATAACTCCTGTAAGCTATAGTACAGCCCCAGTCCAATTACTTCCCTTTAGCTAACTCGTGCAGCACTTGTTTCCGTGCATGTAGTAGAGCCATTACCAAGGTAAAGATCATGTATTTTTTACTGTATGGAAACCTAAGACAGAGGCAAATGCGACACGACTGCAATACAGGCTGCACACATCTCAAATGTAACCACTCATGACAGCCTTAAATTACCAGTAAAATGATTATTCACGTCAGCATATCCCCACATTTAATGCCAATTTTTTTTAAAAAAGTGTCAGGATGTGGGCTAAACCACCAGGGCACAGAGGGGGTCTCAAACCATTTTCTCATACCTAAAGTATATCGTGTTTTCAGGAATAACTGATCCTTCCCCTCACTCCGCCCCCTAGCAATGTATTGGACTGGTCCAATTTTGTTCTATTGCTGCGAATGGGGGGATTAGTTACTTTTGATTGGTTTCGTAAAATCTCTTTGGCTAATTATTAAGAAAATATTCATCTCAGAACTTAAAAGATTCTTCAATGAAAAATGTGTACTCTACAACTGATTTATCTGCTGCCGTTAGTTGGACATTTAAGAAGTCAGGTAAATTTTGATGTCATAATTTGCAGCAACTTTTGGAAAGATGATACTTAGTAAATGTTAGAAAGATCCTGAGTGGGCAAATGATATAAACTTGCTTGTGATCAATTTTTTTCATGGCAGCTTCACAGACCAGTGGATCAGGAGAGCAGTCAAAGAAGTGTTTCAGGAAAATAACATGACATCAAGAAGCAGTGTGACGATTCTCAGCATTCCATTTTTGTTCAGACATCCTGAAGATTTGTTTTACTATGTTGGCTAGTATTAAAGCCATCTTTGTTGGTAATGTGGAGACATCTGAATTGCTGGTTCCTGTATGCCAGCCTTTTTTGTGCAAACACTACCCCCCCCCCCTCCCCATCCTTTTAAGGTAAAACGGTGGCTACTTAAAAGACAGTACTTTTGAGAATGTAGAACTTGGGCATTTAAAAATTAAGTATGGTTATGAAAAATAGTCTGGGTGATTTGATAAGGTGATTGGACATGTTTAACTGCCTGGTCTTCTCTAATGCTGGTTTGCATGAAGCCTCATATCATCTTGGTTAAAGGTGTTACATTGTAATTTAGTCCAAGAAACCTAGCTTTTCTACAAGAATTACAAACTTTGATTTATAACTTACAATTACATGTTCATATCAAAGGCTAATTTTTGGTAACATTCCATGATGTCTAACATTGAATGCAGTTTTCACACAAGTCCCACAGCAAATACACGATGTGGTAAAAATAGTGTCACAGTTCTCCATATAGAGTCTGGGATGGACTTGCTAGGGCTGCTCCATAGACAACTGTAACGCTTGCTTCAGCATTTCATCTTCGCTGGTTTCATCCCCTGTTAACAGGTAGAAGTCATCATTTGTGACAGAAGTATTTATGTATGTTTTCAGAAAAGATAGCATGTCGTATGATATGATACCAAGATCAATAGAGATTTTATTTAAACCATATTTGGGAAATAGCAATGGCTTGTTATAGCCTGCAAGAATTAAAGTCTGTTTGAAATGTTCATCCATGCTTACTGCACATGAAGATTACTGGCTGAAGTCTTCCTGCCTACAGTATCGTCATTAAAAGGAAAAAAATATGATGTTTAAAAATTGTGAAAATTTGTATTTCTCTGCGAGTTGTTTATGTGTGGACTGTGTAAGATAGTTAATACTCTTTGTAATTTTGAAACTTCCCTTCCCCACCCATCCCCATTTTATGAGCCATTTCTTAATTTACCTGTATTCGACTGAGTTAAAATTCTATGATGGGTCTTTACCTGTTGCTTTAGGGTCGTCATCCACACTGGTGTCTGTCTTGGTAACAGCACAGGCCTGAGACTGAGCAGAAGTACCACTGCTGCCATGCTTTTCGAGATAAGCTAAGCGTTTTCGTCTGAGTTCTTCTGGTGACTGAGCTCTCTGTGAACTGGCTGCAGCTACGCTTTGAGGCATATCTTCAAAATGGCCTTGATTTAAGGACTCGTTTAAGTAACCTGGAAAGCATAGTACATTTTAAAATAATATAAACTAAAATGATCGTGCATGCAAGTCCTGGAAGAAGAAAATATATTTTTTAGAAAGTTTTAGTCAATGCCCTGACATTTTCAATCAGTTTTGTGCAAAAAGAATTCAGTATTAAGGTAAAAGTCCTTATGCGTGTCGTAAATTTACAACAACAAAAAATACAAATCTTCAATAACATGGCAGTGGTTTGGTGCCAGGGCCCGAGAATTGTAGGAAGGGCATTCACTATTATTTTGAATATTAACATGTCCAAATGCCATATCCTTTGTCCCTATATATGATAATGATGAATTGCCAAAATTTTCTGGAGTACAGCATTAACAAACAGCATTCATCACAGCTGTGGGCCTTCATGGTTATGCAGTAGCAAAGCAGCAACCTACCAGCCATGCTGTCACTTAATGCCTTTTGCAAGGCCACATCGTCCTGTTCTACCAGCCTCCGGCTTTCTTCAAGCGCTCTTTGCAAATACTGATCGTCTTCCTCTCCTTGCGTCTTTTTCTCTTGCCCCTCAGACACCAGCAGGGAGGGCTTGATAGGCTGTACAGCTGGCATTATTCGCAGCAGCTGATCTGCTTCTGTTTCTGCTAATGTACCCACCACAACAAACAATGAATATCCTGCAACACAGAGAAACATGACTATAGTACAAACTACTTTTAACCTAATTTCTTTCAAATTTTCATGGAATTACAGGCACCAATGGATGTTTAAACTCAACATTTAAGAACTTTAAAAGGTTACATGGCCAAGGTCTTGTTAACACTTGACACCATATAAATTGCCAGCTAAGTTTCTAAAACTAGTGCCTTGATATATGCAGAATTATGATGGGGTGACCTGATGGTGAAGTTCTGTCAAAACATGTAACCTATTCGAAGGGATTTTACTTGTAAAAAAATGCCTTTAACATGTACCTTTGTAAGTAGTAGGAGCTGGATTTTGTTTTACAATATACAAACTCGAATAAAAATTTCATTTTTGTTCATGAGATACAAGAGTTCAAACATCAGCATTCTTACTAACAAAATGAGGCACTGTGATTGGTGTCTACAGCATACAGTTACACTCCAAGCCCTCTCACAGGCCACAGCTAGGCAACAATGAAAGTTTGTATCTCAAGAAAAGAGAAATTACCCAAATTTTTAGGACTGGTTTCTTGAAATAAAGCCATTCAGTTGAAAAGTATTGTACATCTGAGTGAGTCTTTAAAAAGACTGAAGGGGGGGTGGGGCCTAGTGTTCCTACCATACTGCAAATATGTATCCCTTCCACCATCGTGTAGAGGGCTGGGTTCTGCGTGTGTCGCCTGTTTACAATGCTGGCTGTTCAGGGTTTTCTGCAGCTACTCTGGTTTCTTCCCCCTTCCTCTTCCTTCAACATCCCCTCCCCTGTTTTTCATACAACTGCTGCCATTGAAGACTTCCAAAAATGCAGTGTATCTATGAGATGAAGCACCTTCTTGTTGTAGCTGTGTGAGGAACAAGGACAGGTAGGTGTTGGAAATGAGCTCTGGCCCAGTCAGCAGACTGTTAAGGTTGAACCACTGGTTCCCAAGCTTTCGAATACAAAACCAGTGTTGTCGGAAATTGCATATGTAGGCCTGCTGACTCCTGAAAGAAAAATACAGTGCTAAGGCTTAAATATAAAATGGTATGTGGAAGACAAAAAAGATTAAAGTAGTCTATTCCCCCCTCCCCCTGCATGGATGTGAAACCCACACATTTTTAAGGAATTTCAAAAAAATCTGAGCATCCTTTAAGGCAGCTTTGTTTTTCTGTACTTTCCTAACTTAAAAAAGGGAGACAATTGGCAATGCATTATTCCATACTGTCTAGCAATTCATATTTCAGTGATGACGTGCATCCTTCAATCGTGTTACCACATGGGAGCTTACTTTGACTCCTAACACATCATTTCACTTGCTCACTCCATATGACGGCCATTAGGAGGACATGAGTAGGTGGAAAACATCACTGTATCACTTTATTATAATCATCGCACTGCACACTGTGACCCAAGCCCCCATCCACTTCCAATCTCACCACAAACAAAGAATCACAGACTCCATAATACAGTGAAAGAAAAGGGGAATATTATTTAAAGACAGCGAGCAAATATTTACAGAACAGAATATCTAGGCTCACAAGAGAGATGAATTCCTGCTTTCTTTCTGGTTTGGTTAGCAACTAAAAAGCTATGCAATTTTCACTGATGTTAGCCAAACCATTTAATTAAAAAAAGGGACTGAAATCGCCTTTGTCTCTGAAAATAAAAGGACTGCCTGATTAAGCACATCTATCTGGCACATAACAAAACTATGTTCGCCCTTCGGTATACATACGTTGGATCGTCTTGTGCTGCCTGTGCAAAGGGATTTTGGGACCTGAAAGGAACCAGTTCAAGAGCCCACACTCGCAAGGCCTCTTGAAGAACTTGGATGGAGAAAAAACCGCTGTCATCATAGTTGCTGGATGGTTGCTACACACCAGAAAATAAAGTAAACATGAAATTAAGAAACCAAGCAAACCACAAACTAAATATCCAGGGTTCTGACAGTTAAGTCTTAAGCATTTTTTGTTACTGAGCAGGTAAATAATCATGTTAAAAATCTAGGCATCCATTGGCGCTAGCAAACGTCATTTGATCAGCATCTCTATATGGTTTATCTTTTTTGAAGTCCATTATATAACCATAACAGCAATACCAAATGTTGTTTTTAGAACAGCTCAAGTTGTATAACTACCTTTGTTTCTATTCCAATTTGCTCTATTTGTACTTTTATTATACATATATAAAAATCAATTACCCACATCAAAATGTGTGTTTACGGATAATGGGAATAAAAGAACAGAAGAGAGTTGCATGATTTGATAGCTACTTTAAATATTTAATATAATACAACCTCCAAGAAGCTTTGATATTCGTGGGAATTGATGCCAGCTTCCATCATGTGTTGCCTTTCTCTCTCATCAAGTTGCTGGGCAATCTGTGCTAAATCAACGGCCGTAAAATAATGATTTTGTAGCAGCGCATTCAAACAATGCTGAGCGCATAGTGACCCCTCTTGCTGAAAAAAATAATTCAAAGACAGATCTGTTGAAGCATTCAGATCCAGATCACAGACATGGGCAGTTAAGGGTGACACGCAACCGAAACAACTGTCCTCGCGTCAGTCGTATTCCAGTTACTGGTAAATGACTGCAAAAATACTATTTTTACTCGGAACGACGTGAGTGAAAACACTGTCAACTGCAAAGAACATCAACAAGAGCAATGCCCACTCCGTGGTTCAAATCCGAACGCAAGCGGATAAAAATCTAATTCATATATAAATAACGATTTACAACAGATATTGTACAGTATATACACTTTGACTGTGCCTCGCACTTCATACAGCTAGGCATAAACAAATAGTAGGGTATGTACAAAAAAACAAAAAACATTCACTCGCCTTTTCGTGGAAAATCGCTTCCATGTCGATTCAAGGCCTGCTACTCTTACATAGCAACTCCTGTCCAGTGTAAACGACATGGCTAGGCTAGTCGAGTCTACGATATTTTATGGTGAAAATGTATAGTTGTACCATCCGGCCGTGGCAGACTGTATCCGATTAGTTATCAGAAACGAAGCCATTTTCACCATTCGTTACATTTCTGTTGTGAAAATCTGAAGTCAAAGCTAGCCAGAACCACACAGAATTACAAACCTTTTTAATGCCCAGAGAAAAGAAACAGAAAAGTACAGACAAAAGATCAAAATAACATTCACATTCAGGTAAAAAAGTAGCCCTTCCAATTTCACCACTACCACACCAAGTGATTTATCATTACTTTTTTCTATATTTTTCAACTTTAGCGGTGCCAAATCAATGTCATATATTCCCTTCTTGTCTCTCAATATAATTACCTGCATGTTCCATGGAAATAAAACAGCATAGTTATAATGAAAGACAACCATGTAACAATCCTCTTACTATTATACAACATGTAAAAGTTTCTCTTAAAGACATTTTTGTTAATATATTTAGAGAAATACTTTTACCAAAGGAGATAATCTTCATTTTGTTCGAGTATTGTATCTTTTGAACAAACAACCCAATTTATCACAGAAGTGTATTAAATAAAGGGCACAACAAGAAAAGACAAAGTGCACTCAAATGATAGACTATTAAGTTTTATGAATGATAGATCCCAGTGTATTGTGAGTGCTGTATGCATGAGAAAATGTGTGTACAGTGTGTGTGTGTGTGTGTGTACACTGTAAAGTGCTGTGAGTTCAGTTGGGACATATATAGCGCTTTATTATTATAAAGCACCAGTTGACACTGTAACGGACTCAGACATCAGTCCACCATGTCATTAGGAAAAAATTGTAATTTTTTTGCTCCTTTCTTCCTTTTTTTCTATTCTGTCTTTTGGATTTTCTTCTTTCCTTCCTGCTCTACTCTGCTTTACATCGGTACACAGATCGAACCCACACTCTACTGCTTCCAGGAACACCTTAGACCTAGCAGACACCAGGTATCAGAGATACATACCAGAGAAACACCCCTGCTGTTGCACGACATTTCAACATCCTCCCTCCCCCTCCCACACACACACCCACACTAGAGAATACAACTGGGGTATGTGTTGTTTGGCAAATGAATGGCGAACCCACAAAGAGAGAGAGAGTCCTATTTCATTTCCTACTTCGGCACCATGGCACCCACAGCACTAAACTCTCTTCCATCTCCATCATGACTGCCCTCTCCCCTTTCTCATAGGTGTCCACCCTTAACTCACGTTTCCCCGTGTTCCCACTTTTCTACTGTTCACCATTAATTTTATTTCTATCTCCTTATTTTACATTTGCTTTCTCCCACTACAGTTCCTTCTTGGAGCATGTATAATATTCAGCTACCACTATACCAATAACCACCCAGTAGAGCTGCAGACTAGCCTATGGAAGGTTGCTGCTTCGATTTCAGTTGTGGCCAAGGGTTATGTCCTGGAGTTATACATTGTGTAGACTCCAGTGAGCCATCTCCCTGCATAGTATAATGCCTGTCCCATATAATGGACGTCTGACTGCAATTATCAGTCTGCTGCATAGCTTAGTAGTAGGACCCCACCCCCCTATAGTTCTAAATCACTGCGAGGCTCAAGCAATGTCCCTCTAAAATAACCAGTCAACCAACCAACGCACGCACATGTGCACGTCCACGGTCATGCACACATGCGGATACTGTTTAAGACCTGACATTCTACAGACGGATTGTCATCCGTAAATTGACTAAAGGCTAAGTCGGGTTTGCACTCTTTGAAATGGGTTAATCTTTCCACCTTTCAGAAAAAGACCTACAATGTACCATATGTTATTCATAGAACAATCATTCTGAAGACAAAACATGCCAAGACAGTGATCAAGTACTACCTTCATATCATGCGCTCTGTTTATGTATAGGCAAGACTGGCGATGAAACCATTTTCAACATTGCTGTTGTGAAAAACTGAGGTTGAATGGAGATAAAGAAGAACTAGCTGTCTTTCAAATTACTCAGAATAGTGCAGAAAAGAATAGCAGTAATAACTTTCACATCCATGTCAATAGGCTTCCAGTTCCATCACTGCCACACCAACTCTAAGTTTTATCATTACCTTTTTTTATTTATAGTTCAAATTTAACAGTGTGATGTCAATATGTATGTCCAATTTGTCTCAATATAAACAAATTTTAATAAAATGTACAGTACAGTTATACTGTAAATAAAAATTCACCATGTAACAAGGCACTTACACAACATGATGTAAATGGATAACTAACAAGGAAAATCGCCCTATGCAACTTTCAAGTGTAAATTTATACAAAAATACATGTAAAATTTTCTCTGAAGGTACCCTTTTTATGCATCACTATACAGAAAAACATCTTTACCACGGCAAATAATTTTTAATTTTGTAAGAGTAACAGTATTGTAACAGTATTTGATCTTCTGATCAGACAACCCAATTTTTGACATACAAAATTTAATAAAGGACTAGGGAATGAAAGGACAAAATACACTCAAATGATAAAGTCTGGAGTTCTGAATTGTTTCTGCAATAAATTTAGCATTGCAAGTTTTTATTAGAATCAACTTGGTAATCACATATGGAAGCTGACATGTTTTAATATTCTTTTCAAAATTAAAACAGAATAGGTATAATCCTATTCTGTGATGTCAGAACTACTACTGCTGTGCGTCACAGTGCAATGTCAGTTGAGTTCAGCTTGCTTAGCTACTATGTCAGGACTTAAAATGCTTCCTGCACATTTCCGTGTGATGTGTAAATTCCACAACCATCACTGCTGGTATGAGTATTTTTTCAAAAATAAAACTTGTAGAGACATTACAAAGCTTACAATCAAAACTCTGTTCACATTTATACACAAATGTAAATGCTACCTTGTTTTTCACTCCCCATCACTTTCTCCACATCTTTCTGCAAAAGTGAACTCTGGCTGATAGGTTAAGCCCATGTCAGTACTGAAGGTTATCTTAATCATGCAACGTGTGAAGAGAAAAGGAAATGGTGATGCTGCATAAGGCAAAGAGAAAATAAAGCACAAATGGAAAACCCCCGTCTGCTTGCACTGTAAACAGGTGCCACATCCCATAACAATGCCAGACGTAGGATCCAAACCAAATCCAAGTCCTTTTCTGAGCTGATGATAAGCACACATCACTACCATGCTATGGGCAACTCTCTGATGACTGAACCAGTTGCACATGTACCCTGCAGTAGTCCTCTCCCTCTACAGGCTGGAGCCACTAGAAAACGGAACATATGGTGCTTTCCATGTTTCACTGCTGAACTATTTTTCAGGAATGACTGTAACAGCTTAAAATCATCATGACCTGAAACCAAAGCTTTTGACCAGAAGCGATTCAGGACATTGATATAGTGCTACTTATTTGCCTTGCCCTCTATATTTGTAGACTGGTGTGTATTCATTAAGCTGAAAACTTTCACAGATACTTCAGTCATAATGAGGACACTTAATTGCCTGTTCATTCAAATTCACAATCTTTTCTTCTGCTTCACATCTACAACTGTAACATTTAGAACAAACTGTACACACAGGACTGGGTTGGTTGATTTGTTGCTCAAAGGGTCCAGTTGACCAAAGAAGCCATCATCAGGATCACATACACCAGTTTTATCAGTATTGTAACAAGTTGAAAATCCTACCTACTGGTAAACTTTACACAAAAATCACTATATATATATATACACACACACACTCTATACAAAAAAACACATTAAATTTAAAACAAGGGAACTGTACCAAGCTAGCAAGGGACAAAGACGAAGAGAATCTTCATGTTACGGGGCACTACCCCTTCATCAGGACGACACAAAAATGACGAAAAAATGAAAAGGAAAAAGACTTATCTGCAGTAGAAGTGGCGCGTAGGCTGCATAGCAGGAGAATGACCAGGGGACAGTGAGTAAGAAAGGTTAAAAAGAGGGGCAGCCAATCGCAAGGTGGGTAGGAAAGGGTAGAGAAGGGTGGCGGTGGAGAGTGGGCGGGGGAGAGAGAAAAAGCAGCGGGGTAAGGGGGTGTCGGTGAGAGAGAGAGTGGGAAGGAGGTGAGAGAAAAGGTTAGAGAGAGACGGAGGGGTGAGGGGGTTAAGGGAAGGGAGGGGAGGGTCAGTGTTTTAGGTTGAGTCCAGTAGGTGCCATGGTACCGAAATGGGTAATGAAGTAGGACTCCATATTCTTGCGGTCAATGGAGTCGCCCTTCATTTTCCAGATACCACAGACCCTCATGTTGTCGGCTGTGTGTGGGGGTGTACTGAAGTGACGTGCAACTGGTGTGTTTCTGCGGTGTTTAGTGTCAGCTAGATGTTCTGTGAAGCGGGTGTTGAATGTGCGTTCTGTCTCCCCGATGTAGATTAAAGTGGGACAGAGGGTGCATGTGATGGCGTAGACGATGTTGCTGTTGGTGCAGGTGAAGATGCGTTTGATGACAAAGGTGGTATTGGGTGTGTGGAGTTTTGTGGCAGTGTTAAAAAAGGTAGGGGCAAGTGTGGCAGCGGGGGACATTGCACAGGGTGGAGCCGCGGGAAGGGGGGAGGGAGGTAGTCAGTTTTAGTTTGGAGTGTACTAGAAGGTCTCGCAGGTTCTGATCCCGCCGAGATGCTACGAAAAAATACATCATCAGTTTGATAGCCCAACAAGTATCAAACATGTTTACAACGACATACAAACAAATTGTACCCCCAAAAATTAGTAAAAATGATTAGTAAAATCATTGTAGAAAAAGAAATAAATACATAATTTCTGATGGTTTCCAGCCCATAGGAGAGGGTTTTACAATAACTTATAAAAGGCCTTAACAGAAACCAGTTTTGGTGTAAAGGGAAGTAACTCAATTTTTAAGATGCTTGAACGATTTTCCCTCAGACAACAAAAGAGATGATATTAGAGAGGAAACGCTTTTAAAACTTAAATTGATCCCTGATGCTGCAGAAATTTAAAGATTAAGATGATGTGTATTTGATAATTATTCATGTGTTTATACTGAAAAAACCCCAGTGCACTATTCCAAAGCCGTGCGGAAATTTCAAGAACATGACAGAATTTCTGGGAATTTTCGGGCAGATCTGACATGCTGTTAATACAGAATAATACTGTGGGATTAGAAGACCAAGATGGACAGAAAGAATGGACACATGACTTAGTATTTCTGAACGTCTGCTGCAAAGTTGTTTAAATCCTCTGCCTTTCCATCAGAGGCTACTTGGCCAGCTGTAGAATCTGCAGAACCTCCCTGTGAGCGTTGTCGGCGGTTTCTGTAAAGTCTAAATATTCCAAGACCTACTTGTGCTGCCCACACGAAGAACATCACCCAACCTGCTCCCTGAAATAAACATAACATTTAGTCTAGCAAAGAGAAAAAATTATCACATTTTGGCACCTGAACACATGTCCATGTACTAAGTTTGAAACTTCTTCTGAACTATACTCTAGCCAGATCTTTTCCAGCTAAACACAGACTATTTCTAAATGCTTTGCTGTGGAATATTCCTTATTTCAAGATGGCAAACCAAAAGAGAAATTAGTATTTGCAATAAACAGTGTGCAGTACTCACAAAAACTTACATAAACAAATACTTGAAGTGCATATTCTTCACAAATAGAAAGGCTTGTGAAAGTTTTCATTCAGAACTTAAAAAAAAAAACTATTTGCTTTTTAGTTGACAGTCCAACTATTAACCAAGTACAAGGTCTTCCTGCAGTATTGCTCCTAGCACATAATTTTCATATTTTTGAGTTTTAGAAGCTGCACCCATAAATTATTTAATTATAATGCACCATCTCCATATCATTTATCTGCATTCCATACTTGTACATGTCCCCACAACAACGGTGGTGTGTTGACAGTTCGCTGGTGTGTAAACTAATCAGGGACAGCCTGAATCATTTGACCAAGACTACACGGGTAAAATGGCCTTCAACAGCATCCCACATCCTGCCACTGCATGTGTATGGAATGAATCAGACATAATATCACTTCTGTTCTGGTGAAGTGCCTAAACAAACTCTTGCATTGTGCCTGACTCAGAGGTGTCATGCTTGATGATTTCTTGACAAATCCAGCCATAAAAGGAGCAATATATTTGGTGGATATCATCTGAGTTTAGCTTGCTAAAACACAGCTCAAAGTGGATTCTGAGTAGATTAAATTGTCATCACAAATATTTTACAAACTTTACCCCACATGCATGCAGTATAGAAACTGAGATCAATGAATAACTCTGACACTTTCTTTGCAGCAGCAACATATTAAAATAATCAGCTTTGAATATACACATTTCTATTCAATATTTTTTTGGTCAATTTTCTTTGACAGGATATATCTGAATTGACATGACATTGGCTAAAACCCCATTGTAATATTAGAAAGCCGTGAATCTGTTTCAGTTGTTGACAAACAAACGTACCTCAGCAGTGTGGAGATAGGAATAGAAATTACCATGTGCAGCTGGTGATCGATCTCTATTAACCCACTTTATTTTGTTTGGATCTTCTGCATCTGCACAGCTTCAACAGAGAAAAAGTCTACATCATAATATCATGGGTGAAACTCTGCTGAGAATATATGGATTTCCAAAGCTCGTGATTACCCATTTGGAATTTTTTAACTCTGAAAAGTTGTGCTTTATTGATAATATTAATAAGTATTGACAACCAGTGCAAATGTTTAAATCATGTGAACATACAGTTAAGAATTTTTGTTCCAGAAAATTTTCACCCATGTAATACGATTCAAAATCATTAAACATATTATGGTCTTGCAATAGGCTTTGTGTATCAACAGTATTATACAAGCAGCATGGCTAAAAAGCAAAGTGGTAACCTCTTTTAAAATCTACTACAGGGTGCTGAAGGCTAAAAGGGGGGATGTATGTGTCTGCTGATTACCTCCTTGCTCTGTCCTAGTGCAGCTGGTGTTTTGTTCTTAATATTCGTCTTACACTGGTGGCAGCTAGTGCCTGTGAATTTCTCTTTTGAGGTACATGTAATACAGATGAAATGTTTTTGTATCTTTTATCTTGAAATCATGGCTGACACCAGGCACCACAGAAAAACTCCTGCTGCACACCATTTCAACATTCACACCTCCCCTCCCTGCACCACACCCACATTCCAGACAATATGTACTATCTGGCAGATGAATGGTAATGGAGCCTTTTCATAATTCTTCGCCTAAATCTGCTTAGCCAGTTGCAGAATAACTAACATTGAGCGTTTGGAATACCAGCTGGAATTAGGGGTATGCTTCAGTTTGCGAAAGTCATTTGGAAGGAGGAAAGTGCTTGAGAACGTTTGGTGTTTGGATCATACTAGCTGATGTGCAACCAGGGTAATGTGTGTGACAGTGCTTGTGTGTGTGCTGGGTGTGTGTTTGTGCAACCATATGTTTGCATTTGTGTGCGCACTGTGTGTTTGCATGGGCATGTGTTCGCATTTGTGTGTGCACCTGCATGTGAGTGGACGTTTGTGTGAACGTTTGCATTACAATGTGTCAGTGCATATGGAGATGTACACGTGTGCATGCATGTGTGTATTGGTATAATAAACGTGGACTTATACTTCGCATCACCCTGACCTTAATAGGGGTAGGCTCACTGCACCTTAAAGAATTTGAGAGACAACACCAGTAACAGGACGTACACAGATGCATGCATGCATGCAGGTGTGCGCACACACATGCCTCATTCTTCATCCTACATCATATTCACATTATTAAAATTAAAATCATTCACATTTATTCATATGGTTATGCATTGCACCCAGATTCAGGCTGTCCTCTTATCTTCAGCGCCATCTAATGGATCAGTTCTGTTGGTTTTCTACCAATAACAGGTTATTTAGAGTGAAGATCTAGCTATAGAAGATAATTGCACCATTTGCTGCTTTTACATCCATTAATAAGTCTTGGTAGGAGAGAGGTTACAACTGTACTTTCTAAAGAGTATACATGTTTCTGGGTAACCAAACTTCATATAAGACACTCACCTTGTCAACAGAATATTTTTAGCTCCTTCCAAAAATGTATCACAGAATTGCTTCAGACCAACACTGATGATACATGCCAAAATGAAGAAGGTCAAACAAACACCAATATTTGTGGCAATAAATGGTAAAACCCACATTTGTGCTCTGAAAACAAAAACCCATCCTTTTATTTCCTTTCACTGTATTTTACATTGTCAAAATAGGAACATAGACAAAGTGCATATGTTGAGTACAGCCACCCCCCCCCCTGCCACCCCAACAAATTTTAACTCTGAATAACCAATGAAAAGTTATTTTAAATTAAATAACAACACATATACAGAATTTTTTATCAGTGCATTGAGATTTATTTGAAACGAAGAATGAGGGGGAGGAGTAGATCAGTCGTGAAACTACAAAACAAAGGTAAAAAGATGAGAAAGTCAGTGGCTGAATGTAAAAGTTAAGGCTAGATTAATCCCAGGAATGTGGCTTAAAGCCTTCTAAACTGCTCAAATGTGCTTTCTAGTTTGCCAAACATGGCCACAGGACGACTTAGAGTGAAGTTACTTCTACGTCTTAACATACTTTGTTTAGTTTTAAAAAAAACAACTTTGCTCTAAGTCTAAAACTAAGGATTATTCCAAAAAGTCAAGGTTAATTTAGCTTGAGGACTCATAATGGGTTTGGAGATGAGCAGCCTCAATTTTCCATAGGCAAACACAGAAGCTCTACTTTGACATCCATTTTTGTGGCTTGTCCTCAGTACTCCCTTCCTACACTCTACCTACACGAGATAAGTGCTCCTATGTAATTTGTTTCTTTGTGTTTTGTTTTGTGTGTTTCCTTGTTGTCCTTCTTGTCCTGACGAAGGGGCAATGACCTGAAACGTCGACTGTGTCCGTTTTTGTGCAAACTTCAATTGGTGCAGATAATGTTGTTCTTACTGTTTTCACTCCAAATAGCAGTCATTTGTTCTGATATTTGCACTATTTTATTTCAATATCTTTGAATATGCAAGTGCAATATGTAGAATGATTAATAACACTGCACATTGCCTATATACAAATGACTAGTCATACTTTGAAAAATGCATGTGCATTCATCATTTTTGAGTCTGTCCATGTCTTTTGAGTATTGTACACATGCAAGAAATTTTTATAGACAAAGCATATACACATATGCTTGCATGCACACGTACCTAGCACTAAAACTCTGTACCATGAATCCTGGTTTTAAGAACTGGATTAAGGATCATACTGCATTGAGTGTTTAAAAAAAAAAATCTCACCCTGTATTTGGGTCTTTTCGGGTGAGGGCAAAGACATAATATGCCCCCATTGCTAGAGCATAGAAGATTCCCACAAAAACACTTGCATAAACAATGAAATCACAAGAACCAACACTTCCAAAGTTTGCAGTAAAGAAGGTCGTATTTATCCAAGAGCATTCTGTATACAGCAAGCACTGGCCTTCAAAGTTTACCTGCAAATCAGAATTACATACCATTATCTTTTCATATTTGAAACCTTTATATTACATTCTCATTTGTTTGTGTGTGAGTGTGCATCTGCAAATAACATTTTTAAGTGTACCACCTTGGTGGTCTAATGGATGTCTGCTTCTGATGCTGGAAGTTGGTGATTTGTGCCCCAGGAAGTCATACCATAAACTTAAAAATTGGCAATCTACCAGCTGTCCTGACAGTCGCCTAGCACAATAAAAAACACTACTAGGACTTCTTGGGATTGTGCTCATTGGGTGCCCCATGATTTTAAATGAGAAATAGAAGAGGGGTAGGGTCGAATGATGCCAGACAGTAGATGGTCATGGTCTACACGACCAACAGACACTGTAGATGAAACCTGGTGAACCAGTTTGAACCAGAAATGAAGCAGCAGAGCTCTGTCTGGGTGCTTCCAGGTTACTTCCCCCCCCCCCCACCAAATTCAAAAGAACAAAAACAGAAAAACAAATGGTGGCCTCTTTCTTCACCAGATCAGGACATATTACCAAATTACCAATGCGTGTCCATCACTGCTTGCCCAAAGTTTGCGAGGCTTGGTGCAGACTCTATCTAAACACAGGTCTTGGTAGACTGATGCTGCATCATGAGTAACACTCCAGCCCACACTGTCCTAGCAACAAGAGTGTTCCTGGCACAGGAGGGAATGCAATTATCCCATCCACCTGTATTCTCCAGACTTCTACTGCATTTTCTTCATGTTCCCACATGTCAAGAAGTTGCTATACGGAACATTGCTTGAGAATTCTGAGGATGCCGTCCAAGCCTTCATGAAGGCTACCCAGGCTAGAGAGGAAGCAACGAGGTCTAAAGTCTGTACAGCTGGTTTGATAGGATGACCAGCTATACTGACATTGATGGAGGTTTCTTCAAGAAACTGTCATAACTGTCATTTAGACGGTTCCAATTAAGTGATCACATACAAATATCTTATTCTGCCCTCTGTTCATGCTGTGGAAAACTTCCACCTAATGACAAGTGCAGAATTACTCTTTGACAGTTGAACTAGGCATTAGCCTAAACTCATGATCATACATGATTTGAGATCCATTGAAAGCTAGCCTGAAGACAATGCCCCTAGATTTCTGGCACCTATAAAATATTTCTTGACCAGTGACAGCCATGACCCATGACCACAAAACTGGATGCTGGAATGAGCACACTAAACAAATTCTGTTCACACTGAAAGAGGATTTTGTAACTCAGATGTTGCTTAACGTCTCCATCATTAACCATCAGAAAAAAAGTCTGACAATTATAATGAATATTTTTATATTTGTGTATTGCACCTCACTCCCTCCACATACACAAATTGTCCGTGCACTGAAAATCAAGCAAGTCTGGCAAGTAATTTGCACTAATATTAAAAAATTATTTTATTTTTATTACGTAAGTGAACAATTTAATCTCAATATTGATTAATAAACAAAAAAATCCCTGTGTTTTGAATTATATATAAAAGCAAAACTGTAACATACCCTAGTATTATATATAAACACCTTAGTTTTGTTTAAAGTGTAAATCTTTTCCTCTATAGAAGACGACAATAAGAAGAATCAGGTTCGTACTTTGGACCCATGTCTACAATTGCTTCAGATAATGATATTTGCAATAACAGCTAGAGTACATCTACATGTAATAATTATATTATATTCACATCCAAATCATCTGTTCTCTATGCCACGCATAACGCAACTTAGTTTTGTATAGACCTTTGTAACTCCAGTCGGAATTGAAATGACTAAACCACAAGCGACAGATGTGAAATATAAAACAGCTTGTGCCAAAAGCTGAAAATCGATCATAAAAGCCATGATTGCGGAAGTGTTTTGTCGTTGTTGGTGGTTTCAGGTTTGTCATGTGATTTTTATACTCGTACTCTCGAACGGTAGTAGGCCTTGTGTGGTTAGAAACGAATTTGAAGATTTCAAGGAGACAAATGCTTGAAATCAGAGCCAGAAAGTCAAACACGAAAGGTTCTTTATTTACTTTGTCCTCCCATATACGATCACTTGGTGCGATCAGACTCGTGAGACTCTGTGGAAAGGGGAAATAATCGAAATTTCAAAGATGGCGACACCCACTTCAAAATTAATTTCTAGGGTGCTAAATGTTCCGCGGGTTTCGTTTGCATCTTGGCAGCACAAGAAGCACTGGTATTCCACCAAGTGAGCAGTGCTAAGACAAAATTATGCATTCGGTCGAGTTACAGAAAATAAAATGAAGGAAGAGAGCTTGGGCAGGGTACATTTACTATTTAGTTAGTTTTACGTCATTTAAAATAAGTCCAAAGAGTGAAGACTACAAGAGTTTTAAGCTTTTATATCGCTATCGTAATTGTGATATCATGAATTTTCGCTATTCAGGTTTTAAGAATACAAAGTATTTAAAGGCTTCCACTAGATTCAGCTAATTTGATGTTCCTTTGATTAGGTTCGATTCTGTATTTTTACCGACCCCGCTATACCCGTTTAAAACGTAGTCGGGCCACATTCAATTGAGCATTGTCGTATTGAAAACGTTCTTTATAAGGAACACTTCTGCAGGCCCTTATAGCTTGGCAAATATCATTTTCGTCCGTACCATCATAGCTATCAACGTTTTGCTATAAACTACTTTATATTGCTAAATTAGTAAATATTTACGTTAGGAAGTGACTATCCGCACATTCTCGTATCCGCACGACCAACGGAGAATGTGCCCCAAAAGCACACGGCCAGTTGTGGGGGGATAGTAAATGCATGTATGACCAGTCGTGCGGATAAGGTCGAGCTTTACATTTTTTTTTTTTTACTGTTTCTGATTGCAGGCAGCCGAAAAGAGAATATGACATTGTCATTGTGGGAGGTGGAATTGTTGGCATGGCAACAGCCCAAGAACTGATTGCTCGCCATTCAAATTTATCGTTTGCTGTCGTGGAAAAGGAAAAAGATTTAGGTGTGTGATCTGTTTACAGAAACTAATAAATGATTTAAAAGATAAAGAATAGAAGAGCATTGTACCAGTTAATACAATTACAGTATCATGTTATAAACAGCTTGGTTAGTTTCTTTACTCTTTGTAAGGTTCTCTGAGAAATGATCCTGATGCACTAAATGAAAAGTTTCATTTTTTCAATTGCTGACAGCCGTTCATCAAAGTGGGAGAAACAGTGGAGTGATTCATGCAGGGATTTATTACACTCCAGGCTCACTGAAGGCTAAGCTGTGTGTTAAAGGATTGCAGAAGGCCTATGACTATTGTGACAAGCATCAGATTCCTTACAAGAAATGTGGAAAGGTGAGTCTCAGTATGGTGAGAGCATTGTCTTCTGATAGCGAACTTATTTTTATGTGTCTGCCTGCTAGGAGGAGACTAGACTTGGTATTATCAATGATTGTTGATTAATCTAACTACAGGTACACTCACAGGAGGCCAGGTAATGAAAAAGTATTTGAAGGTTTTTTGCTATAAATAGAAAATACACAACAAAACTCTTTTTTTTTTTTTTTTACATTGTATACTCTGTTTAATGATTATTGTCATGGCATGATTCTAGAGACCAAGTTGCTTCTGTCCCATCATCCACCACATTCCCAAGTTCTTGTCACGCTGCATCTTTTACATATTTACTCCTTCTGTCATTCACCTTTCTATCAATAACATGAAGTCATATATAAAGTAGAACCCTGTCAATTTGTTCTTCAAAATAAATTCTTAGTGAATGGGGGAAAGGGGAAGGTATAGACCACAAAAGAAGAAAATAGGATTGAGGACACTTACATTCTTTTTTTCCTGCAGCTGCTCCACATTCAGTTACCTATAGGTGCGCTCAACAAGCCTGCCTTAAGGTTTACTGGATGGCCTTGATTTTATTGATGCTTATCATACCGTTTTATGGAATAGTTTTGGTTTTGTATACAAGACAAAAAATGTTTAAATACTTTATTAACACATTTCCAGTTAATTGTGGCTGTAGAACCAGAAGAGTTACCACGGCTTGATAATCTAATGTCCAGAGGATTGGAGAATGGTGTTAAGGATTTGAAAATGATTGGGCCAGAGGGCATTAGGGAGATTGAGCCAAACTGTGTGGTGAGTTTCGTGCACTTTGCTTGTAACTTGCTATTTTTACTTGTACACAAAAAAGGCTTTTATACAGTTACAAATGAGAATCAAAAGAATGCTTACATAAAATTTTTACAATTATACAGATTTGTAGAGATCTGACATTAGTACACTGTTCCTCTCCAAAGGTGTGTGAATGTGTGTTTTCTGTAGTAGCAATGGGTAGAGAAGAATCAGTTAACTCAATCTTGACGGCATCCTACAATGCATGACGTCCCTGAAATCGCAGCATTTGGGGCAATTTTTACCAATTTTTGAAAAATTGTAAAAAACCCCCCAAAACCCTATTAAAGATAGAAACATAATTCGAACATTGTTGGAAAGATAAAATGAAGTGGAAAAAGGGTTTTCCTATCTGAAATCCGTCTATTGCTGATGTTGTGTGGAAGACTGTGTTGAATTACGTATTCAAAGTGAATGTAAACACAGTCTTGAAAAAGTTTTATTTACGCCAAACACTTGCCTATTACAGCGGTTTGGAGGACTTATAATCAATAATACATTGTGGAAATTATCCATAAATGGCAGGAGTTTATCCAGGATGAAAGGCACCAACAAGCACACAAAGAAATAGTTGTAATCCTGATGAAACTCTGATAATTGCTCTGATTTTTCCTGAAGTCTTCTTCTGAACTAACAAGGTAGCATGCACAAGAGCAAAGATCTCTATAAAAGTCTACTAATTTCTGGTCAAAGAGAAGGAACTCTATAGAGAAATGATGCCCGTATTGTAAAATAAAAGTGACATCCCTTGTAACGTTTTGTGGGGTGTGCTAGAATTCTAGGGAAGGAAACACGAGAAACATACGCCTAGTGCAGACCCTCACCTTTTCAACCAAAAGGTACACGGCCAGATAACTTTACACATTTATTGAACTATGAACATTAAGAATGAAAGTAGAGGAAAGAATGGTGCAATTGAACAAATACGTAACAGTGCGTGTGTGTGTGTGTGTGTGTGAGCGTGATAGCAACAGTTTGAGACACGAAATAATTGTCTGAACACTGAGTAACACAACTAGCATACAATTAAATTCATATGAGTCAATGTGCTTTCGTAACAGGCTACTTGCGGAAAATGTGTTATCCAAAACCCGGAACAGAACAGTTAATCCAAAAAAAAGAAATGTTCACATCAGGAAATGATCCGCAGAGGTAGTTCGAACACGGTATGATAGTTGACACGCTGACGCAGTTCGTAGTGAGAAGCAAATGTTCCGACTGACGAGCGC
>SMGT01000004.1:334546-354913 GCA_004794575.1 Lanistes nyassanus | reverse complement strand
CCCCCCCCCCCCCTTAAAAAAAACGTACATGTTCTGCCTCTCTTGCAGCTTCAATCAGTATGATGCCTTTCCCACACATTGGATCTAAGACATGATCACCTGGCTTGACAAAAAGAAAAGGATGGAGGAGTTAAAAAGCAAACAGTCAAATCTTCTGGAGTACAGAAGAAAACTAATTTACTTCATGTGGTGTAACAGCCAAGCCATTACAGAAATGACCATGCAGTAAATACTGAGCCACATTGTAGTAATATACAAAGTCAATATTTCAGGACATTACCCTTCTTCAGTACAGAAAATGGAACACAAACGCATAAAAACAATTGAAGGAAAAGGAAGATAACAGAACTCACAAATATTGTAAAGTTTTTTTTAAAAAACTATATTTACATGCTTGGTAGTACATGCACCTGGATATCTGCGAGATCTGCCATGATCCAACCCACAGTGGATCGTAGACCAAATTCTGATATATAATGCCGTCTAGACAGTGGTGACCTACGTTCATGAAGATACAAGCAAATACATGTATCAACTGCTGGAAAAAAGTTGGGCAAATGCACAAGGAAAGCTAACCCTTAATTTTTTTTTCTCCAGTGCCAGCATCCTATTCTCTCAACCATTGCATATTCATTAAAAAGAAAGAGTGGTAGAACAGATATTGTGAAGTAACAGGATACTTTATGTACTGACACACTCTTGCATCTGACAAAATAAACCAAAACCAACAATGAAAAGGGGGGATTTCCAGTCTATTTAACACTACTAAAATGGGAATACCTTTACTATCTATTTGAAGCAGAGGCTTTGCGGAACAATGCAGTAAATGTAACTTGAAATGCCAAGAGCAACTAAACTTTTTATGGCTACTGGAGTAGCTGGTGCACTGGGAGAGCAACCTTGTGGCTACTAGTGTAGTCTCTGCAACTAAATGCTTTATTGCTAAATGCTTTGTTCAT
This sequence comes from Lanistes nyassanus, assembly GCA_004794575.1. Lineage (NCBI taxonomy): Eukaryota > Metazoa > Mollusca > Gastropoda > Architaenioglossa > Ampullariidae > Lanistes > Lanistes nyassanus. Next base: position 353,954 of record SMGT01000004.1, on the reverse strand, counting down.
GTTCTTTCCATACAGTGAAACCACAATAGAAATAAATTTTACCTTGTAATTGGTACACCAGCTGTGACATAATCATCATTGATGTGAATATGGATCTAAAACAAAAATATTTCACAAAACAGTCTCTACTACATTTTTATGTAACAAAAAACAATGATTAACAGTTACAGTTACAGGACATAAGAAACGGTTTACCAAACTATCATTATACTACATGCATACATGGAGACTAGGTTAACAGCTATTGTGGTAAGTTTGAATAAAACATGTTAAAACCAAAGTCTGTAAAACTTTTTAAAATAGAAAGGATAAGACTTCCTGCATAAAATAAACCTATACAACAGCCAGTCTTAATGTCGCATTATTTTAACAGTGGCGACCTTAATTTTTTTTCCAGATAATCACTGGCTGCTAGCATTTCAGATTAGAGAACAGTTTTTTAAAAAGTGATTTCTGTGCTTTCTTGTAATATATGTAATTCATGTTAGAAAAGCAACAGGCTGTTCTGATCAATAAAAATTTCTTAGCACATGAACTATGCACCACTTACATCATACATTGGAGAATGAAGATCTACCTTCCATCCCAGCAAATGACACAACCTTAAGCCACATTCTTTTGACAGACGCTGAAAAATAATAACTTCTGAAATATCTTTTAAAGCACCCTAACTAGGTTAAGACAGGTACCATAACTAGCACAGAAGAAATTTAAAATAAAGTTAAGCTTAAGTCACTGCACACTTGTGTCAATATGTATTACACATCACTTTTAGTATTACATAAGGTCACTAAAGTGTAATTATTAAAACCATGATAACTGACACAATCTATTTCACATACTGCCTGCTCTATTCCCAACAAAAAACTTTAAAAGGAGTTCTCTGGCCAATGGAAACATGTCTACTTTGATGGGTTTTGAATGTTCACATCAAACTTGTGCATAAAACTGCTTATGCATCACAGAGTTGTCTATCCTACAGTCCAGAGGATCAGGACTAATTCTCGTGAAGATGTTTTGAAATAATCAAAATATGATATGAACATGACATCTTAGGATAATGCTGGCTAAATTTTAAGCAAAGTTTTAAAGTTTCACTCTAGTATAGCAGTTCTCCATATTTGACAATTTCAAGAACAGCACAGCTACCTTACCCTTGCCATGGCAGGAAGTGGGAAACAGCACCTATTACTTTCATGACGGCTGTATTTGGAAACCAGATATTTGTAAGCTTTGGGACTCAGTCACTGCAACTTTCTCTGCCATTTTTGGAAACCTGCTGCTATGCTAGCCTAATTCAAATAGAGCTTATCATGATCATTGTAGCGTGCAGCTAAGCCCCCATCCCCCCACAAAAAAAGTGGAAAAACTCCTGTGAGAAAAGCAAATCTGGATTTAAACAGTCCCTTAAAAACTTTTCTGCATTCAGTTCAAAGTAAACATTGAGTAATATTCTGGTCCTTACTGAAAGCAAACAGCAAATGAATGTCATGCATATTTTTTTAAAATCTAGGTCTTTTTTTGTTCTTTCCAACTTTGATGGCGGCTAGAACTAGTGGTACTGGTAGTATGCACTGCATCTGCACTGCTCGAGTCAGAAATGAGAAAGATTACTTGCATACCTGTGGATGCAGCCATTTTCTACACCATCCAGCACATTTGACGGAGAAACGAAACGTGACAATGTTGGGGTCACTCCGTGCCTGTTGCACCAACATCTCTGTGGCTTCTGCTGTAGCCTTCATCTGATCATCGACCAGCTTAGGCTTCTTTCTCTGTGGCATTTCTTGCTCTAAGAAATCTATGGAATGGTTACAAAAACTGGGAACTTTGTCTCCTGATCTTTCCACAGAGTCACGTCTTTTTATAAGTGCTGTTTGTGTAAAAGCAGCCACAAGGTTAGAGTCTGAGTCTGAGCATGGTTTTTTACATTGATATGATTGGTCAGGAGAGACTGCATATTCTTCTTGCTGGTAGCTGCACCCAGCTCTTATCAGGTCTTTTCTCTGTGAGGCAGTCTGGTCATGTTTACTGGAACAGGAACGTACTCCTTCAAGACCTGATACAGCCTCTTTTATACTGCATGGGTCTAATATCTTTTCTTTCAATTTCCGTAGGAATGTCAATTTTCCTAAAGGTAAAAACAAAATGTGAGAAACAGATATTACCTTGGCTGTGCTTAATTTAAAGTCAGGAAAATCATATATGGTGAACAGTAAAAATTATTAACAGCTACATACACTCAGATATGACTCTCAAAGTCCTGTTACCACACAGTCCTTATTCTTACAATAGAAAAGAAAATAATAGGATAGAAAAGCTATCAGGCCTTAAAATCTACTTTTAAGATTCCATAAGTATGAGTGATTAAAATAAACCCTCATATCCCCTGGAAAGATTTTCTGGGTGATGACAATAAATGTGTGTTCTTATTCTCAAACTCCCTTCACACCATACACTCAGACAAAACTGCTAGCTGACCAGAAAGAAAGCTGAACTTTATACCTTATAGGCTTTCAGAACCCTGTGCACACCTCTTTTGACCTTTGCAGGTGTGCTCCCATACATATCTAATCAGAAAGAACTTTGCTGACAAGATTTTTTAAAAGAGCAAATCTTGGGATATATAATCCATGATATGTTTACTGTCTTTGTTAGTGCTTAGAATGCAGCATGCATAGTTGGGGGAATTTCTGGCATTTAGAGCCACTCTTGGAAAGCAAAGTCTCTCAATGTCTGATTTCTCTTCAGGACACTACCTAAAACAGCCATTATTTAAAACCTAAAGAACTGTGTCAATGGCCAAAGGCAAATACTTAAGGACAGTGATGTTCACCATAGGTGTCTTTACTGTCACTAGTAGTGTCAGATGATTGCCTCAGCGGCAACTGGTGAATCAATATGGCAGGGATTCTATGTATTTAAGAGTGCCATTAACCCCTGTTGGCTAAAAGAGAAAGGAGAAGAATGAGTGCCCACCACATCCAGTTCTCAACAGCCTCTAAAGTCAAACTGCCCGAACTTTCAGCAAACTTACCAGATCCTTTTATTTCAGATGTAGCAAAGTGGACACAGGTAACAAAGACCCTCTCCACTGTTTTCAGTTCCAGCAGTCCCTTTTGAAAGTGATGGTCATCAGCTTGTGAGCCATGACTAGGGGATTTGAAAAATATTTTGCCATCCTCTTGGCTTATCTAAGGGAAGAAAAAATTAAAGAGAACATTTTTCCAAGGGGAAAAAACACTCGCATAGGCTTTTTTTTTAACTAGTGGAAATGCCCATTGTATTTTCTGCCTCTCCCTCCACTATCTGAATCCCTTCTCCCTTTCTGAGTCTCCCTCATTACACTTGACTTACAGTCTATACACACTCTCTCTCTCTCACTCTCGCAAGCACGTACGCGCCTACCAATCCTTACCCACCCGCTCGCTGTCCCATTGACTCGATATAGTCAAATGAATTACTGATTTACGAGCGATTTAGCGATTACAGATTTGCATTTCTGATTTTGTGATTCAGATTAGTCGTGCCAACTTCGAGATTCCAATCCAACTCCAAGACAACAAAACGAGTTGAACCAGAGGTAACATAAACCTTAAATTAGCAGAGGTGCCAGACCATTTTTTATTTAAAATTATTTAATGTAAACTAACCAATTCCGCTTTAAGCTTTCTCTTTACTTCACGGATTGCAAATATTTCCGTCCCCCTTCCACAAGTTGCATGCACTTTCATTTCTGCAGAAGATGGAGTTCTCTCCCCTGAAGGTTGCCGAAAGTCTCCCCTACACAATGGTAGCAATGACTAACAAATTCATTATATAGTTATCGTAATTAAGTCAGTATTGTAATTCATCCAGAGCAAGGAAGCAAGACATGCGCAAACGAAAGAATAGATCTATAAACATCGTTCTTCAAAAGATTTTTTGTATATCGATCACGCGAACGATTGTAGCAAAGATTTTAAACTACTAAAAGTAAAAGTAAAAAAAAAACTCTTTGAGTCTTTGTAGTACGGTTAACAGTAGAGTAGTAACATGCAGCAGACGGCCGGTATGTCTGTCGACTATGTAGTATGTCGTGCACAATCCGACAATATAGTGTGTACTAGCACCCTCAGGACTAGATAAATTATATAGTAATTATATAGTCTGCAGAGAAGCTAACACAACCCGCCTTTAAAATAGTGAATATTTGAATGACTTCTTAATCTTGATTCTTACAATACTACACCCTCAGGTGTCGCACCATTTGATTGTATTTTTAAAATATGCTTTGAGTTCTTAATACATTTAGGCTTTTTTGTTTGATGTAGCTAAGGTTAGACAAAAAGCAGTATAGAATAGTAACCTAGATGTGGCAGATATAAGATAGCTTTCAAAAAAATTTTAAAACTGTTATGCGGAGAACAGCAAAATTGAACAGAAAATTCTGAAGGGACCTGTAGGCACTAGGCACTGCAAAGTATCACCCCAAAGAAGTAAAAAAAATTATATATATATAATTTGAGTTTTTTTGTAAAAGCTTCTGTTGAAGAAATCATGAGTGGACATTGCAAAATCTTTGCTAACAATAGAAAAAATATGTATACACACGTACATGTAATTACATAGCTTCAATAGTCTGTGGCTTTAGTCTCTGGTTCTTCATAGTGCATGATGCATTGGAAGATGAAAGGTTTGACTAGATATTGGCTGCTGCTAATGCTCGTGATGCATACCAATCAGAGGTGCATCCATGACATGATTGCAACTCCACACAAGACTAGGACTTTGCATCAGCAAGGTAAAACACAAATCTTCTCTAGTACTATTAAAAAATTTTAGGTACACCAATCTTGTCTAGAAAAATTTCATGTGACTTGATGAGCTATGCATTAGATTTTAAATATTGTGCTAATGATGTTTGAACTAATGTCCATATTACTGTACTTCCAAAAAATGGTAGTTTTTCCATAAACATAATTTTATATTTGTAAAGAAAGTGCATGTACAGACCAATCAGCATTTGATGAAGATGAAATGTGTTTTAGCATCTAGTGATCTAGACTAACAATAGGTATAATACTACTAAATATACTGATTATGAAGATGTGTATCTATTCATGTTCAGAAATTTGTACATTTGCAAAGTGAGCAGTTCTGTCAAAGAATAGGAAAACTTTGCTCCCTTATATTTATATTTGTTATTTTATTTGGATGAACAACTATATACTAAAAGCAAATATCATTTGGCTTTTACAGGCCTATATGATAAAGGAGATACAAGAAACAAGAGAGATAAAAATGACAGCAGCGAGCCTCATTTTCAGTTTCAGCCTATTCGTGTGCACATTCAGTATTCGCAAATGAATGAACTGGACAGCACAATGCAGGTTGGGCTGAAGAACATTGTTGGCAAGGCTGTGACCAGAATTAAAAATACTTTATCAGGTAACCAAGTAAGCATTTAAAAATACAAAAGATACAAAATACAAAAAGCAAGTGCCATATTATAATAATATTAACAGTTGTCTGCATTGTCCTTTCTGATTGAAAGTATTTACTGAGATTTAGAAGGCTGATTTCACTTTGATTTTTTCTCTCCAGTTGTTCCTGTGCAAGTACCCTTATTGCTTAAACGTGCTGAGGCTTGTCCAGTAGTCTTTAGTTCAGGAATAAACAAAGGAAAGTAAGTTGCAGTTTGCTTTGCTTCTCTTTGGGAAGAAATTTGCCTTGTAAATTTCACTTGTATAAATATTAATTTGCAGTGTTTACAAGTTTATGTCCAATATTTTGTGAGATTTGAGGAATTTAAGTTTTTTGGTATGCGTTTAAATTTAAATGCAAGCTTGTTTTGCCTTATTTAAGTTATTTTGTAATTGTCATTTTGGAGATGAAATTGGGTAAATCTCTAAACTTTGTTACAGGTGTGCCAGATTGAAAAAGGGGTATAGAGGAGAGCTGTGTCTTAAAATCTTCCAGGTAAATCACCTCAGCACATTGAAAGCAATAGCTCTTTTGCAAGCCACTTTGACAGTGTCAAACATTTTTGCGGAAGAGAGTCACAAAAGTGTTTTGGGGCACATATTTATTTTAATGAAAACATAATCTTTACTGTGTTTTTTAGCATCATCTTTTTTTCACTTGTTTCTCGGTTTTGTGGACGGAACATTTTCAGGAGGTGTTGAACAGTCCACCACCACAGAATCCACCTCAGAGCCTGGAGACAGAAGGGGACACAACTTCAACGCTGGAGAGATAAAGAAGAAATCTGCAAAGCCCTGGAACGTTTGAAGAATGGCAAAGAACCGGAGGTGACAACATACCGGGAGAAGCTTTGAAAGAAAGAGGAGAGACAATAGTGGACTAGCTGCATGTACTGCACAGTTTGGTGTTAACCACAGAAGAGACCCCATTAGACTGGAAGAAAGGCCTCCTTGTCAAGGCACCCAAAAGCAGAGATCTTTCAGTGTGATAAGTGGAGGAGGATCACTGTTTAGTTCATTCCCAGTAAAGTTCTCACAAGAGTTATCTTAAAATGGATAAAAGATGCTGTTGACAGGAGACTTAGAGATGAGCAGGCAGGCTTGACAAAGGACAGATCCTGTGCTGATCAGACTGCCACACTCAGGATTCTTGTAGAACAGACAATAGGATGGCAGACCCCACTCAACTTATGCTTCATTGACTTCATGAAGGCACTTGACAGTGTAGAAAGAGCATCAATGTGGAGCGTCCTCTGACACTATGGCATTCTAGATAAGACAGTGAACATCATTAGAAAGGTTTTTGACGGCTTCTTATGTCAAGTTATCCATGTTGGGAAACTGTCACAGGAGCTCCAGGTTACCACTGGGGTCAGATGTTCACTGTCCCTTCTTCCTGATGGTGCTTAACTGGGGAACATGTACACCCTATGCCAACTCTGGAAAAGGTATCCAGTGGACACTGACTGGGAAGCTGCAAGGTCTCGAGTTCGCAGATTACCTTACCTTAGTGTCACATCGCATGTAAAATATGTAAGCAAAAATCATCTCCTTGGGAGAAACCTCACAGGATGTTGGCTTAGGACCAGCCAAGAGAAGACCAAAGTACTGCAGATCAGCAATAGGCAAGAAACACCAGTTATGATCAGGAAGAAAGCAGTAAAGGATATCAATGAGTTCGCCTACTTAGCCAGTAAGATCCGCTTGTCTGGATGGACAGACAAGGACATCAAGGGTAGGATTAATAAAACTCAACAAGCCTTTTGCCACCCAGCACCCACCATCTCCACCAGGACCAAACTCCTAGTTTTGCCTCAAATCTAAAATCTTTTCTTATGTATGAGTTAGAAACAGATAGTCACTAGCAGTGGTTCCAAAAATATCCCATTCTTTATCAACAAATTCGTGAAACGAATCCCCACATCAATTGGTTTGATAGAGTGACCTGTGGACAAGAGCAATGCAGGAGCAAGTGTCAGTGCAGGTCAGGAGAAGAAAATGGCAATGGGTCTGGGACACATTGCAGAAAGAAATCTCAAATGCCACTTGGTCACATTGCAGTCACATAGCTTGAACCCACAAGTCAAGCAAAGACAGGGGTGCCCAAACCAGACCTGGAGATGGAGTCTAACTGACAAACTCAAAGCCATCAGGCTGTCTTGGGAGGAGCCAGGTGGATTGCTGGAGATCGTAGAAACTGTCAAAGTCCACAACAAAAAATGAGGCTTAACTAACACTCTTGGTTTAATGAAATTTATGGAAAAGTTATTTTAAGTCTTTTGAATTCTTGTAGGGGGAGAGAGCACTCACATGCTTGTGTGTGTGTGTGTGTGTGCATGGGTGTGTGTGTGTATGTGTGCACGCATGCATGGACATGTGTACATATGGGTGGTAGATGTTACATATGCATCAGTATACATAAAAACTATTATTCATAATATCTTTAATATATGAAACCAAAAACTAAATTATAACTGCTATGTATGGATGTGGATTACATATAACTGCATGTTGTGCTTATGGGGTTTTAAACTGTCTTTAGATTCCTGATGATCATCTTGAAGGTCTCAGCTTATACAGTGCAACTGACCTCAAGCCGGTGAGAGAAGTGTTTCCAGATGGCCCTGGGATTAATAATACTGACATCATCCTGTACGTGACAGCTAAGACAACACAACTTTGTCTTGAATATGTGAGTAACTTGTGGTTCTGCTTGAATTTCTTCATTGAATTTGGATGGCCTTCATGAGCCACTTTCATCTACTTCATCTGGCTTGAACTGTGGGATAGTACAAATATTTCAGCATTTATTTAAAAAGTTTTCAGATATAATAAGTAAATAATCAAAAGATTAAAATGGGAGCAATGATTCTGTAAGATCATTTTGAAGGTGTAGTCCTAATGTAGGTTCAATTTTCAGTGTTTTTGTAGCAGATTACAGGCTGACATTGAGATGCATAACTGTTTCAGTCAAAATATTTTGTGATTGTCAGTTTTACTGAATAGTTTCCTTTTTTCTCTTCATGCGTCAGAACGAGTCTGTAACAGCGTATGCTTCACACTGCCAAGTAGAACATTCAGGTCGACCTGTGGCAGGGCTGATTAACTTTTGCCCATTTGCCATGAAAAAGTTTTGGAGAAGAGAACATTTAATTTTCCAGGTAAATCAGTGAGATGAGCTTGCCTGTTACTGAAATATATCCACAAATTTTTGAGGATTTATCAAAGTAAACTGATGATTTTGATCATTTGGTTTTTCACCTGCCTTTTTTTAAACTTTGAATGAACTCCCTAGTAAGGATTAGCCTTCCTCTGTCCGAGGTGTTTGTCGACCACCTATACTGCTTGCTTTGAAAACACTTGTGTTCAAGCAGTGTTATACTTTTAGAAGCATGGAACCATATTTTTTAGTACTATTTGGTCGAGACCTTCTTGAATCTGAGCCAGGTATAATACATGTAGAATGATAGATGACCAACTAATTTTGTAATTATTCATTGTGCTTATTTCTTGAATGATAGTGTATTGTTTGTTTCCTCTGGTTCTTGAACTTTTACCAAAAAGTCTGTCAGTTACCATGAAGTACTTAAATTGTCCACACGTTTTTTTTTAAACATTAAAATACTGTGGCTTATCATGAATTCTTCCTAAATATTAAAATAGTTACATAGTTGCCACAAAAAAAAGAAAAGGAAAAAAATTATTAAAATGCTGTGTTTCAAGCATAACAAATTAGGAGGAAAAGCGATGGAAAAAGGAGACCCAATTTGATTGATTTCAGAACCTTCTCCTGTCTTGGTGTAATGTGCATGTATCTGACCTGCTAACAAGTGAGTTCTGTATTCACTGATGCAGTAGCCTTTTAGCTTTAGCCCCATGTATAACATGCTTGTAAAGTGTATCTGTGAAGTCGTACAATGCATGTGCTGTGTGTGCCTGTAGCTATGTGCACAATGTGCACATCTTCACATATTTGAAAGCATTTGGGTGTGTACAGTGGGTATGGCAGACAGAGGGAATGTGACTCTTTCTGTGTTGTGTGGGAGCTGATGTAAAATTACTAACAACACAGTGACATTTCAGCATGATAAAAACTTCAGTATGGTGGTAGTGCTTGGTGCTTGTTGGTTGGATTTACATGTACATTTTATTAGAGATGCATCTAGTAGTTTTGTATGTTGCAGTTATAATTTAACTAAGTAAATTGTAATATTTTGCAATGAAGAGTACTTTAGTGTGGACAAGTTGCCTGTCTTTTCACTAATATTTGTTTTTTCCTAATCAAATTTAAATTCACAAACAATGCAAGCAAGATTTCATTCAGTTTGATATGCTTTACAAGTACTTTCCATTCAATCTTCTTGTTATTAGCAGAATCTAACTACATGGTATTTGTTGTTGTTGTTGCAGATTACCTTGCATGAACTTCTTCATGTTCTAGGATTTTCAAACAAACTGTTCCCTCAGTATAAGCACTGTGCAGGTAAAATACTGCAATAAGTACAGCTGGTCCCGCAAGAACACAAAGCATATTTTGTCTAGAAATTGCAGATTACTGCTTCTGTTGTTCTTTTACATGTTTTTGTTGTTAAATGTTCCACATTATTAATTGAAATGCTTTTTTGTGTAGAATCTCTAGTTTGATGTTGTTGTTGTTGTTGTTGGTGGTGGTGGTGGTGGTGGTGGTGTTAAATGTGCCACCTTTTTTATTTGAAATGGTTATTCTTATGTAGAAATGTACACAGGCACAACGAAAGACATCCTATTTGCCTATTTTTGGATATTCAGTGTCTCCTGTTATGAAACAATAAAATGTAAATATGAGGGCATCTTGCACAACATGAGTGACGGGCAGCATTTAAGGAGACCTGTCCCTTCTAGAGCAGACCATTAACTGGTTTCTCCTAAACTTTAACAGTTTACATATTTCTTTATAGTCATTAATTGCATTCATTTATGGATGCCCCGCTTGCTTGTTATGTAGGTAGAGGGTGTCAAATGTACGATGACCCAGTTCGTCCAGTGGATGGTGTAATGAGGTTGGTGACCCCTACGGTGGTGAATTACACACAGCACCACTTTGCCTGCTTTACAGAACCAGAATTTGGAGCACCACTTGAGCCCCATCCAGATGCACCCGTATGTATGGGCACTATGCCACTTTGTGCATTTCGAGTAGCTACTCATTCAATACATGTATTATAATTTCAGTGTGTAATTTTTTAATTTCTGTAATATCAAAGATTTTAAAAAAACATGTTTTCAACAGATTTTAAATTTTTAAGCAGATTTTAAATTTTATTAATTTGTCATCTCGTGTAATTTCTTTTCTTCAGAGCCTTTGTACTGACATTTGTTTACGGCAACTAAAGTTACAGGTAACATCACACTGGGACTCGAGAAGAATGCACACTTCTCTGATGACAGCTTTGCATGATGAGGTATGGAATAAGTAAAGTGCAGACATAGGCATCCTTAATACAGGGCTACAGGCCTCACAGAACATTAGACAAGGATTTTTAGTAAGCATCCCTACCAGTCTACCATCTTCTTGGTACCAATTTTTATGAAAGTCTATGGGTTCAAAGATATTTATAAAGTAAAACTGTTAAGAATTTGATGAAATTAGCAAATAATAATAAAAAAAAGAGTTACAGCAGAACATGATTATGTCATAACCAACACCTGTTGACCAGTCATCATGGTCACTTGAGCACAAACTAAGGGTTAGTTACAAAAAAACTCTTGTTGAAAACTCTTGTCCCTTTGAAATCAACCTAAGGGTGTTGTACTGCACATGTATGGGGTTGTGTGCCAGGGCTGTAGTAGTATGAACCATATACAAAAAAATTTCTTCTTGTGTTTTCAGTCATATGCTTTTCTAGATCCTGTCACACTTTCTGTATTTCAAGACACAGGATGGTATCAAGTTGATTTCCAGCAGGCAGACAGAATGGAATGGGGCAGAGGTAAAACAGCTCTTCGCAATTCATATCAAACAAGAGAGTGGTTGAAGAACTTTATTTTAGACAGTCCATGATATTCCAAAACCAATCCTTTCTCAGAAAAACACCTTTTGTAGTTGTACTCAAATTGCAACATTGTTACAGGTGCTGGCTGTACCTTTGGATCAGATGATGAATGCCTGAAAGATCCAGAGCATTTCTGCTCAGGCAAGTAAGTTACATATTCAGACGTACCTGTGTGCGCACAGTCTCATTTTTTAAAAGTCCAGCTGTTTTTAAAGCAAATATTTTACAATGATAAATTTCTAACATGTACTAAAGATAAAGTTCTAACATACAGGTTCCAGATCCATGCCTCAATGTTTAACGTGTTAGAAATCACCATATTTTTCTCTTTTGCTCTCACTCTAGTTCCAGTGGCTGTCATTTTCTGCAGCATGACAAGGCAGTATGTGACAGTCAAAAAACAGGCAAAAAGTGTGGAATTTATGCTGCTGTTCAGCAGGTATCTACTCATAATTTTAATATGTCAGTTGTAGCTATGTGTTAACTTTTTTACATTTAAAAATTATGTATTGTTTAATCAGCTGCTAGAACCATATTTATGATTTTAAAACAGTATCTGCAGCATTGGGGCTGCCTGCCTAAATGTTACAAAAATTTATTTGAAGTTAACTTATCTTGCCACAGATCATGTTGTACTTTTCACCCTATGGTTATCATGTTGACTTTTATTTGGCTCAAGATCATAAAACTAGATGATAATTTGATCTGCACCATCTTTCAGGGATCATGTGTGGAAGAAATGTTAGACAAATCCACTGATATGGAAATCTTTTCTTCTTCAAGTAGGTGTGTTTTGTCAAGCATTTCAAAAAAGGTTAGTTCATAATTTTTTTCCTTGGTTTCCTACCATTTCACACATTTTTGATCCAGTTTTGTTTTGTTTTGTTTGTTTCTTTTGAGACGGGGGCTTATTATCTTGCCAACATATTCCTTGGAGAGAATGGAAAGCTTGTTGCAAGATTAGCATAAATAGAAGCCTCCCCCATATATGCCATCAACATACAGCTTCTTTGTCCACATTCTCTGCCTTAGTTACTGTCTGGCCCAAGATTGTTAAATATTTTGTTTGAAAATAATGGCAGGTAGAGGCAGCTGTAAAACGAGGACAATGCTACCAGCGTCGCTGCTTGTCTGATGGCTCTGTTCAGATCAGAATGAATACCAGTGACTGGATAACATGTAACTGGGACAAGATCGTGCAGGTGAAGCTTTGTTTTTCTTTCTTTGAATGGAATGACTGTACCGATGCAGTGCTATAGGACCTAGAGCATAAATATTTCTTCTGGAAAAACAATGTGGCATTAACTTCATATCCTTTAGTTGAGAAAATTTAAAAGTTGTAAAAGTTTTCCTTTCCTTTCCAACAACACTTCCTCTTTTGCATAAATCTAAAATGTATTATTGCAGCTGCCGATGGACCACTGCAGAAGGCGTTCTTAACTCCTTTCTGACATCATAAAAAAGGCCATAAATTTGCCTGTAGTTTCCATCGAATTTACCTTGGGTTCCCCTGTAGTCTCCATGTAATGAGGTAGTTTAAAAAATTGCAGGAAAAAAACTAACAGTAATAAAAACAAAATTTCAACACCGTTTGAAAGTAAAACTTAAAAATAAAATTATTCCTACCGAAGTCCATTTTGGTGTGAATTCTCTGCAAAAAAGATGCATTGAAAAACCGTATCCCAACTAAATGCAGAAACATGGCTGCCATTGACTTAACACTGTGCTGAGTGGTGTGGTCAGGAAAAATCCTTAGTTTAACCTCTAATATTGTCAGTTTTGAGGTGTAAGGGAGGTTAATCTAAAGGAAGCTGGTTCGTGTATCGGAAGGTATGAGTTACTTTCTATCAAACTTGTTTCTGTTTTATAAGCAGTACTGAACGCCTTTATGAATGCATCCAGCTCTATCACTCTTGCCTGTCATCCTGCTGTGTACTAGCTCAAGTTTGTGGCGAACCTTTCCAGCTTTCCTTTCCCCACAGTGCGAAAGAGTAGCAGTGGCATTCACTTGTACGGAACCGCTGTTCTGAAGTGGTCCATAGCTACCTCTCAAGAAAATCGAAATAACCAGCATGAGCCTTCAGTTTTTATTTTAATTTACCTTTCAAACTCTTGTTGAAGAGCATTGATGTATGAACTGAACAACAACAGTTGTATAACTGCAACATTTTTTTTGACAGGTGCCAGGGCTCTCGGGTGAGATTCTGTGTCCCAGAAATCCAGATATATTCTGTAATACCATTACTACAGCTGTGCCTACCACTTCCATAACACATAAAGGTAACTTACCGGTTCATTAAAGTGTGAACCTCTTACTTTTTCCAGTTTTGTTCTCGTCTTTTAGTAAGTTTTTTCTTAGCATAAAATTATGGGAATGAATTTTGTTGATATCATCTGTAACAATAACCAAGTGTTGCACTGCTACTTTGACCTAGAAGCAGGTGGCTGTGTATCCATGTATGCTGGCCACTGGCTGGGTGGGTAGCAGTGTGTGTGTGCATGCACTTCTGCCACCAGGGGGAAAAAGAAAAACTTTATGATTGGTAGATCTTGCCTGCCATGTAGGACTGTTGGAACACTTTTAAATTCAAAGTGGTGCATCTGGATTTTACTTTTCCAGCAGTTTCATCAACAGAAAAGTCGGTCTTGACCACCAGGAGAATTGTTGGAATTCCAAATTGGGCAGCTCTCTTGCATTCTTCAATCAATAATTGTGAAATTACTCTTATGGTGCTCTGTGTGTTGGCCGTAGCACATTTCTTTCCTTAAAATATATATGGATATTCCAGAAATCTTTTATAATGTTCATGCATGTTTTCGTGGGAGGTCTTAAAAGTCCTTGTTAATCCACACCCCTAGTAAATCGTGTGATGCTCTGCTAAGGAAGCAACACACCAGTTTTGTCATGAGAGCTCAGTGGCAAGATTAATAAAGAAATGAAATTGCTGGAGATTTGTGTCTGTGTACTGGTATGTGAAATCTGCATCTGCAGTTCCTGCTGGAAATAGTTTTAGGAGAAGAAGCACTAAAAATACTTACACACATGAATAACACAAAATATTCATGATCACAAATATTTAATAACAACCTACAGATATTTTTTATTAATGTTCCTGCTCAGACCATTTTTCGTTTTTTTTTTTTTGAAAGCTGAATATGAGCCATTAAGAGCCTGTCCCTGTTTATGATTATACCATGCAAAAGGTTCAAGTTGTATCGGACAGCAGAAATATTCTTCGTGCAGACTTTTATAGGCCCATGAAATGCATTTAGTTTCACCTATTTGTATGATCAGTCAAATAGCCTTTCTGCATGAAGAAGATAGAATGCAGAGCCACAATGTTCAGGAAAACAGGAAAAATAAATTATGGTAGTTATTCTCTAGCTTTGGATTTTTTCTTTCCACGTGCTGCTGCTTTTTTATCCTTTTTCTTCAGTCCATCAATATTGGCCTTCAGCAAGTTTCCATATGCCTGCAACAAGCACACACACAGCTCATGCCACAATACAGATACCATAGTGCAGATAAAACTCTTCACAAGGTATTAGTATTACATGTACAAAGAACTGTTCTTAACAACAGTCTTGAGATTAAATCTGGTTCTGTAAATGGAATATCACCAAATTTGTAGAATTTAGAACACATTTGTACAAGATTTTCACTGATTTCAGTACATGAACTAAGAGTCCACCTCCCCCACCCCCAGGGGCCTGGATAGTTCAGTTGGTAGATCTACAGACTAGCAGGTGGAAGGTTGCTGGTTTGAATCCAGGTGTGGCCAAGGATTATTTCCTGGAGTTATACATTGTGCAAACTCCCATTCCCAAGCGGCCATTCCCTACACAAACTTCCTGTCCGCACTGGCCATCTTACTGCAACTATCAGTCTGCTGTCCCCACATAGTCCAGATATGCAACCAATAACCAACCCTCTCTTCCCCCCCCCCCACCACATGTCAATACATGTGTGCACACTTTACTGAATTCACATATTTAGTGAAATTATGCCATGGTAACATACCATTTGAAATTTGGTCACATCCTTATGATTGATCTGCAGACCAAAAACCATTGCTCAGAAAAGACATAACCAAGATTATAATCAAACTGAACATCAACAAAATACTTTCCCATAATTGTATGCTAACAACCCCCATATTTAACAAAAAAAAACCCGGAGTTTTTTTATCAATTCGAACAATCATCAACTTGATTAACCTACTTACGGTAGAAGTCAAGTTTATTTCAGCAGTTAGATAATGTGTTCATTAGATTATTCAATGGAACTTCTAATCATGCAGGTTAGTTGTCAAGTCAACCTTTGCCAAACTTAGATGCTTAAAATTGATGATAATGATCATACTTAGTGTAAGTTATACTTGGTGTATTTACAATTTGTTTCACCCTACATTCATAATTTCATTCACGAGAACATCTTTGCTTATGTCTTTATTTTTGGGAGGTGAGAACTGTCAGAGATTACTATATTTTATTATTTTATTACTTAGCGCTGCTTGAACTAGAATACACATTGTATTATAAAGAATAATACAAATTGATATGAACACTTCTACCAATCTCATAAATGAACTTTTCGAAGTTTGAAGGAATAGTCATTTAAGAAAAAAAGACCAGAAGAAACGAGAACAAAGAAAAAGAAGTTAACAGTAAAAGGTGGTTAAAGACAACTTAGAGCAGAAAAATTGTCTTTAACCACCTTTTACTGTGTTATCTTCTGTATCAGATGTTTGCTGCCTTCATCACCATGTGTAAGGAAAACTAATTGTGCTGTACAGTGTACGCCTACAATACTTTGCAAAATTTAATTTTAGGAGCACACAAACACTGATGATGCAAATCACATATAAGACATTGAAGAATGGCGACAACAACAGGACAGGGCGAATTGATAACGTCACTATATACCCCACATGCTGGAGTGTGGATAACCTTGGCCAGACTGCCTGCTGCACGATGGAGTGCGGATAACCTCAGCCATTTACTATAGTACAAATCCCCACATTATCACTTATATCAGAAAAAACAAGCATGTGACTCAATTATCATTCTTCTCATTTCACAGTGCTGTATCATGGATTGGAACGTTTGATTTCCCCCTTTCGTAATCCTGTCCTGGTATTTGAATGTGTGTGTAGGTGAGATGTGGAGAGAGACAAGAGTGAGAAAGACTGTGAACATGTTCTGCATTGTAAACAGCACTACAGCCATACTACATTAGTTGAATCAAGACATTAACACTAAACTGTAACCATCCATGATATACTTTAATTTCTATTGAATGCTCTTTGCTAATTTTCTTTGTTAAAAGGGAAAGTGGTCTTTTCATGACACCAGTTATCTTGTTGCTGAGTTGTCTATCTCACACTTGGTCTAAGTGTCTGAGTGCCCTTCATTAAACTAAAAAATCTAATTCATAACTAAGCAGTAGTTGTCTCTCTTCTTCATCCCTGTTCAGCATTATATATTGCATCAATCTAATTCATACCCGAGCTGCAGTCATAACCATATCGTCTGGAGCTAATTAAGCACTTTTTACAAATTTATGCTGTAAGTCTTCATACAGTCAATGTCAAAGTTTAAAAAAAAATTTTTTTGATGTACTTATTTACATAAGTTTCATTATGACTAATTTCTTACCACTGTACTAATTTTTTTATTTCCAAGAGTTGCTCGCAAGAGGCACTTGTATTCATTAGGTTCTGGTAAAACTCCATCTCTAGGTTTTGGCTTGGTTCTTCCATCATCTAAACCAATCAGAAATAACATAATCAATGAAGAAGTAAATTCTGTTATTGATATTAACAATAACGATAACTGTAAATAAATGTACTAGGAATATTTTATCTGGTAGCGATACAAGTGATTCTCTATATTTTAAATAACTGCTCTCATCTTTCAATCACACATAATCATAATGACATACAATATTGTGTGGTTTAAGGGCAAGAACGTTTGTGACAAGCGCTATCTATACACGTACTGCATTATAATAAAAGTTTAAAATTTCAAGAATACAAGTTACAACAGACAAACAAACACACTGCGGCACAGTCAAGGCTTGTTTTTTTTCTAGTACATTACTACATACTAGGGTATTTGTTGCTCATGGTTAGTAAAGGGGTAGTGGTGGGTGTTACAAAAAGGGTAGGGGTGGGTTGGGTAAGGCTTAAGATTACGACGTCTCGGGGAGGGGAATGAGGGTGTTACCGAGGAGGGGGGAGGAGGGATAGTGCTACTGCTAATAAACAGTAGAACTAAAAATGTTTAACACGATTGTGTTAATCTAATCAATGATTGTAGACGGCAGACACGAGGTTACGAATCGTCGAATGTTTGAATACTCCCTTCCCACCTTTATAAATGCAGTACACATTTTATTCGTAAACACCTGAGTTCGTTTGGTAATATCTATTTTATCACTATCAATCGCATTAGTTAGTCGATTAGACTAATGGTTAGCCGCATGCTTACATCTTTTCATGGTCAGCATCACGGATCCAGCTGATTTTGCCTTCTGGAAGAGTTTGGTGAGTTCAAGAAGAAACTAGAAATAAAAAAGGCAACGGCATTTAAGCTTAATTCCGAAACTTCAATTTTAATTAAGCTTGAAACGAAAAACCACGATTTTCTGTTCAGATCTAATACTTACAGAGTCGTTTTCAAGAAGCATGTTGCTCTCATAAAGTCGATCTGCGCCACGAAGTCATGAGAGACATGAACAGTCCCTAGGGTCAAAGAAACATCACTCTCCGTGCTGTTCTCAATGAAAGAAGTTAAGAAAGTCAGGAAAGTTTGCCGGCATTTGTGAAACAAGGGCGCAGGGTTTGACTCCCGTAAGGAAAGGAGGCGACAGTATCATTTACTTGAAAAGTTAACCGTTGAAAGCATTAAAGTATTTGATAGAATAGAATTCATTATAACAGAAATATGACAACCGATACGCAATCAAAAGAAGAGAATATTACTGAAGATGAGGCAGCGTTGTATGACAGGCAGATTCGACTGTGGGGGCTGGATGCACAGAAACGGTAGGCCCATCTTATAACTTATATACAAAGCTGAACGATAATTATGTAATACTGGCAACATTTAATAGATTTTATGACAAGTTCCTTAATTTCAACTCATATTTGACTTGAGAAATCGCAACAAAGAAGCAGCTTGTCCATCCTGCCTCTTTACCTACCCCCCCCCATCCATTTATTTATCCATCTACTGATCTACTTTTTAGTATTTACTAATTTTAGCCTTCTTGGACTCGGGGAGACATTAATGATTAGTATCAATATGTTACAATACATAAAGTAAAACTTATTTTTCAATTGTATGATTCTCAGACGAATGTTTTCAATATTTGCATGTGATCCTTAGATCTGGGTTTTCCAAAGATAAAAAGTAGGCTAGCACTATAGCAGAAAAAGTACATATGTTTAAGCTGTTAGATGCTTTAAGCGGCTTCTTAGTCTGAGGAGACCTTCAAAACTCCAGTCAAAGTGCTAAATAACAGAAATACTGGCTTGCTTTTGTGTGTGAATTTGTGTGAAGGATCAGTTCACAGATACCCCCCCCCCCAACAAAACAGACTAGGAGCTTTCACAATTGTTATATTATTAAATTTATTTCAAAGATTATGGTATTGTTGTTTTTTCTGTAAAAGACTGGTGTGTGTGTGTGTGTGTGTGTGTGTGTGAGAGAGAGTTATAATAGCTTTGGATGATTGTGGTTCCACCAAGTGCATATTGGATAATATAAATCACTTAGTGACAAATCTTCTTTGTACTACAGGTGGTTACTTTAAAAGAAAAATAAGTGACTGCCGCTTGGAGGATAAGCCCAAATTAAATGTAAAACAAGGGAACTGTACCAAGCTAGAAAGGGACAAAGACGAAG